>CM039680.1:46501400-46806400 GCA_022537955.1 Schmidtea mediterranea
CAATTTATCAAATCATTTTACTTAGGTATTTTTTTAATTTTATTTATAAACAAGTTCTATGTCACTATTTAAATTTTATTAAACTTTTTATTTTTAACAAATTTTTTCTAAATAATAGAATTTTATTTTAGATATGGACATGTGTAAAAATTTAAATTGAATAAGTAAATTATTAAAAAAGATTTTTGTCATTACAAAATTATGAATTCGAAATTCAAAGTCTTAATGCAGTGCTAATGATGAAATGATGAGATTGCTTGATTGTAAAATAATTATTTAGGAATGTTTTTTATTTGAAAATATAAAATATTTACTGAATGTTTATGTATTAATATTTCCTATTCAATTGTTAACTCATGATTGCTAAAATATCCTCAAAATAAATATTAAAAATTTACAACTTTAGATCGTTGTTTTAATAGTGAATTGTTGTAGATTTTTTTTGAAATAAAGTTTTTTGAATTTATTTTTTACTAGTTTTTATGGATGTGCTAAATTTGACAAAACCGAACTGCTAAAATTAATGTCTTTAAAAGTCTATGTATGAAATTTTATGAATAAACTAAGTTGAGTTAATTTTTATAATTAAATAATAATAAAGAATTATTTACAAAATCATTTTTGAAATATCGATTTTTCCGAAATAATTCCTCAAATATTTCTTTTAGTGATTTCCACAAAGATGTTTTAGGTAGTTCAAATAACTTTTGAAGACTAAATTTGATCTAACTCTTAATTTATATGAAAGTTAGATCATTTATTTTACTTTACCAAGCCACGTTGAGACAAATCAATAAAAAGAAAATCAATAAATTTATAACATATAAACACAGCAACTCACAATGAGGTTGTTTGTAAAATAGTCACTGATACAAACCCTACACTATAGAAAATCAAAAAGTGATAGAGAAATGAAATAATGCACATTAACACAACCCATAATAAAACATGTATGTAAACTTTTAACATGTAGCCATCCGAAGTTGAAAAAAACCCCTATAATAAATTAATTTTTAGACATTTTTGAAATATTTTTAGAAAAAAAATTGGCGGAAAAATTTTTGAATTTAAATTTTGAGGTTCCTGTTTTGAAATTTCGAGTAAATGAGGATGTATCTTCATAAGATTTACCCTTAAAGCTAAAATTAATTTAATATTTCAAACATTTCTGTCAAAAGAAACAAAACCTGAAATCAGAAAAAACATAAATTGTAAATTATATTAGTAAGTTTTAAAAAATAATCATAAACGAAATTATTTTGTGTACATATTCAAATTTTTTTTCAAAAGATGTATAAAAGATATAGTTATTTAATGCAATTAATAATTTTTATAACTTCAAAAATAATTTAACTCTATCAATCATGGCTCAATCTCAAGACATCGGACACGTTGAATGGTTTAACTGGAAAAATGGAGATGTTTTTATTAGTAATGAGAATAAACGATGTGATGAGAATGTCTTTGTTCAATTTAAATCTATTGCTGTAGTTCTCACTTTTGATGCGGCTGGGCGTCTAACTGGCTATATGCTGTCTTATGCAATTTCAGAATGGTTTTGGCTGAAAGAGTTATTGTCCGAGATGTTAAAGAAACATTGTGTTATATTGCTCTTGATTTTGAACAAGAAATGGAAAATGCAGCCTTCTCATCGTCACTTGAAAAGAGGTATGAACTTCCAGATGGACAAAATATTACTATGAAAAATGAAAGATTGAAAGATGAAATTCAAAACAGTTCTCATTTTTATTTATAAATCTATAATAAAAGGTTTCTGAAGGGGAAGTTTATTATAACATATCACATACTAAAACCGTGAATAAACAGAACTTTACACATCAACAACCAATTGATAGAACATAATATAACAACAAAAAACTAACTTGAAAAATAAAATGAAAAATAAAAAACTCCATTTAAGCACAATTTACAAAATTTCTATAATAAAAGTTACAAACTTTTTAAATATTAATAAGTCTCTAATTTTAAATTTTCTTTTCACCACATTAACTATTTCATGTAGATAAAATCATTAAAATGTGTAAGTTTATGTTTGAAATTTGAAAATTTCTAGCGTTTCCTGAAGAATTTAAGTAAATTTCTGTTGAGTTATATTAGGAAAAATTGCTAGTAGGCTTTAGTCGAAACCAAACAATATTTGAAAAATATTTTAGTTATCCAAAGGATATTTGCATGCTTATTCAAACAAATATTTAACTATTAACGTGAAAAAATCAATCATATTTTCTAAGCAATATTTTTTTAAAAAAGTCTTATTTAATCTTTAAACTATCCTGTAAATTTTAATGAATTTAAAACAAAGTTTTGATTTAAACAATTTTAAAATTGAAAAAATATGAAATAATTGTAATATAAGGTTCAAAGTTTGCTGTCGTTTACTAATTAATAATAATAAAATTAAAACACTTAAAAATTACTAATAAAAATTATTATTATAATAAAATCATAAATTAAAAATATATATATTTAGTTAATGTTTAAATATTAAATCTGGAAAAAAAGAACCGATAAATTTGGATTTTTATAATTAAAAGTTTTCAAATAACAAAGGAATTAGTAATAATAACAATAAATTTACAAATGTTTATATTTTCAACTACGGGCTCAAACTAATCCTGAATTAATCTTTTAATCTCTGATTAAAATAAAACATTGTTGGAATTATAATTGATGGAGCCACTAGGGTACAAAACATTGTACAGGTGTCTCACGGGTATAAGTATTTTTGTTTTAATCATTTAGATATTTTAAAAGTAAAACATAATACATTAATATTCTAACAAGTCATCATTTTCACATGAGAATAATAATATTGATATTGAAAATGAAACTGTTTAGAAAAAATGAAAAAAATTCGTTAAAATAAAAAAAAATATAATTATTAAGCAAAGTTTAGATTAATTTTGAAAAGTAATTCGAATAATGAGTGCAATAAATGGCTAAATATCACTAAAACAATGAGAATTGTTTAAATAATTTTATTTAAAGAAATAAAACATGATTTTATTTTTTGTATTTCATTGAAAAGTTTTTAAAACTACAAAAAGAAATTCTTTAAAAAATCTATTAGAAGAAAATTTTCAAAATTAAGATTATGAATTCAGAACAATAACACATAAATTCTGCATATTAAAATTATTAGAAAATATCACCAAATTGATGTTCCCGGATCTTACAGTTCACTTCCAATCAAAATAAGGAAACCTCCAGGAAAGTATTGTTTTTGTTACTAAAAATAGAAGTCACTATTTTTAGATTTTGAGAATAAAATTGTTACAATTTTCAAAAACTATTAAGATAAAGGTAGAATTTGTTATACAGTAATTTAATAATTTACATAAGAAACAATGCAAAACAAATATTCAACAGATTTGGAACATTTATCGGTGTTTTAATCAATCGACAATAATTTTTGAAAAGAAAAACCAATTATTTCTTACAAAATGTTACTATAAAATCAACTTGACAGTCTTAGAGTGATTAAAATTATGAATTTAGTCGATTTCAGCGCTTTCATTGACAATATTCAGCCTAGGCATGCTTCAAAAAAAATGAAATCATTAATTTTTTATATTTTTTATTAGAAAATGTTTGAATTAATTAGAAAAAATAAAAATCGGATGAAACACGAATCGTTTCAAATGAATTCTTCCAATTAAAAGAAACAGAAAATTTAATTAGAATATTAATTAATTTAAAAGAGAAATAATTTGAGAGATAATTAAAATAAAATTCTTATTTCAATGAAAATTTCAATTTGTATTAAAAATCATTTTTTATTGATGATGAATGAGACTGTTGATCATAAGGATTCGTATTTAAAAATTGGATGGTGAGGTAAATAACATTAATAGTATTTGTGAAGAGGATTCCGCAAGAAATTGGATAGGATTATTTAATAATCAAACGGTTTTCATCAATATAATTATTAAGGGCTTATTTTATTATTCACTTATCTGATATATTAATTTATACTGCTACCAAGAAATCACCGTTTTATATTTGTGAAGACGAATAGCCTAAAATTGTGTTGATATTGCCATACTTAGTAAGTTTTACTGATCATAAGAGTAATATGAATATACATAGGTCATTTTAAATTAGTGATTGACTCTTACTAGTGTAAAGTTGGCAATTTATTAATAAGCCTCAAACTCGGGTTGAATTGTGTTGAATCTCATTTATTAACTTACATGCATAATTTGCAATGCCATATACATTGGAAAGACTTTCCGTCATTTCTGTTCACAATTAGGAATTATAACAATAAAGGATGTATAAGAAACTAAGTGTGCCTGGTTTTCAAATTATATATAACATATTTTAATAATTATTGGGAAAGTGTTATATTTATGAATAATGGTTGATAAAATTGTTAGAATCAAATATTGATGACAAAAGTTGTGTTCTGAATGATTCTATATCATTATAATATCAAATTAAGGGAATGTGAATTGTTGTTGTTGTTTTCACATGCATTGATAGATTAAATTAGTAACTTTGTTTTTAAAAATTTATGGATTGATGAGTAAAATTTCAATTAATTTAGGTGTATATTAAATATTATTTCTAAAAGGATTTTAAATAGTTTAGATTTAAAATAAGTAATAATTTAAATTTTAATTAAATTTTAATCTTGTCATTTACTTAATAAATATTATATTGAATATATTGAATCTAAAATATTAATGATGACAGTAGATTGTTGATATGCATGGCAAAACATTATTTTTAATCATCAAAATGACAATAATAATAAATAACTTGTCTGACTAAATTAAAGCTTAGTTTAATAACATTTTTTTAAAAATTAAAAAAATAATAATTTTTTTAAATATATAAATTAAAATTTATATTATTTTTTGTTATTATTATTATTATTATTATTATTTTTAAATTCTCATATATTTACATGTAGAAATTTTGGTCTACTCATATTGAAAATAATGCAAAGTATTGTAGGTTTATGTGCTAATTAGTCTGATATTATTATATAAATAAATGGTATATGTTTTTTGAAATTTTGTTACAAATTTTGAAAAAAATAGCGTCATTGTTACATATCATATATATTGAATGTCATTAAGTTTGCATGTTTTGAAATATGTTAGCGGAAGAAAATAATGCAACATCCTTTGACATAATGATGTTTTATAATTGTGAATAAAATTTTCACAATTTTCACAGAATGCTTTTTATAAAAGTTGAAATTTTATTAAAATTAATTAAAATATCATTTTGTGAAATTTCTTATTAAAAATTGATAGTAAAGTTTACATTCAAATGATGAATTATAACAAATGTTAATTTTAAATAGCTGAATTTGCAATAACATTTTATCAAAGGAAATAAAGATTTATTATTGTTTTACTTTTGTTGATTAATAAATGAAAAATAACATTTTTGTCATTTTAAATTAAAATAAAATATATGTATAACAAATAATTAACTGATAAAACAAACATAGAAATACTGAAACTCTCTTCGATTTGGGATAAAGGGTAATTTTTTTTATTTATTAATATATTTATTGATATACATTAATTATTTTCAAAAGGAAACATAATGAAACCTAATTTCAGATTCTTATACATTGACTGCATCTGTCGTTTTGTATTATTATTATTTTATTATTATTATTATTATTATTATTATTATTATTATTATTATTATTATTGTTATTATTAATTTTATTATTATTATTATTATTATTATTATTATTATTATTATTATTATTATTATTATTATTATTATTATTATTATTACATATTTTGTATATTATGCATATTTTTATTTGGAACCTAATTTTTCTGATATCACAAATATATTTTATATTATTAGGCTTATAATTTATTTGGGCTCCCGCGTTATTCAAATATTAATATGTTATTATCCATACTACAAACTCTTTACAAATTGACAACTAAATTTCATTTACAATTTAATTAATTAATTAATTAGTTTATTTTTTTGTAATAACTTCTTCTGGATCCCCTGAATCAATTTGTAAAATATTCGAATTCATCTTTATCTTTTTTATTGTTTATCTGTTTCTAAATTTTTTCTGATTAGTGTTGATTTCTAAAATCATTTAGTTGTTTATTTTTAAACTAATATTTTCGATTTAAACTTTAAAAATATTTCAAATACTATTATTACATGTAAATATTCTTTAGATAAACCTTCCATTGGTGATGTTGAATTGCTTTTAAACATGCCATACTCAATCTTTACAGCAACAGCTACAAGCCATTGCGTCGTACTCGTTCTTCACGCGAGACATTTCGAAAGAATTCTACTGAAACGAAATCCTGCCAGTATTCTGGTTATGTTAGAACTATCCTATCAACGAATCGAACATTGGTGTGGAAGATTGGGAAATGTATTACCATTATTGGAATTAATTAAAGATAGGACACTTTATTGTATGAAAAATCTCAAAGGTTATAAAGGTCCTTTAACTTTGGAACAGCTATTAAAGAGGAATCAAGATAATATATATCAATATTTTCCTCCTAATAAAGGTGCATTAATTGATATTTTTGGACCAGGAACGGTTTTCTTTTATATTAAAAATCAGTACAATTTAAGAGAACAAAACAAAAAATATAATCGCAACAAATTATTTCACCAGGAATCTTTTAAACCTCTTCAAAAATCATTTTACCGAAGCGTTGGACGTCTACATCGGCCGAATGATGAAATGAAAATGAGGACATCCCTATTTACAAAAGAGATTGGCTATGGAACGCATTATGACAATCACACAAAAGAGTTAGAAGGTCGAATTGGAAACTTTTTAACAATACTGGACGAATCCAAATCAGCCACTGTTGAGCCGTTATCAGATGTGTTGGTGAGTAAATATATTTGGTTATAATAATAATTATTTTAATAATAATAATGAATATATTTTTCATTAATCACTATGTCTGATTATATTCAAAGAATATACGATACATTAAGTGATATTCAGTACATTTCCCAAAAGTATACTAGTTTCAAGCTAATGGTTCTCATCAGTACTATGCGAGTGACTCTCAGATTTCTCTGAAGGCCAAGTAAGTGTAAAAACAGTGTCAAATTAACACTGTTATACACTTATCCTGATGCACTGAACATCAAATAAGTTTGCAAAGTTTGGTTTTAAGGCAAGAAAATAAGACCAATCTTTATCTTGAACCTCCTTTCACTTGAAACCATGGTAGATACAATCAAAGCTCTGTGGACTACAAGTTCAACACAGAAACTGGCAACAAGCTATCAGACTACCAAAACTACTTGAAAAACTTAATTTCATTAATCACTATGTCTGATTACCACGTCCTTTTTAAAGTTATATTCTATACTGGGTACCCAGTCGGTCTTTAAAAGTTTCCATCGTTCCTCGTCATTAATATGCTTGTTTAAATACACGCCAACGTTGTTAATAGCAAATAACAAATAAATTCTTTTGGCTTGTAGAAATATTTTTAAATATTTTTTGTGATAATAAAACAATTTTTTACTTATTTATAAAAAATAAACTTTAGGTATGCTTATAAAATTTTACCTAAAATCTTTTATAAAAATCTTTTATTCAATATTATTATTTTTATTTAAAAGTTAATAATTGATAAAATTAAACTGTGTGTATTAAATTATTTGAAATGAAATAAAATAACAGTATAAAATGGTCTTGAACTTAATAACAAAATAAACTTATTCGATGTCTCACTCCAACACGTACTACAAAATCGTGTTTATTAATATATTATTACGCCATCTTTCATAAATTACAATCAGTTAGCTCAGGGATCGGCAATGTGCGGCTTTTTGGCTGCATGAGTGCGGCTCTGGCATAAATATCCACGGGCCCTGGCGCTAATTTTGGTCGAGTGTCATTTTCATGCAACTTTGAACGCGCGGAATCAAATTAGAATTCCAATCCTACCGAAATCATCTAGAACCATAACAAATTTATCAATTCTTGTAAATTTGTCAACTCCTGTTTAAATAATGTGTAAATAATAAAAAAAATTTCAAACTCTAATAAAACGTAATTTTTTTTTTATTTTCAAAATAAATCAAGAAATTCATTAAACTTTATATTAGGCAATTGAATATATACAATTTATTAACAAAATATATTTTTAAAATCAATGATAATAAATATGTAAATTTTTTCATCTGCAATTTAAATGTGAAATCAAGTTTTATTCAGTGTACCCGTAATTTATTGAAGGTCTTAAATTATAACAAAGGTTTAGTAAATTAAAAAACAGATTTGGCTCTTAGAATGGTTTTGAATCGTTGTAATGTACATATGTAAGTTTGTCGACCACTGAGTTAGCTCATAAATTAAGATCTAGTATTTTAAATTATTGACACCGACGTAAATTAAGTAAATTTACCTTAGCAGAAAAATGTTTTTGTTGAAAAAAACAACTTAAAAATAAACATACAACGCACACAAAAATCCTTTAATAAAGAAAAATACGAAAGGACAAACATTATGGAGAACAATCATTTATTATGTGCATTATTAATCATAATCATATGAAATTTGAGGATATTTCCATAAATTATGTAAAATATGGAAGGAAAGCAATCTATAACGTAATTTAAAAGAGAAATAATAATTTTAAAGTTTAAAATTTTTCGGTATTTAGAAATTGAAAAAAAAGATTGATTGAGGTGACTGAGAGGGGAAAATTTATTTGTTAATTAAAACATTTTATGAAACCGAAAAATCTATATTTAAATAAAAATTTTATAAATCTCAAATTTTAAAAATATCAGTATAAATGAACTTAAATTCACAATAAATAAAATGTAATTTAAATCAAATTATTGTTATTAACATCAAAAAGTTAAAAATAATAAAAATCTTTTAAAAATATAAATTTAATGAAATATTGTATCGTGACAACTATTATTGCGTTTATATATTCATGCTTATTGTATGAGTGTGTACTTTATAATTTATAATAAAATAAAATAAAAACATATAATAACAATAAAATAATAAAGTTCGTTGAACAAAAACTAAAACTAGGTTGATAGAATTCAACAATTCCAGAATATTTGCATTGATACAATTTTTCTATTTTAGCTATATTTAATCATCCATAATTCATATCAAATTGTAAATCAGTATAAATTTTTATTCTCTTTATTATTTTTGGGAGAGGGGCAACAACAAGAAAGATGATAAGATGAACATATTACGTATCACTGAAACTTTGTACGAGAGCTGATTGGCTGAATTATTACGGCCGTTTAAATTTTAATTATAAATATTAATAATTACTAGTGGAATTTTTTGCTACATATTATGAATCTTAATAATGATGTAAAAGACAGCAATTCTAGACCGAAGTGTTGTAAATTATTTTTCACAGTATATTAATTCGGTAGAAGACGAATAACTGACTCAAAATGAAAATGAATAAATTTTTGGTTTAAAAGTTTATATTTTAATATCTTTACAATATTTTGTTGATGCAACGTTTTTGCAACATTTCAGTTGCCCTAATAATTATAAAGCATACGTGATAACTGAAGAGGATTATTTAATTATCGAAACTTTTTTCCAACAATATAATTATTACTTCTCATCAAGGGCTTATTTTATTAGTCACTTATCTGATATATTAATTTATGCTGCTACCAAGGAATCACCGTTTTATACTTATTTTATTATGAGTATTATAATGATGATATTCAAGTAATTAGTATGATTTAATTTACCAATTAAATAATAAATAGTTATTGAAATAAGTTGACATAGCTTGAATAGTTCGTTGTAAGGAATAGGACTAACAAGGCCATTTAAAAGCTATTTTTTAGTCTGAATTTCCGGAATCAATTATTGATAGCAAAATAATGTTATATATTTGCATTATTCTTTATAATATTTCTTGTAATTTCTATATAAGTGAACGAAATAGAATATATGTATGTATGTGTGTGTGTGTGTTAAACGAGGTAAAATTGTATTTTTGACTCTGACTTCAAACATGCTCTATATTAATCTATTATTTCCATTTAATTCTAAATTTTTCTTTGAAATTTTTAATTAATAATCTTTTTCTAGGTCAAGTGTCATTTTCTACCCGTTTTTTATTTCCTCACTTAAGTAATTTATTATCCCAGTCTATGAATAGACAGATTTTCTGTTAGATTTTTTGCTTTAATGGAAATAACTGTCATTTATAAAAGGATTATGTTATCATTTCGTTTTCATTAGAAATATTTAATTAAAATTACATTTTCACAAAAGTTAAAATTTAACATTTTTGTAAAATAAATTTGAAAATCCATTTATACATTATAGAATCTTTAAAATCCTTGGCTAGTGCCAGTAAAGCACTATGACTGTTCGGGGCCTTTTAGATTAGGGTCCCATTTTAGATTATATTAGTGTGACAATTTAGACATATTTACAGGTATTTATATTAGGATTATTGAGATATTTTGTGTTCTACAGTGTTATATGTTACAAGACATTCTCTATGCTGTTTTCCGTTGGTATAATTGCATGTTATTAATTAAAAACATTAAAAAAAACCTTTTAACACCCGCAATATTGTTGAATTTTTAAACAAACGTTTAAAACAAAATTTCAGCTTCGAACTAAATATTTTTCAAAACAACTGATCAAAAAGAATTTAAAATTTTAGTAAAATTCTACATTCATTAATATTTTTTATACTTTAATTTAACATTTAGTATTGTTAAAATCGTCATTTTATAATCAAAAAATATGTTTAAATTTACAATAAAATTATCTTTTTCATCATTAAAATATTTTACAATTATTTAATGCTAGCCAAAAATCCACCAAAGTCAGTGGCAACTTTTCTCTAACTTAATATAACCTAATCTACCCAAATCTAACTTAAACATACTACTTACCATCATTTTTCATCTTATTTCCAAATTTTAAATAGTGAAATTAAAAGCTTCTTGCATAAATTCGCTTAACTAATTATCAACAAATTTGTTAATTGTAAATTCAATATTATCTTGCCCATAACTCAGACAAAAGGATTATTTTAATATATATATATATATATATATCACTTGAAAAAGGCTGTGCTGAAAATTCGTGAGTACCATAAATAAATCTGATTCATAGTCAAATTTTATAAATAAAAATAAATCAAGGGTGAAAACCAAAAAAAGTCCATATAATATATATATATTATTACAACGAACTATTCAAACTATGTCAACATATATATATATATATACATAAAATCTCTGCAAATCAGTTTTCCCTAGATAAATATCCAGCATTCGTGTCCATCAGATTTCACTAATATTTTTCCAACCAAAGTATATATATTAATTAACACATCTGGCTTTTACAAAAATAATATTTCACATAAATTAGTAAATACAGATATCGATGCTAAGGAGAATATTATAAATTCCAATTTTGTTTTAATTTACAAATTTAATGAAGTAAAAATTTGATTCAGGTCATTTTCTGATATATTTTTCTTACCTTCGTTGGATTTTAGTTATGAATTATGCAAAATTCAACTGAATCATCATGAACAATGTCGGTTATAAAGCAAACTACAAAGCTTAGCTCTATTTAATCCGAGGTGCTGTAATAATGCTAGAGTTAGTAACACTTTGTCTGTCTACATAGAAGATTCTTTTTCTTCATCTTACGTCAACGGTATTAATTTTGTTCAAATTACGTGAACCACATGCGACTCACAAGCGTAAACATTTAAACGTATGTGTGTTATATGTGGTGAACAGAACAATCAAGGGGTTAGAGGTTTCATTGGACAAGACGCATTTGATTATGTAATTACTATAAATATGAAATATATTACGGTGACCAACTATACTCATTTACTGAGTTTTGTGCTCTTTTTTCGCAAACCATTCTCTGTTCAAATCATGTACTCTGAAAGTCTCATTTGTATAATTTTATATTCATTTGTATTTCTAAAACATTTTTTAGATTATTTTTTTTTCAATTTTATTAATTAAATATTTTAAATTATTTTGACAGTGATTTGAATTTCACGCGAGAATATTGCTTAATAACAGATTATAATATCTATTTAAAATCAAAAAAATATATTTTACTAATATTAGATTATTAATTCAAATATGAACGATAACAAAAGAAAGAAAAATCGTCTAAACGAAAATTTAAAAAAAGAGTTTCCGTTCATTGTAGTTAAAAGTCGAAATGATGACTCCTTGGTTAAAATTTAACCAAAGTGTACTCTTTTTGAACAAAAAATAGTTGGTCACCTTAGATATATAAATAAAGAAATATGACAATAAGCTGAGATACTGAAATATTTTTCTAGAACATATAGTTTAAAAGCCTTTGTTCTTTTTTTTATATATTTATTGTTAATTTTTTTAATATTAGTATTATTATTTTTATTTATATTATATAATAATTATTTGTTTTGATTTTCTTTTCATCAAGATTTAAAATTATTTATTCAACCAAAGAATTGATAATCAACTGTGTTTTTTTTCATTTTTTGTGACAATTTAATTACAAAATCAATCAAATGATAAATTTCCATTGAAAAAGTTTTGTCTCCCTAATTGTTGATTTGAATTTGTTTGATTTGTTTCAATTCTTTATTTAAATCTATAAATTTATTTAACAATACTTTAAATTTAGTAAAAAATTTAATATTGTATTATAAATTATATTAAAAACTCTCATAATTTACATTTATTTTAAAATTCAGGAAAAAATACCAAAAATTAAATATCCCAAAAGAGGGAATCTCGTCATTTTGAGACCTGTTAACAAGCAACTAAGATATCTCAGAGATTTCAATTTATCTCCAGAGGAATCCGTACGAATGTATTTTGAAAGTAAATCAGGAAAATAATTTAAACTAAATACTTTTTCAATATTTTTTATCTATTTAGAAACAATAAAAATATTTTTCCGATTTCTCTATTGATATATTTAATAAACAATATTAAATAACAAAATAGTTTAAAAAAACTCATTTAAACAAATAATTATATTTTCAAGAGTAACTTCAAATAATAATTAATTAAAAATATTTTTTAAAAAATAAAATTCATTGAATACTGATCAAACAATTTCTGATAAGAAAATATTTTTCTAAAAAATGCTTTAAATTTAAATAATTTTATTAAAAACTAATAATAAATGAAAAACAAATAAACGCACAGAGAAATAAAAAAATTTTTATGAAACATTAAATTAACAACGAATTATGAAATTTTTAATTAATTAACATGTTTTTCAGAATGTTTGGCGTTTTTATAAGGTAATTTTTTAGTTGTTATTGCGAAAATGTTTTTCGTTAAAATGTCAGTAAAATTTCTAAAATTTGTTGTATTAAAACAAATCAGCTTTCCATGTCAGTTGCTGTGAAAATCAACACCAATTACACAAAAATTTAGATATTATAAGCCATTCGAATTTTGACAAAATATATGTCTATTTGAAGTAATTAACTATTTTGTGAAGTTTATAATTTTTGAAATTTTGCATTATTTACAATTATATAAGTGAAACCGGTTTCCTTGATATTTAGAATTTCATTTATCTTCATTAAGTTTTAGACTATTAAAACACATTGATTCTCAACAGGCCCTCCGTATTAGTGTGGGATTGGGCCTACAGCGAAATCTGGATTGCAGTGAATAATCCGGGTATATTTTATCATTAAATAATAGTATGTTGTGGATGATAGTAAAAATAAAAGTCATTTATTATTTTATATGATAATTAAATTTTTAATAAGTAATGTTTCATATGCTTAAATAAGGAAAACTAGATTTGTATACGAATATGTCTGTAATAGAAAAATACAAAAACAATAAAAAAAAACGATTGTATAGTCAAAACCCTATTAAAAATAAATAAAATTCTCAACTAGTAGGAATTTATATTTTAAAAAGTAAATCCTAAAAAATTAAAAAGTTCCTGAATACGCATATAAAAAATTTCCCTTTAGAACATTTTTATACGTTTTTAAACTTTTTCTGCTATATTGTTTGATGATATTTTAACATTATCGATGACTTATTTTTAGTTTGGTGTTTCTATTTGTATTTTCTTATACAGTAGACAAGTCTGTTTATATCAAAAATGTTTGAATTTTCTTATTTAAAACAAATAAAGTCTCGAAATGAGTACTGTATTGCATTTGAGAGTGGAGGCGTAGGTCACGGATGTTTCAGCAAGAAAACTTGATGAATAATGGGTGATCTAACAAAGATGGTACTTCTAGTTTAGGTCGTGACCACATAGGTTGACAGTTTAAAAAAAATGAAAAACATTTATGTCATTTGTTCAATTTTATTTTTAATTCAAAAAATTCGATTGCTAGTATTTTTTTCTTTCGTGCAAGCTCGCCTCTTCCATGGAATATTTTTTTCATTTAGATTTTATTCTTGCAATGGTTTAAAATGTTTTATAAACAAAAATAATTTTTAGAAAATGCTTTAACCTTCAATAATGTTATCTTCTACATAAAACAAATTCAACTTTTTATTTAATTAAATTCATTTTGATTTCAAGTCACATTACAAACGTCACATATAAAACTGTAGGAAACAAAATGTCAATCCGTAATAATATATAAATAGTGTATTATTATCATATAATGATTAAATTAGGTCTTTTTTGTGTTTAACTTTCTTAATGTTTCTTCAGAGAAATCTTCTGAATTCCTAAAATAAATATTTTATTATTTTAAGAATTCAACTTAAAAAGATGGCGCAACCAGATAAATCCTTTATAGGATTACTTTCAAAGTAGTGACTCGTCACATCTTATTCAAACGCTAAAGGTTTGTGATTAAATGGTCACTAGTATACAGGGCTTGAATAAGGTTCACGCTTTGAATATTTGATCTCATCCATATAATATTTATGGTTAATATTTATGAAAGAACAAAATTAAAATTTAATAAATTCAGAGTTATTGTGATTTTTACTTTGGTGGATCAAAGTGCTAAGTCATTGTTTCTTTCAAAGCACCCTTTGTAGAAGTTTCATTTGTATGCATTGCGTTGTGAGAAGTTTTATAGTTCTTTGAATTAGGTTCCATTTCTTTTGGACCAGACCTTTGATTTTTTGATTACTAAAACAAACAACTTCATCTGAAACTGTACAAATTTAAAATTAAATTTTAGGGCATTTGCAATCTCATCTTGATTTTCATTTACAAAATTTTGGTGGTGTTACAGGGAAACATTTAGAAAAATTATATAATTGCATAATGAATTCTATATAGGGTTTTCAGAATCATGGAAATAAGATATATAATGTATTTAATGTCTATCACCAATCGCCGATGAGGCAAGCAGAATTACAAACAAATTACTAAAATCGAGCAATAAAAACATGATTTTAAAACTTTGTTTATCTCACTTTTAGATTCTCTCAAAATTAAAATTTCAATATGTCTGCTCAATGCTATGAAATATTTAATATTACGTAATTTAACATAGTTGAAAATTTTTAAAAATATTAATTTTAGTACCTTCGATCGATTGCATTGATAGAATGCATTGTTCTCAGCGACAAATCTATCTGCCAAATTTCAGCTCTATTCGATCAAGGGAATTTTGTTAATTTTGCGTCGTAAGAATCCGGTGGCTCATTCAAACATACAAAGGAAAGTTAATATAGAGTTAAAAATATACCGTTTACAATGAAGGGAAAATATTACAAATTACAAATTGTTCTAGAAATCATTAATTTTTATTTATAAATATATAATTTCATTCTTTCCCCAAAGTCAAATAAATGTATTTAATGCCTATTTCCAGACTTATATAAAAATAAAAAGTAAAACTCTTTCAATATCTGTGAAATTTATTCAGTAGTAGGATGTGAGACCGTCAGATACAACCCCCTTTGGTTACGTACTATTACATAATATCTAACCTCTGCCAACGCTGTTACTACCTGGAGATCGCCCTATGTCCACTCAGTTTCTCCCTAGTAATTGACCTTTGTCCACTGTTGCCAGGTGACCTCACGATTTTGTCACATACCCACTGGTCAGTCATTACTCGGGGACACACTTATTACACATCGATTACCTAACCCTTATTATGTCATGTAGTTGTGGACCAACACACTCACATAACTTCTAGAACCTTCCACACACCTACCAACCAACGATCACCGATCCGCACTGATTCACACTTATTATGTCATGCAGTTGTGGACCAACACACTGATTACCTAATTCTTATTATGTCATGCAGTTGTGGTCAACACGCTCACCTACCTTCTAGAACCTTCCACACACCTACCAACTACCACACACCTACCTTCTAGATCCTTCTACACAACTACCACAATTCAACACACCTACCAACTTCCACACACCTACCTTCTAGAACCTTCCACACACCAACTTTTAGGACCTACCGTTCTTAAACCTTTCACACTCACACCAACCAACAATCGCCGATCTGCACCGATCAACACCAATCAGCACCCATCATCGCCTAACATCGCCTAACACGCCTACGACTAAGTCGTAGACTTAATAAAATCACTCACTGGTACTATTTAAAATTTTATTAAATATAACAAGTTTGTTTCACAGTGAAAAGAAAATGCTCAACATGAAGCATGCAATTCATACTGCAATCGTAGTAGAGAAAGATGAATTCAAATGTAAGTTATCAAGTATTTGATTATCAGTCTCTTCTGCAATTGGCGTCTTCTGAATTTTCTTTTGCTTGATCTGATATGATGATTCATCGGCGTCGTCATCCGACATTGCAAATGTAAATTTTGCAGTAATAAATACTACGAACTAAGCTCTGATTTGATTTTCTAAGTTTTCTAAATTCAATTACGACTTGTACAAAGGCAAAAGTCAGGTTAATAATATTTGTATTTAAAGATAAATTACGAATGTAGTCTGAATCATTTCAAATAATAAAAATAATTCTGATCTCAATGAAAAAGATTAAGTTAGTTTTAAATAATAATAATAATTTTAAATTAATTGCAGAAGTCTGGTAGAATGCCGTGCACATGGTAATACCATATTTTAGCTGAGTGCAGGATATTACACATTCTTTAAGCAGAACTTCTGTTTGAAGTGGTTCAATGCCAAGTTTACAAATCAGATCATAAGTTGATGGACGAATTAGCATAATGTCCCAATAATACAAGTGTAAAGCTCTACATGATAATCAAGTTTGGCTACCTGTAATTCACTCTGAAGCAAGCTATATTTCTCAATATTTGCCTAATCAGTCAAGTCAAAATGTGAAATAGAATCCATTGGACACTTAATATCAATCATGAATATTCTTTTTCTTTCAGTATCAGTTATTATAAGATCGACGCGTTGTTTAGAATTCAGGACAAGAGAACAAGAATGGTCAACCATGACAATAAAATTAGGATTTTTTAGATTATTCGTTATTATCTTTAGGCAGTCATTGTGTCTCTCTAATGTCAGTATTTGGTGAATCTTACATGATTGTAAGGCATGAGACATAGTTTCATCCTCTTTCTCACAACGTCTACAAAGTCTAGAATCCCCTTTTCAATTAGGCTTTGCATTGATGTTAAGTGTATTAGTTCGCGCTCAATGTATAATGTTCCATGCAAATTCGCCAAGTTTACTTTTAAAAATTGTTTTATTTATGTGAGGAGATAATTTATTAGCCGCTGCAATCATGTCGCTTTTATTGCTCAGTTGCCACTTTTGCATATTTGAGTCGTACAATGCAGAGTGAAATATCTTAGAAATGTAGTCGTAAGTATGAAAGTTCCATGACTCTTTGTTTTCAGATATAAACAAACTTGATCTTTAACAATATGAAAAGATACGGAAATTGAGTGTTCTCTTTTAAAGTAAATTATTGAAGTGCGTGCACGTTGAAATCTCGTTTTTTCCACCAAGATTCAATATAGTTTCAGCACCATTAATCCAATCAAAACTTTGTTGTAATGTAGGTTCTTTGATTTCAAGACGAGGACCCGTTACAAACTTTAGCGAGTCAATATTAACTTTTCTCGAGTAATCGCAATTGGAAGTAAAGAGTCGAAAAAAGTGCACAATTGTTTGAGTATGATATTCATCAAGAAAATCGGCACACAAAGCTCCACCATTTTCAGTTGAGTTGTATAAATAAGCTGTCTCAGAATTGTGCGGCAAGTTCAAAATTCTTCTCAGATGGCCACTCAATTTACTTGAGTTATTGCCACAGGGATTAGTATTTCCTTGAGAAGCTGATAAAGCACTAATTTTAATTTCACGTGTTCGGAATGCAAATGTTAGTCGAGAATTAATAAAATTTTGTAGGCCTTGAGTTTTTGCCAACCAAATAAACCGGAATCTGCAATTTTATTTGTGTCACTAACAACTTTATTAAGAATTGCATAGGGACTTTGATCATTGTCCTCGCCTACTAGAACACCAAGATATTGATAAAATTCTTTTGACAATAATATTTTGATCTCCTTTTCATTAATCAGGATCTCACCATTAATGCTAACTCTGGGAAACTGCATGTAGCCACACTTCTCCGGTCGATATTCAAATCATATTTCTGTAGCAGCTTCAACGGCTACATCAACAATTTTTTGAAGGTTATCGACGTTGTTTGCAACAAGTGCTATGTCATCTGCATAAGCTAGAACTTGAACGGGCGAATCACCAATCATAAAAGGTTCAATAGATGATCTACTTATTGCTTCAAGAACAGGATTAATGGCAATCGAGAAAAGAATCATTGAAAGAGGACATCCTTGTTTAACTCCTTTTTTGATTGAAAGATTAGGTGTTACAATTGGGCCACAGCTGTAGAAAGATTGAGTGTCGGTGTAAAGTAATTTGTCAATAGTAATAAACTCTTCGCTAACGCCAATAGTTTTCAGAACATTCCACAAGTAGTCATGAGGAACACTTCCAAATGCATCCTTAATATCTAACCAAGCAATAGCTAATGGGGAATCCTTACTATACTTCGAATGCTCAAGTGCAGAAGAAAGTATTGAATTGTGCTCGACACAACCTTTATGGACAGAGCCACCTTTTTGCCCAATATGCAAAATATCGTTACAAATCACCCATGATGTTAGGCGTGTAGTTAAAATAGACGCAAAGACTTTATAAATAACAGACAGCAAAGCTATTGGTCGCCAAGATGAAACTTTATCATAATTATCTGTCTTATCAGGTTTCGGAATTATTATAGATGTTTGTATTGAATACCATCAATACCCGGTGAAGTGTTATCAGCTCTCTTTAATTCGTAAATAACTTCAAACGGTAAAATATCTACAAGATTGAGAACGTTTGTCGTGCTTCGATAATCTTTAAGAATTCTATTCCATTAATTCGATACTGGGTCCTCGTGGCTAAATTGGTTCAGAATATGCTGAATTTCAGGCCTGACAGTGACTGGTAAGTCATTTCATATTAATTAAAAATTCTGATCTACTTTTATATTTACTTATTATATTTGAATTTTGTTTACTTCCTAGGTATGGTTCGTGGGATTTAATTTCAGAAAGATTATTTAAGTGAGGAATTTTTCAAATAATGCTTTCAACTAATTGGTTAACATCAGCATTTTCAAAACTAATAATTAATTCAAAGACTTTATTTTTACGCTCGCTGTTGTAAGTCAAATTTAATTGTTTTGTTTTTTTTGTTAAAATTTTCTCTTTATCTTTGTTATTGATCTCAGAAACAATTGGAAGAACAGAGTAGATAATTCTTGCTATTTCTCTCAAATTAATGTTATCAAGGGACATATCATGCGCATAGTTGTTGATGAAAGCACATGTTAGAATTTTACTGAGCAAACCTGAACCACGAACATCATGTAGACATTTGTCTGCTCTAATGGCACATCCACGTGAGTTTCTTATTTCATTTATTTTAGTAACTAATAATTTACAAGTAAATATATAGTTTAGGCTGACATCAAGTGTTGTTGGATCCAGGAAGTAATGCTCGTCAGTGTTATAATCAATTACCATTAGTGTTTCTCGAGACTTTGGTGGAGCAAAAATGGCAAATACAACTTTCGCGTTTTGGAGGCCCTTATAATTCAAATGTTCATTCAAATAATGAGTACAATCGTCAAGAATAGCAGTACATATTGTGAAACCCAAAAGAACGAAGTCTGTTGATAGACTTAAATTATTAAAATATTTTAATAAAATATTGTCGGTAATCTTTCCATTTATTAGATTTAAATTTAATAAAATTTCAACACAATCTTTAGTGTTAATATCATCAAGTAGCTTATATATTTTATCATGTTGAAAATCCCGATCTAAAATAAATTTTTCCAAAAACACAATGAAAGCAGTGACATGAAAAGTTGGATCATCTGAAATGAAGCCGCGGTAGAGAATACCATGATTTATTTGAAATTTTATTTTCATACTCAAGAAAAAACTATTTAAATAATACGTAAAGTTTTGTCTTAAAAAAAATTGGTCTTGTAACAACTCTCTGATTTGTTTTACAGTATCTGGTTGTTCTTGTTTGATTTCAAACGCTTTATCTGCAAGTGTAGTTAAATAATGAGAAAATTCACTTACGGATTCGTCTGATCTTTGAACTCTGTTATAAAATTTTTGTCTCATTATGCGCTTTATATCGCCACTATTAATTTATTTGCAAGTTCATCTTTTAACTTTGACCAGTCATTTCCAATGTTCCTTTTGTCCAACTGCTGCCATGCCTCTCGTGCTGCCCCTTTGAGATAAAGTAGCAATCGCTGTAGCATCACTGCTTGAGTCCATCCGTAGGCCGTTGCGTACATGTAATATTCACCCATGAAGTCAGCGAATTCTACATGATCTCCTTCGTACTGGTTTACTGGTAACTTTTGACAACTTGCATAATCATTTGTATATCATACGGTCGCTGCTGATAAAACTATTGGTGCTGCAGCTGTCGACGTAAATGAATTATTGCTGCTCATAGTAATCTCTATTCGTTGCTTGCTTCGTAAATTGTACTGTTCTCCTTTATTTTCCAATTTAGAACATTTGATATTAAAACTTTTCAAAGTTTCGATTTATGGAGCCAGTCACTCGAATATTATTGGAACAAGAAGCGAAACCGAAAATATTACAATGTAATCTATTAATATTTCCGTTATATCGTTTAACGCCAGACTCATGAATTGTGTTACCAGATTACAGAGGAGTAAAGACTCCCGACAAATTAAAAATAATAAAGCTAGAGTATCTAGTAAATTTCACGTCGTTGAATAAAATGTCACAAACAGGTTTATATTCAAGCGATGAAATTGATGAAGCGCAAAGAAATTTATTATTCCCTTCCAAAAAGGAGCGCGTCATATCAGAAATGGTAGATACAATATTGCCTAATGGACAAGGCAAAGTAAATTATGATTATTTGTTGACACCCGATCATTATAAAAAAGCTACGTATAATACAATGAAAAATATTTGAGTCAAATGTTTGTTTATGGGACAAGCTTGTGCTGGATTAATTGGTATATATGTAATTGCAGTAATAGTGAAAGTAATAATATATCAAATATTGTCGACGCATAGAATATATGCAATTTCAGGTTTGTCATGGAAATTAATTATTAGACGTGTACCATTTGTAGCTAGATTCTTTATCACAGATCACCAGTATAAAGAAATAGAAAATGTGAAAAAGCGATTCAAAAATGACCGAAGAAGTGAAGACTCACAACTAGATTCAATAACAGAAAATAAGAATGAGAACAATAATAGTGGTGACAACAAATTATCGTTTTTTAAATAAAAAAATAATTGGCACTCATAGAGTTGAACCTGTATCTAGATTTTTGCTAGAACTAATGCCAAAACTTAGTGGGATAGACACGCTCACTAGATGGCACATTCCAGCTACATTAACAGCAACAGCTCCAGTTTATCCAGGACATAAGCTAAAAGAAATGAAACCGCTTAGTGATATTAAACTTGAACCAGAAAAGGTTGAGCCATCGAGTGCTGAGATTGAAAGGAAAAAAATGCTGGGTTTACCATGTAATTATGTGCTTGTTACGATATCCAAAGTTGGAAAACAACTCCGTATATTTGTGCAATTAAATAAGCGTAAAGTGAAATGGTAACATCAATGTCGGGAATCAGTTTAAAATATTGGGTAAACTTGAATGCAAAATATTGATTGGCAATAGAGAAATAACTCATCATGTGTTGGTTATGAAAGATTGCCCGACAAAATTACTAATCGGTATGGATTTGATGGAACAATTAGAAGGAGTTTTGTTAGATTCAGCTACAGGGAATCTAACTAACAGTAGCACAAATGAAATTGTGCACAAAACCGGAGAAGTATTTTTAAATCATACTTTAGAAGTTCCTGCAAATTCAGAGGTGATTTATTATGCTAATGTGGCGAGTGTGTCAGATGAGGAATATATATTTGAACCGAGTCAAACATTAATAGAAAAATGCAATACACCACTGTGTGATGAAATAGTAAAAGTGCAGGACCAATTAATCCCAGTGAAAATAGTAAATTGTGATAACAAACCAGTTCAGTTAAAACCAAAGACAAAATTGGGAAAGGTATTGAAAATGAAAAACAAAGAAAAACGAAAATTACCTAGAAATATAAAGATCTATAAAGAACCGCGAGTCACCAGTACCGATTTAACAGAAAGTCAAAGACTAAGATTTATAGAATTATTGCATAAATATCGAGTAGTATTTGCAAAGCACGAATACTAGTTGGGTTTAACTCAAATCATTGAGCACGAAATTCCTTTACTGGACGAAACACCAATAAAATTGAGACCATACAGAATATCGTATGTACATCAAGAGGAGAGTAACGGGCAAATTAAGGCAATGAAAGATTTCGGATTGATAGGAGATAGTTCAACACCATTTTCATCGTCGATTGTGGTCGTTAAAAAGAAAGATGGCGAATTGCGATTTTGTGTGGATTATAGAAAGTAATAGAATTCCAGTCCCACAGGAAATGTTCGAGCAAATTAGAGAGGCAAATTTGTTTACGGTTATTGATTTAAATAAAAGGTACAATCAATTTTAAGTAAAAGAGGAAGATAAACGAAAAACTGCTTTTTCCGATGGCAAATGACTCTATGAATTTAACGTATTACCGTTTGGGCTGACTGGTGCACCGGCTACATTTCAGCGAGGTATGAATTTCATTCTACGAGATTTTCCACACGCACTGGTATATATTGACGAACATCTAATAGACGTCGAAGTAGTATTTAAAAGACAGCGAAAAGCCAATCTAAAAATAAAACTCTCAAAATGTGAGTGGGAAAAATCAGAAGTCGTTTATGTTGGACATATTATTTCTCGTAAAGGATTGCAGCCCAACCTAGATGATGTAATAAAAATCAGTCCCAAAGAATATAGATCAAATCCGACAATTTCTGGGATTGGCAAGGTATTACCGAAAATTTATTAAAGATTTTTCTCATATTGCACAACCTCTAAACATACTACTGAAGAAACTAAGTAAATTTGTATGGAAAAATTCCCAACAAGAAGCATTTGATGTATTGAAGGAGAGTCTAACAATGCAGCCAATTTTGAGGTGCCCAGATTTTTATAAGCCTTTTATCGTCATGACCGATGCCAATAATTTTGCATTGGGTACAGTTTTAGAGCAACAAGTTGAAGGCGAAAAAAAACGCGTGATTGCTTATGCAAGTAGAACGTTGAAACCTCACGAAAAGAATTACTCTACAATAGAAAAAGAAACTTTAGCATTAGTATATGGTATAACTACATTTCGACAATATTTGGGCAAAAGGTTTTTAGTATTGACAGATCACAATTCATTGCAATGGCTCATGAAGCATAGAGATTCGGCAAGCAAATAAATAAGAAGGTCTATAGCCTTACAAGAATAGGATTTTAAAATTAAATATCGGACAGGAAAAGCTAATGCAAACGCTGATACAATGTCACGTATTACAGTTGAGGAAGGAGCAAAGTTTGAAAATACAATATTCGCTGTAATGAGAGCGGCATGTAATATGAACGAACTGCAAGCTAATCAAGAAGAAGATGAGGAAGTAAATCAATTACGGAAGCACGCGGTTACGATCAAAAAGGAGAGTGATTGGAAGTATGTGATGGAAGAGAACCATAAATATGTCATTCATGAAGGGCTACTCAAATGTGTAAAAAACTGTAGCTTATTAATAGTAGTACCCACGAAAAATCGAGAAACATTGTTATTGGAATATCACGATGGAGCGCTTGGTGGACATCTATTGTCCAGAAAAACATATTCTAGACTGAGATTAAAATATCATCGGGAAACAATGGAACGAGATGTAAAGCAGTGGTGCAATACTTGCAAAATATGACTAACTCGTAAAAATATGGGAAAGAAAATCAAAGTTCCCTTGAAACCAATCCCAATTCCTTCGGCACCAATGGAAATGACAGCAATGGATATCGTCGGACCATTGCCAGAAACAATAAATGGGAATAAATATATTGTAGTATTCTGTGATTATTTAACAAAATGGCCTGAAGCTTACGCAATGCAGAACCAAAAAGCAGAAACAGTTGCTAGAATATTTGTTGAGAATATTATTTTCAGAAATGATTCACCAAAGAAATTATTAACTGATCAAGGTACAAATTTTCAAAGCGATCTATTTAAATCAATTACGGAGTTATTTGGAATTCTAAAATTTAGTACGTCACCATATCATCCGCAAACAGACAGACTAGTCGAGAGGTTTAATGGCACCTTAATTAGTATGATATGGTCCTATGTAAATCGAAATCAAAAGGATTGGGATCTATTTATAAAATCATGTCTTTTCGCATACAAAAATTCATTAAATGAAATTACTGAGGAAACACAGTTTTATCTAATGTATCTGAGACAAAATAATATGCCTATTGATTTGGAATATCAACCTCCAGTCACACAGTATATGGAAGTTCCAGACTATAAAGCTGTGATGCAAGAGGGACTGCAATTAGTGTGGAAACCAGCAGGACTCAAAATCAAATATAATCAAGAGATTTACAAAGACCAGTATGATAAACGAGCGCATGAACATGGCATAAAAGTGGGGGATTTAGTATATTTAAACAAACCCGGACCAACAAAAGGACTGTCAACAAAATTACAAAGACCGTTCAAAGGGCCGTATACTGTATGGGATACGACAGAAACCAACTTAAAATTACGACCGATCAGAAACAAAAGGCAGAAACAATAGTGGTGCATGCGAATCGTTGTAAAAAGATTCAATCAGATGGTAAAGTGAAATATTCGTTGAGAACAAAGCAAAATAAAATAAATTATGGGCCTAATATTATACAAAAATTTACAATAAACCTCACCCCACTGAATTATAAGAATAAAGTATTGTTCGTGACATTAATAATATCTAATCTATTTTGTACAAACGAGGCAGAAGTCATGCCAAGGTACGCTAAAACGGAGATTGAGGTGTTTGAAAATATTCATACATATTCAACCCTTACTCAAATTGATGGTTATATCTTTGTAAAGAATCAGAAGAAAAAATTGATAATCTTGTGAGTTATTTTGAACCCCCGAAAAAACTAGGTTATCATCAAAATATGTTTATTGCACAGGATTTAACAATGAATTTCAAATATCCCTGGCTGATGAAACAATATGAACTTCTAAAGAACTCTGTAAGAAAACTGCATAGTTTAATTAGATTGAACGTGTGGACTCAACAATTAAAAAACCACGTCTAAGTGGAACCCGTTATAAATGGAATTAACGTATATTGGCAACCAGATGAAACCTAACAGGTCAAAGTGATTTTTCAAAGCTATTCAGTCATACACTCAATCTGAAAAAACCATTTGTAAAGTAATTTAATTTAAAATTAAATAAAACGTAAAATATCGTGATTCATTATTATGAAAAATTACTTCAGACAAATGGCACTTTTAGTGACAATAAATGGGTCGATGTATATGTCGATCAACAGTCAATTCATTTAAGAAACCAAACCAATAGAGTTGTATTTCATAACCTCAATCAATCAATTATGGCTGTCTCCAATCTAGACATCAATCAGCAAATAATGATATACTGTTATGGAAAAATTCAGGCTCTACTGAACAACAAACAAAACTGGCAAACTATTAATTTCTTTCAGCCAAGGTCAGCATCCAAAATTAAAATAGTGCACATGAAAATTAAATACTATCGACGTACAAATCAGACTAGCAGTTGGCAAAAGAAATTCGTCGAAAACAAAGCTGTTCGAGTTTCAGTGAATGAACTAGACAAAAGATCAAATTTACCAATGCAAATCAACCAAGCTTGTCCTTCAACCAAAGCATGGAGAAGATAAACAGACGATAATAAATCCTATTCAATTGTGAATAAAAAAACTATATTTCGAGCTAATGATTCTGAAACAGTATTCAACCAAACCACATTACAAATCAGTAATGCTGGGACATCCTTCATAATTGTGATCATGACAATAACTATTATCATTCTTGTCATATACATAATATCATTTTCAAAACTTATTCGAAAAAATAAACATCGCGATCGTATTGACCGACCAAAACCTTCGTGGGTCGTGTACGAGGAAACATTCGGCTAGTGAGATACAATTGATTATTGCATGCCTATTTTATATTGCTAAATCTTTCATATATAACTATATATATATATATATATATATATATTTTTGATTGATGTGCATCTTTTAGTATAAGGTATCCTTTGCATGTAAAAAGTCAAGTTCAGTCTGATTGGATAACGAGGTTAAAGGAATAGAAAATAAAATTTGTTTGAATAGGGGTATAAATTTAAAAGTGAAATAAAAATAAATTAGTGTAATTAATATAATTTAAAACGGTAAGAATTTATTATTAAATATTATTATTTATATCGAAATCGAAGGTGGTACCCTTCGGGTGCTTACCGACTGTCTCCGATCACAAAATCTAAAATTCAACAATTAATTTCAAATGTCTTTAGAAAAAAAATGGAGTGATGGGAAAACAACACAATGATGATATACGAAAATTTTCATCGATTAAAGAAAAAATTTGGGGATCCAAAAAGATTTTCGATCGAAAACAACTTGTTGATTCCAAACGGATGACAGAAAAATGAAGATATTCCTATTTATTGTTCAGAGGAATTCCGGATTAAAATTAGCTGAAGAGATCGAAACAAAAGCTGAAAACGAATACCGGATGCACATTATCGACGGGAAAATCGAGATCCTAGATGAAAGATGGGAAATATGGAATGAAGCGCAAAGATTTACAACGTGAACAATTTCAGAGGAGCTGCGCAGAAGAGAATTAGAGCAGCATACGACAAAGTCATAATAGCAGTATAAATGAGGATTCCGAACCCAATAAATGAGGTTCCAAAAAATGAACCCATAATCGACGAACCAGGATTTTTATCAATCAACGATGAAATTTTGTGTCAGAAACACTCATTTCTGAGAAAGGACATGACTGTCGACGAAATACCTCAAAGAATTCTATTCATCGATGCAAAATATGGCAATTCAGAAGCACGCGAGATGATTCAACTATCAATCGCCATTATAAATTACGATGGAAAGGTACTGAATGACGTGTAAATCACACCAAGGATGAGGATTCAGCACTATGTATCATTTTGCCATGGCATTAATGAAGCTGCATCCAGAAATCAACTGGTCCAGAAACTAACAGTTGCGAAGATATTGGTCGTGCATGACGTACATCGGAAATTACAATACTTAAAAATTTGGGTCGGAAAATTATATGGCTTTAGGAATCTCGCTGCGGCACTAATTTTCGAAAAAATGGGAATATCAAAGAAAGGACAATGGTTTATACTCCAAACCTTGGTTGAAGAAATATGTGGAGAAAAAACACAAACAAGATTCCCCTCAGCAAAGGAAGATGTAAAGACTATTCGATGGATATATAAAACAATTGAAAACCAATGGGAGGATCATGTAAAATGGCCAAAAAAGTAATTTCCAAAAAATATTCATTGATGAAATATGAATCAAGAGGTCAAGAGAGTACTAGTTAAATAGAATGCGAAGAAGATAGAGCAATGCAAATGGAGATGACAGTACAATATCAGATGGTGGCACAATCTTCGATGGGTATGGCGGAAGAGATTTTAGTGTTTTTTCTACCAATGGTGGAACAGAGAGCAGAAACTAAAATAAAATCAGTACCGTTCAATAGACGCAAACCGATACTTAAAAGGAAAGCTCCATTGGAACAGCCAACAACCAGTACCGACATTGCTACCTTAATTGGACAAGACGAAATAATGTACAATGGGATGAAATATACGAGGAAAGAAACCATAGTCAAATATGAATGTGGAACGGACACATTGGAAATAAACTTAATCGAAATATTAATTGAAAAATAAATATTTGTATTTATTTATAAATAAATTATTAAGTCTTTGATTGTCTTTGCCAGACTGAAGTACGGGAGTACACAAAAAAAATTAATAAGCTAAATATTTTTTTAACACCAAAACCCCAATTTCATTAAATTCCGAAATAATGCAACACCTTTATAAATTAATTAAATGTAAAAGACACAAATCAAATAAAATGATATCATTATCAAAAAATATATATATATTTTAGAATTTTTCGAAATGAAAAGTTATAATAAATTATTATGTGTATTACCTAGTATAATTATTACTATTGTAATCAAGTCAAGAAAAACTCGCCGAATAAGGGCATAAAGAAAAAATAAATAAACCTGAAATACATAACATAATAATAAAATAATGTAAATCAATATAATGGAACCCATTTTTTTATAAATAAAAAGAAATTAGCAAAAAAAAATTTTTATTAAATATTCATCACAGTCTCAGAGGTTGTTCTGACATCATGATGAATTAAATAAACGAATGACAATAAACTAAATAAGTAAAAATAGGTAATTCCGAATATTATAACTAAAAGTATTGCTATCAATATGTATCCCAAAAAAAAATTGTTATTATAATCATAATTGGTATTATTATTATTATCATGGTTATTATTATTATGTATAAGATAAACTAAAATACACAGACGTTTTCGACTTATATATTGGCAGTTACTTTAATTGATCTTACACAAATTTATAAATTATGATACTTTACCATTTATTAAAACTTGAAAATTATTATTACATAAAATAAAATTTTTAAACAAATGGCAACCTAACATGTTGTAAAATACATGCAAGGTATTGTCTTCGTTAATATTTAACCCAATTCATAATAGAGTTATAGACTTGTTCTTCTGATCCGACATTCCACTCATCTCTACTAATGACTGAAATCAATTGGTAAACGGATATTAATAAGAAATCTTCAATCATCATAACTTCCTAAATACAATTAAAGATCAATAATAAACTCAATAATAATTTGTACTTGAAGAGGAGGGTGTGTAAATTTATCAGCAATGGTTAATAAGTAAGTACAAGTGTAAGTGTCAGCAGAGGCTCGGATACTTGAACGGTTGCATGGGTCGAGCTTCTGTTTTGAAACAGCAATCTCATTGGTTCAGAAATTGGAAAAAAGTCACATTAATCAAAATTATGTAAGACACATTTAGCACACTGAATTATATCAATACATACATATATGTGAGAGAAATTTACTCATGCAAGTTCCTTGTTTATCATACATGCATGTGTGTATTGTCCTCGTTAATGTGTGCATGTTTTCTTTGTTAATCATGTACTAGTATTGTACATATTAAGAGTTTTGTTTCACAAATTTAGAACATCCATCAAATAATCCAATATTAAAACAACAATCTAAAGTTGTTTTTTACCATAAATATTTTTAGTATTTATTTTGAAGATATTTTAGCAAGCATGACTTAACAATCGCCACCCGTTTGGCTACCAATATGCATTGAAATAATATCGTTTTACATCTAATTTACAAAAATGTAGTGTCAAATAAGGTTTTGTATCTTTAGGAAGGTTTAATAATTTCCAACTATCATCACGAATATTTATTTCTATATTGTTTATACAAGATGTTGATATTGATAGATACACAGGATTCTCGATATTTAAATTGACAACTTCATCCTGTCCATGTTTATCCACCCAAAAAGATTTCAATAGAAGAACATTTGAATCTCCAACAGTTATAGGATGTGTTATGTTTGTATTAATGAATAATTGTTGAAGGGAGTTTTGAAAATGTTCTTTTATATTTATTAAGCTATTTGTTTTCATATCTCTTGAGATTTGAATTTTTTTCCATCAAAGTAAAAATCGATAAGTACCCGAATTGTTATGCCATACTAGAGATATATAATTAAATAATATCTACAAACTTTAATTTACAACAATATTAAACCAATGTATAATCATTAGTTTTAAGCTATTCATATTTTTTCATATTGACTTTGAATACATTATTGGTTATAAAAAAATTAATACAATTAACACAATATATTTTAAAAACATTACATGTATTACAGGTTAGAGTATATACTGATATTAATTTACTAAATATAATTTAATCCAAGATCTCTTGTCCTTCTATGCATCTGGGAATAAAAGAAAGCATATTCCTAAAAAATCCATTGCAATCAGATGTATTTATCAGCAGGGACCTATTTTAAATCCATTCCATTAACTCTTGTTTGGCATCTTCTTTTAACAAATTCTTTCCATTTTGAAAACATATTTTCAATTGAATTTAGAAAAGGTGTGTATGGGGGCAAAAACATCAAATAAAACACAGAATTCTCGATTAATGTCATAATATTTGATCATTTATGAAATGCTACATTATCTATTATAAAAACACGTTTTTAATATAAGATCCCTTATGAATTCTTCAAAAGATTGCGAGTTACAAGCAACTGGCTGACTTTTATAAATTAAAATTCCATTCTTATTCATTTCACAACAAAAAGAAATGTTTCTTGATCATAAAAATAGGACTACCTTGATAGCTGCAGTGCCTACGTCAGATCTTTCCTTAGTTGACCTCATATCAACATTGAAGTCAACTTCATCTATAAAAATATAGTTTTCTTCAGCAAAATTAGATTGTAAACGAATTAAATTCATGTTATAATCTTTTCTTGTTATAAGAGTATCTTCAGTGTTTCTTCTAATAGGAAGAAAATGAACACGTTTTAAGGAATACCTAAATTCTTGAAGTGCATTTGCAATAGTTGAGAGGCCTAATTTAATTTCATGTTTTTCATAGACTCTTTGTGAAATTACTTTTAGTGTTAGAGTACAATCATCATCAACCATTAGTTTAATCTCTTCCTTTATTTGTGAGGTTAGTTTTAATTTTTTATTTCTTCCTCTTTTTCAGATTCTATTTTGCCAGTTGCTCGATACTTTTTAATAATTTCATGCACATTTGTCTTTTGAAAGCCGAGAATTGCATCAATAGTGGCAACGGCATCTCTATTTAAATATGAATTTACAACCCTTTCTTGCGATCTGCTTCCGATATTTTGACGTTTTTTCTCATAATTGGGATTAAAAATAATGATAAAATATTTATTCAAAATCAATATGAAAATATTCAAAGTCAACCTGAAAGGATTCAAAATGAATATGGAAACCCTGTTATAGTTTTTCTGACTCAACAGATGGTTCAATATAAAGCGAAAGAATTATAAATAATTTCAACGCATCTAGATGTTGATGTTATAAATTTATGAAAATTATATCAATAGATGCTGAATTTATACACAAATTTCTGAACGAGCGAATCAAATAGATGATTTGTATTTGTTCTGAGCAAAGGCAACTATTTATCAAAACTTGCCCTGTACCAAAGAAAGTCGGGTCGAATATAATTCTATCAGTTTTCGAATCTTTTCTCAGTAGAAGCAATCGATGACGACTTTTTTGTTTATAGTCAGCATTCGGAAGTTCTTAAAAAGATTTTACAGATAGATTTAATGATGTCTTTAACATAATTATTCCAGGCTTGATCTTATAACCTTAATCAAACCTACAACTAGCAGAAATATCATTTTAGGATGAGTTAATTAAATTATAAATAAACGAAAAGCGAAAATTGAAATTAAAAACAGATTGTCAAGAAGTTTAGCTTCAAAAGCAAATTTCTACATTATATACAGATTTATGGACTTCGGCAAAGAGGTTTTCTATCATCATAGATTTATCAGAAAATGGATTTGGTCTGGTTAACAATATATTAAAAAGAAGCGAAATAAAAGTGGAACTCGACGATTTAAGATTGATAACAAAACCGACACCAAATATCAAAAGTGTTTATACACCTAACCTAGCTCAGCTTTCTATTATATTTCTTTTTTTATTAATAAATATTTTTAATCATGCTTCAAACAATACATAAATATGAACAATACTTAATTTTGAAAGTATGTAATCTAATCCACCTACTATTGGGTTATGTGTCCTACGAATCTGGGCTACGAATTTTTTATGGTGTACACCCCACTGGGTTTGAATTAGAAAACTCACATCTACCTAATTCCAAAATATAGTATACTATACCTTATTATTATTGTCACTTATAAAGAAATCAGAGGTGAAAATCAAAAACGTCCTTATATTAATAATAATAATAATAATAATAATAATAATAATATTATTATTATTATTATTATTATTATTATTATTATTATTATTATTATTATTATTATTATTATTATTATTATTATTATTATTATTATTATTATTATTATTATTATTATTATTATTATTATTATTATTATTATTATTATTATTAATTGAAAAACACCAAATATATATTCTATATAACCTTTCAATGTATATTTCGACGGTTTATCAGTCTTTTTCAGGCTAGAAATCACATTAAACAAAACTAGATCAAGAAAATTTAAGCAAATTAACCAATAATTGTCGTAATCAAATCGTAATACAAAACAAAAAATTAAAAAATATAAACATGTAAATTAATTTTTTTTTAAATCTAATAACTTATCAAATCTTTTTAAAAACAAGTTTTATTATAATAAAATTTTAAAAATTAAATTTAAAATTATTTTTACATAATAAAATCATTTTAACAAAAAATTACATCAAATACATAATATACACAATTCACATTCAATTATTTAAATACATTCAAAATACATGTAGACTGAGCATTTTGAACATTATTTATAGGATTTAAAGATTTTATCAAAAACGCCTCACAAGTTATTCATTCCCAATAATTACTCAGATGTTTTGCAATTGTCTTGAATTTGCAAAGTTGAATGTGGATTTTGTTTTTAATAATGGGTGGTATAAAAAGGTAGATTGGGTTGTTATTGGTCTTCCATTGGCTTCCACAATGGCTTCTATTTTTATGTCTAGTTTGCCAAAGAAAATTTTCATCTTACAATTTAACTACAAACAGTATGTTGGATGATATATTTGAAAATTTTGCGATTTTATGAAGTGAAGATGAAAAAAGTCGTCGATAGCTTTATTATTATTATTATTAATATTATTATTATTATTATTATTATTATTATTATTATTATTATTATTATTATTATTATTATTATTACAATTATTATTATTATTATTATTATTATTATTATTATTATTATTATTATTATTATTATTATTATTATTATTATTATTATTATTATTATTATTATTATTATTATTAATTATATTGTTAATCCTATGCTTTATGATTAATAGTTACAGCAATTAAAATTTATGAAACGTTAAGCAGAATATTAATAATTTATGTAAATCTAATTTGAAGACATCCATGGATATGCCACCATAAGTTGTCTTATAGGAATCTAGTAAGGAAGAAATTCATCTTAATTTGAATATTTCTGAAGATTATATTGCTGAAAATTTATTTAATTGCAGTATTTTTTGATTTAATCATTTAGATAATAAAAATAAAATGTAAATAATTCAAAATAATGATAATAATATAATTTTTATTACATCATTATTATTATTAAAGCCTTTCTAAAGTTTGCATTTAAACACCTTAGTTTTACTTTTCTTCAATAGAAAAATAGAACCTTTAAATAAATAGGATAAGTTTTTTAAAAACTTTCTCAATGTTATTTTTGGAGAAAAATTACTGACTTTTTTTGTTATTAATTATTATTGTGTTGAGTTATAATTTTATTTGGTTCAGAAGAACTGTTTGCTCTGACTCCACGTGCTCTTTAAATGATACCGGAATAACTCAACACAGGAAAACTTTTATTCGATACCAACAATTTTACAACGATTCGAATGTTACTTTTACAATAATGGCAGGAATTCCCACGGAAAGCCGCCTTTCAATTAACTACTAAAATATCCTTGACAAGTCTGACTAGTTCTTTTTCAATCTCACGAATCTTTTTAACTTTTCTGTTACTCGCAACTTTTCAAAATTATTTGTGTCTCTGTTTTTGATTTGAGACTCCCTTATATAGGGAATCTCTCCTCAAAAAACTAATCTGATTTACCGCAATTTACAAATGACTCCAGGGGAAATAGTTAAACAATTTATTTCCATCTTTTAGCCGCATCGGCCGTTCTCCGGGAGAAGACTGCGAAATAAATCACATTAGGGAATAATCATTTTCCTTCTTAATAAAATTTATTCAAATCGGAGAATTTGTCCCTAATTTAATTTATTTGTTTTCGTCATTTTAATTAATTAATTAATTTGTATTTTTTAATAACTTTTTGTAGGGGTCCCAAATTAATTTTATATTATTATTTTCGTACTCGTCTCGTCAATTGGCATCGGCACATACCCATTTCCCCATGAAAATATTGATTTTAATTTTTTGATTATTTTTAATTAATTATTTTATTTTCCCAAATTTTTATTTATTATAATAATTTTTGAAAATCATCTAACACCAACAATTGTAAATACTTTTACCATGCGCTTTATTCAGTGTATATATTGACTAGTTGATGTTTACACTTATAATGTAACATACACTCTAATATATTATGAAAAATATGAATAGCTATTATCCATAATTTTACTATGGTAACGACAGAAGAAATAAGACTAATAACTTTAATTACAAAATTACTTCTAATTTTAAATATTTTTATTTTAAAGTAGTAAAATCGTTTTTTCCATAGTTTTTAAAAAGTATTTACAAATATTAAAAAATCGTTTTTTCCATAGTTTTTAAAAAGTATTTACAAATATTTGTTTTAATTTTTAACCAGTATCAATTTGATAAGAATAATGTAGCAATTCAAAGCTCTCCCTTGAGAGGAAAGAGACAAATAATAAAAACACATGAATGAGATTGTTCACAATGTATATTTACGGAAATTCGATACTTCCAGACTTGTGCTAGAATTTTGAAAAATTAAATTATTTATACTAAAAATGTCTGATATTTAATTAAAAGTAATTTAAATTAATTATTACTAATTTATTTGAAAACCATAAAATCAACTTTTGATAAATTAAGTAATTAATTTCTAATTGCTATTACAATTGTGAACATTTTGTAAATGAGTTTATTTAATATTTTTTGGTTTTAAATGATGAATTGAACCGTGAAATATTATGTCTCTAAAAATTTCTTGTAATCGAATTCTTAAAAGTTCTTTAAGTTTTTGTTTTACTATATTAATTTATTTTCTCACTTATCACAATTTCACTTTTTATACGTAGTTGTAGGATGTGTTATTTCCAAGACACTCCATCATAGAAAAAAGTATCTTGATAGAACCGAAATTTTATGTAGGTCACGAAAATATATATAAAAAAAATTTAACACACATACTTTTCCCGAGTGAACTGTTTAAAATCAAGTTTTTTGATTCATTGAACAAAAACTCTATATTAAACCACCTAAAAAACTAATATCACCTCTAGGACAGATACATATAAAATATTTCGGTTGTTTCATAATTAGCATCCTATATAAATTTGTGAAAAATGAATAAATTGATAAAATTTTCAAAGTTTTTTAAGTTCATTGAACAACAACTCTATAATAAATCACCTAAAAACTAGTGTCACCTCCAGAACAGATCCGTTTATTTTAATTTGGTTGTTTCAGAAATTAACATCTTCGACTTTAAATTCTTTGAATAGAAGTTCTATATATAAATCAATTTAAAACTAGTGTCACCTCCAGGACAGATCATATATAATATGTAGTTCACTTCAATGTTTAACATCAAATTTTTATTTTAAAATTTTTAAATACTTGGAAAAATTTCGGCAAATATTTATATATATAGAAAATAATAATACATACATATCCAAATATCTACAACTTTTTTTAGAAATTTTTATATACATGGAAAATTTTATATTATTATTATTACATGTATTTTAAAGAGGATTATTGATGAATTAAGAGGATTTTGATACAGGTTAATGTCAATATTCATGGGATTCTTTATCAACAACAACTAAAGATTGAGGATATACTGTGATATTATTATGATACAACTTTCCCATGGGATTAATATCTCAACTTAAAAATATCCCAAAACTCAAAATCCCTAGAAATATATTGCAGTTTGGTGTATATTACTTAAAATAAATACATATTTGTGAACATACACAAAATCATCAAAAAATGTATAGTATTTCAAACATATATAAATAAATTTCAAAATATTTCCAAATGTGTCTTACAATATCTTCAACAATCGCAATGTTTACTCTAGACAAATTAGATATAATAACTTTGTCTACCGTGCTTAAATTTGTTTATATAATTACAACTTAATTTTTTTGCATTGCTTCCTACAACTGTCCCATTCGTGTTAGCAATGCTTGTAGATTGATATGCATTTGACCATGACTTTAAAAAGTAAATGCAATTTTTCTTTTAAATTCAATAAAAAATTATGTAATTTGAGGATTATTTTCCGTGTCAATTAGTTTGTTTCTATGGAATTGAAAAATGTTTAATTCTAAATACAAATAAACGAACTGAATGTCATAATTTTGACTTCTTAATTGGATTGAACTATTTTCAAATCAGTTATGAAATATAGTATGAAAAAATTGCTTATTTTCTAATAATTTGAAAGTAGAATTAATAATTTATTTTATGTCTATCAGAGATATCAAAGAACATTTTAAGAGAGTACTGCTTTGTTGCCTTCCGATTTCATTTAATCTTGACGTGCAATGAAAGCAGACAGATTGGAAAAAAATTTCATTTTGTTTAAGTTTGACAAATTTTTAGTAAAAAGATTATTTGATGATTTACAAAAATTTATATTTTTAATGTAAAATATTATATCATAATAATAATAATAATAATAATAATAATAATAATAATAATAATAATAATAATTATAATAATAATAATAATAATAAAGTCAGAGTCATTCAAAATATAATGAAGTTTAATTTTCATTCAGCAATAATTTTAAAATTTATTTTATCAACTTTTCTGAAATAATTTTAATTTTGTTTTTTAAATAAACACTAAATGAAATTTTATCAATGTTATTTTAATTTAACGTCGACATGTAATAAAGTAAAATTTTATGCAATATTTTTTTATCAATAAGATAATCAGATACAAAATTGTTGATTTATTGACATAACAACATATTTGTTTAAATGGTTTCAATTTATTTATTTATATATATATATATGTGTGTGTGTGATATAGTTACATTAGTTTTCACGCAATGTATTTCCCCTTTGACCATACAATTAATTATTCTAGACTCTGGCTTGTAGAAAAAGGTCACTGAGGTATACACAGGTTGCTATCACGTTACTTAATATTTGCTTTGAAGACGGTTCGGAAACGTTCGAAATAAGTGGTAGTTAGAAGGAACTATTTCTGGAGAATAGTTAATAATTTCTAAGCCAAACTCTTTTAATTGAGATTTATTTGATTTCTTTCAATGTGTTTGGGTATGATTTTTGGAAATAGTAAATCTTTATTTTTGACAAAAAAAGACGCAGCAACAAAGATTTGGATTTTATCAAATTTGGATCATCACCTAGATATAGGTTTAAACAACTTACTGCTAATATTAACGTATGTTTTTCCTTTATATAGTTGCAAAACCGCATTTATTCACTGCGTATAATAAATTATAAAAATAGAAATGACTAAAATTTTAATTACTAAAGAAATTATTATATAGATATTTATATATATAGATATTGTATTAATAGATATTTATAATTTTTATGAACTAATCAAAAAGCTTCTTTGCTTTTCAGAAATAATAAACATTTTTACACGTATTTATCCTTTTCTTTAAATTCTGTAGCATACTTGCTGGAATATAATTAAATGCGTTCTATTTTAGTGCATATATTGTTAATGTAATTAATAAATTTATTTATCACAAATAACAGACACGTGAAATATTGTGAGAAAGATATAATCAAAGCAAGTAATTTTAGATGAATTACTTATTATTAATTTTTATTATTATTATTATTATTATTATTATTATTATTATTATTATTATTATTATTATTATTATTATTATCATTATCATTATCATGATTATTATTATTATTACTATTATTATTATTATTATTATTATTATTATTATTATTATTATTATTATTATTATTATTATTATTATTATTATTATTATTATTTTATTTATGTTATAAAGAAAATTTCGATTATAAAATAATTCTTCTTAATCTATTTCGAATCAGTGGTACGGTGATTATATCTATACTTAACATATTTCTCTTTTTTCTCTATGGGTTTTCAATATTATATTCGTTTTAAAACTCTGATACAAAACGTAAGTATTTCAAATTTTTATAAATTTGAAAAATTATAAATATAAGAAATTGAGTTTCAATATTTTTTCATGTCTTTTTATTATTCCAAAAATTTGGATTAGATTACTTCCAATAAAGTCCAAATGTTGAATTTGAAATATAATTAAATATGTGAGGATATTTAGTCATAATTATCAACGAACATAAAATTAAGTTTTAAAATGATTAAAATTAAAAATAAGATTTAAATTAACTTTTGATAAATTAGATAAAAATATTTTAAAATATTTGATTATAAATTATTATACTAATTATTAAATAAAATAAGTACTTTATTATAAATTTATATTTCGAATAAAATAAAATTTTAAAATAAAAATAAATGCCGTTGTTAATTTTGTTTAAATATTCGGAAATATTGAAGATATAATTTTGATTTGAATAAATTTTGAACTTTTAATGACTACAGATTTTGAACTAAACTAAAATATTTTCACAACACCCAACAAAATAAATAATTAGTTCCAATATTTTTGCCACACAATTTTCAATCTAATACCTCTTTTTATGGACCGAACATATTCTTAGCTGCTTTTAAAAGTTTAAATGTAACATTAAATTAACCAGAAACCTCTTAAAAAGCGCGACCGATTGAGAGAACATTTAGGACTTATTTTGGAACATTTAATTAGTAAGGCTATTATTCTGGGAAATTTAAAAAACAACCGAAAAAAATATGACTTACAGCAAACTAAATAAAATATACAACATCAGCGATAGAGGTGAGCCTTCACATTCAAAACATAACCTAGGTATAAAAGGTTTTTGAACATGAATATATAATAAATTCAACTACGTTAAGAATAATTTTTGGCATACGAAGTAATAATCTAGTAATCCAAAATATCGCAACTAGCAATTATAATTAAATACTGAATTTTTTAAACAGCGATTTAATTTTTTAATACACGATAACTAACTGATAACCCCAAATACTATAGTCACTTAAAATAATGTAGTCATTTGTAGTTTTAATAAACAAAATAATGAATGGTCTATTAGTAATAACCAAGTTTGTATTTCTGAATGCTCAAGTGATGTTTCTGATGTATAAACTAATCACAACAAATTATATTTATTTTTTTAAATAAAAAACTTCTTTTTTTAATCTTTAAATAATAGTTGGGTCATTGGCGCTAAAATAATATTTAATAATGTAGCCTATACTATTTGAGGATATCCCTTATTTGTTTATCCAAAAATGTGCATTTTTTTAAATTAAGCAAACTAAAAATCTACAATTTATAAAAATTAATTTACCAAAATATAAAAATTCAAAAAGTAAATATTTTTATAATTGATTTATAAGAATGCGATCTGTTAAGTTAAGAACGATCGTGTTGAGGTTTCAGGAAATTGCATGCAAATTCTAAAGTTAAAAAATTTCAGAATTAATTAAAATTTTGAAAATATTGAGGTGAGAGTTACGTAGCCAGGATTTCAGCTTTAGGGGGGACAAAATTGAGCAATGTTAAAAGTTAACACGGAAAAATAGAAAAAATATTTTACACAAATAAAATACAAAAGTAAATGTGTCAAATATTTTTATTTTGGCGTGTGGCAAATGGCCCCTATGCTACCCCTTCGCTATGTCCCTGTTTCGGGGTAAATTGTATGTGTACATATAACAGACGATGAGACGAATTCGATTATGGCAAAATAATATTATTGGGTGGCCCCACGAGGAAATATTTAATAAAAATATAAATTAATTAAAAATTAATTGGCTAATGGAAGACCCGAGCAGTGTGAGAAACCCGGACCGTCCACAAAATTATTTAATTAGGGCAAACAAAATTTGGTGGCTAAGGAGACCCAGCATAAAATCGAACCCGACACCAAATGTAATTATCTTAAGTAAATAGGTTAGACGGAGAACCCGGGAGCTCTGAAATGATAGCCAATTCTGTTTTAGCATGAGAAAGCCCAGAGAGAAATTTCTAAAAATGACAATATTAATTTGATTTGCAAATAAATTAATTATAAGACGTGTATAAAAAGAAAAAATCAAATCAACAAAATCGCCAGTTGGTCGAAGATAAAGTTGAGAAGTTGAGACTGTGAAAAGGTTAGAACAGAACTAAGAGAGTTTTATTTCAAAAGCGTACCTGGAGGGAAATCTATCATTGGGGAGACTTATCCCATTGCTAAGCAAAAGCCAATTGAACCAAATCAGTAACGGAAATCAGGCTTTGCAATAAATTGTGATAAATCGGAATAAATGTTATTGTGTTGGGTTATTCGATTTTGTTTAACAAGAACACCGAGGAGACATATTTGTTGGGTTTTTATTGAAAGTCGATATTAAAGTCTAACACAATTTTTGTTCGGTGAAATTTTGAGTTTCAGATAAATTTTTAAACAACTCATCAAAAGAATTATCCAATAAAAAATGTCATAGAAATCCAGAAAATATTCTAAGTTGATCATCTTCATCATAAGTTCTTTCAGCTTGACTTCAAATGTCCTTACCCTGAGATTGCAATTATTCCAACGATTATTTTAATTCGTGATTCAAAACTATAGTTAAAAATTGAAATATCCAAAATCCAATGAAAACAACAAGTATTTATCAAATTCTAGCCCAGTTAAAACTATTCGAAATAAACATAAATCCTCAAAATTCCAATCGACAATTAAACTCCAAAATTTGACAAATTCAAATATATAACATAAATCTAACCAATTTAAACAACTCGAAAATAAGTCCAAAAAATAACATTAATTCCAACATAATTAATCGAACCATCAATCTTCAAATTTCTAAACTAATGGCCAAAATACCAAAATCATAACGTATCTACACTTGTTCCAGGTCATTAAAAGATTCTATAATGGAAGTTTAAATGAACATCTGACTGCAGTTATAATGCAGTTTATGAATTAGCCATTTATAAAATGGCTGGTAAGAAAATTTTTTAATCACTTAGATTTTGAGGCTTGGGTTATGATCTCGAAAAATTATGAGATCATTATTCAATCTCTTAAATAATATTTTTAATCAACATTTATTTTACATTTATTTGTTATTAAATTTCTTTAGGTTTTTAGGAATTTTATTCAATTTTTGTCAATTATTGGATTTATTTTTCGACTTAATGTAAGTCACATAAATGCATATACTTTTTTTTAAAAGAAAATTCACTTTTTATCAAAAATTTTCTATATTCCAATCAATCATTTCTCTGTTCCATGGAAATTAGTTTTGGCTGCCATCTTTTTGTCCTTTTGACAAATCCAGATTTTGAATACATTTTGAAAATTTGTATGCATTATTTACTATGTATTATGTTTGTATGTTAAAAAAAATTTCAAATTTCTTCATTCCGAAGTTTTTATTCATTTGGACAAATTACATGTCGACGCAGGTAAGTATGTATGTCCCTATATTTTAAGATTATTGATTTTTTCATTTTGTTATAAAAGTTTTTAATGAACTGAAATGTAATTGTCAACACACCAATCACTACTAAGAGTAAATGGTATAAAAGTCTTCTGCAGCAGTGAGTGTACTACTTGTGACAACTTACGTGTGATGATGGAATAATCATATACAACCATAATAACGTTGATACCGATAGTCATATTAATAATAAACTTCAACGTCATAATAATATTAATAGCAATAATAACATTGATGGTAAATTATAACATCAATAAACGCAATAATAACAATAAATAGTAATAAATAATAATAATAATAATATCAATTATAATTTATAACACCAATAATCGCAATAATAATAAAAATAATTATGGTATTAATAATAATAATATTGATAATAATTGTTAAATACATGAGCAGGCACAGGGATCAACCATGGGATAGTCAAGACTTTCTGATCTGGCTATATAATCATTTTAAAGTGATATGGTGAAAGATATTGATTCTGATGATGTGATTGACAGGTTTGCAGCTTTGAATACCAGGAAAGAAAACTTTTAAATAACAGAAATTTAACTTTATCCGAGTTTGCCGAAGTTCTTTATTTATATTTTAGCTGAAGTATTGAAGTTATATTATTCAATTTGTTTTCTTTCTTATGTCCTTATTAACTTTTTGACTTATTTTACAAAGATTACTATATGCAATTATATACGATACTGGGACACTCGGAAGAAGACCATGTTGAAAGTCTAGAGGGATGATACCAAGAGTTTACCGCACTGGGTGACACCAACCTCAGTGATGCCAGTGATTCTAATTATTCAACTTGAAATGATTTCAATTTACAATAAGCAATCCAAAATCCTTGAGTATTGGAAATTTAGTTAAATAAAATTTTGCATTTACATATTATACATTATATGAAGTTTTCAAAGTAATTTGACCAATATATTAGGAAGTATTAAATCTAATGAATTAATTTTTATTTAATCTATTATTTGTAAATATAATATTAGCATTCTCATTGGTTAAATTTAAATACGAATTAAAAACTTGGATTTGATTGGATAAAATAAATTTATGAATACAATTTGAATATTAAATTTAAGTCGTCGGCATTTAAATCCACGAAATGGCACAGAGAACGACAATGAACTGTTCATTGTCTGTGTCCAGCAAAAACGATTTTATACGATATTTTTCTATTTCTTTTTATTCAATTCTAATTGTAGTTGGAACATTGGGGAATTTTATAGCATTTCTAGTGATCAGATTTACAAGAACTATGGGCAAATCTCGGAATGTATTTACAGCACTTGCACTTGCTGATTCATTGACTTTATGGATCAATCCATTGAGATATTGGATTCGGTTCATTTTTAACTTTGAAATCCGGACTTCAAACAATGGAATGTGTAAACTCCATGCGTTCGTTAGTTACTTGTCTCGCGACGTAGCTACTTGGATTTTATGCATTTTAACATTTGAAAGGTTTCTAGTGGCTTGTTCTCCATATAAGTCCAAAATTTTTTGGAGGGGTTATAAAAAATTCGGAGTTTGGTTGATCGTTTTCTTTGGATTGTTAGCAAAAAATAGCGCAATTGTTTGGCATTTGGAAGTCATACTTTCAAGCACGCATTACTGTTTCTGTGATACTTCCGATACTGCTTTTAGACATAGATTTTTTTATTGGGATATTATTATTTATAGCATTGTTCCGTCGGTTTTATTGTTAATTTTTAATGTGGGAATTCTGAAAGTGATTAGTAAAGCTAAAGCTTATCGGTCGAGAGCCTGTCAACAGAACTCAGCATCTCTGTCCATGAAAGACAGTCCAATATTAAAGAATCCATGTTCAGACGAAACGTATCACTCAAAGGTCGTAATGAATAAAAAGTCAACAAATCTTGCCAATCGTCTACTCATTCCAGTAACAATTTTCCATCTTGTAACCTCAATGCCGTTGTGTATCTTTTCGATTCTTGAAGCGAGATTGGAGTGGAAAAATAATAAAGACCGAGATTTTGTCTCTTCGGTGTTTAGCATTGGATCTTTTCTTGTAATGTTGACATCTTGTAATAATGGCATTAATTTCATTTTATATTTCCTGAGCTCTGTTACATTTCGACGAAACTCAAAATTGGTTTTGCTGAAATTTTTTCGGTGTTGGAAATTGCACGGGATTTACGAAAGGCAATATTTCGAACCCAACAGCACCGTTATTTCCCCAAAATCACGCAAGCAGACTGTTAATATCATTAACGAGCAACTTTGTTGAAATGAACTTCGGAGAAAATTATTTTGACATTTTAAAAATTGTGAAATACTTGTAAAATTGAATTTTTTAAGATATTTTTAAATCATATTATTTTTTATTTAAAAATTATTTCTTAGCATAATTTATTTACCGATTAAAACCCATTGAATAAAACTTCACCTAGTTACTTTTACTTTCGTAATTTTTCTTTTAATAAATTATTTTATATAAGGTTTGTCAAATAAGTTTTGGTTTTAGCGCTTTATTTTAATTGATTAGTCCAAGATCTAGTTATTAAAATATTTAAATAACTTTGTTTGAAAATAGATCTAAAGAAGTGTTGTATATGTCATTTGTAACATAGTCTCTAATTTACAGTCACTCATTAATGATAATAAGGGATGGATACGTTCGATAATTTTCGAACCCGCATAAAACCAAAAAATCATTAAGAGTTGGAGAAATTGAAAAAACATAAGATTACGTAATAATAAATATAAAGTTTAATAACGTCTTTTGCTTTTAATATTTTTAAAGATTTGAAACGGAACCTTGTGATTTGAATGACTCTCTATTCAAAAATATCTGGTTGGTTTAGGTTTGACAAAAATTATTCCTATTCTATACGAAAAGGGGAGAACCGCATAGAATCAAAATGCATAAAAAAGTTGACTGTATTTTAATTAATTTTGTAAATTGATGATCGATTTTATATCACTTAATCTTATCAGTTTCATTGATGAAACGACTTTTTATTTTAAATTTTCTTTTACACTTGAGAGTTTTGAAAAAACTATCATTCTTAATTTTTGACTGGTTATCGTCAATCTTTTTTTCATGGCTATCGTCACTGTTTCGGAACCTTTAGAACCAATGTGAAGTCATACATACGTTGATGATCCCTAGATCTTTAATAAGTTCGGTCAAATTTTCTTTTTTAAACTTTAAATTGCCCTCCAACAACAAGAAATAAAAAAGTAATCAAGTTTTTCAGAACAAATTTAAGAGTAATACATCATAAAATTTAGAATTTCATTAAACACTTGAAAAAGACTGTATCGAAAATGTGAGTTAAAATAAAAAACATTGATTAATAGTCGAAATTATAATTGAAAAGCAAAAAGAAATCAAAAATTAACCAAAGAAAAAATGATGTTATTCATCATAAGGTGTAAAATTTTGTCTCAGGGAATTAAGTAAGTACTGTAAATTATTAATAAATGTTATAACAATAGGATCGTCTAAAGTGAATAGACATACATGCGATCTGTTAACATTTGATTTTTAATATATCATTTACAGTAGTGGAAAATTAGTTGTCAACCGTTGAGTTTTTACAATTTATTTTGACTTAAAGCCCACTATTTGTATTGAAGGAGGTGCAAAGCTTTGAAATCCACTGAGATAATCATATGGTAACACAAGTCATGTAACAAATCAAGGTTGTATGCAAGAAGTTCAATAAGTTTGGTAGAACTTATAAAAAATTACTAATAGTAGCTATCTCCACTTCTCTCCGTATCACCGCCAAACTCGATCAGGCAATTATGCAACAAGAAGGGATTGCAATATAGAAATCTGAAATCTCGGAATTCCAAGATTCGGCCATTTTTTTCAATATCGTAATATCGGAATTACCATTTATATATATTTTTTTATTTTAATTTTTAAATTTAAAGATAAAAATGCTCCCTCAGTAATAATTTAAACTTATCTTTCCTACAAATTCAACATCATTAGTTTTTCCTTTTGAAATATTCTCTCACTCTGTAAATCTAAGTATATATGTATATCTTTTTTTTGTATGGCTGGTATGTTCTTTCTCTTCCTCGCATCATTGCTATTGCATATATTTATTTATGAGAATGAGTTAGAACTTCTCACTGAGAAGTGACAGTTATGTGTTTTTCCATTTCTAAATGAGAGTAAATTGTTCTTTCAATTATTATTAGTTATTTTAATAAATTGGTTACACTGAATTCACGGCAGCGGATTATCTATAAATTTTCTGATATTGTTTTTGTTTATTCAAATATAAAATATTTGTATTTTGTTTTTAACTAAAGTAAAGGTATGTTTTAATAATAAATTATTATAATTTGACTTAGTTAATTAGTGAACATACTGCAGTCCAGACGCAGCATAAAGAATTGTACTCGGACACAGAGCAGAGTAGTTATCGAACGCATAGGTTATTTGTAATGACATACACCAAGGATCATTTAATCCGACCTTTCAGTACATTATATAAGACCCTGGATTTTTGAAATGTTTTAATAAGTTTAAATTTTCTTTGTTTAAGTAAAATTTTATATTTAATCATAAATTAAACATAAATCTTTTAATTTCTTATTATTTTTTATGACAATTGTAAATTTTGGAATTATTCAAAAAAAGTAAGTCAGTTATTTTAAATAACTTATTTATTAATTTATACATAAAAAATTTACAGTTTACCCAAAATTTCTTCGTTTAGACATTTTGGGAAAACTTTCGTGGTGTGATTGTAATAATTTATGGTAACAACGTATGAGTTTCGAAGATCATTGATTTTGTCTGAATTTCTTGCTTGGTCTAACTTCTTTAAAAAATATCAACTTTTTGCTCAGAAATTTTGAAATTGTTTTGGTTTATAATTAAATATTTGGAATTGTCTTCAAATATCGTTTCAATTGGTGTAACTTTGAGCAATAATGTTTGTCAACTTACACCAATAATTTGTAACGGAGGTTCTGCATAAAAATAATGTTTCCATTGAATATGTGCATCATATGGAACAGAATGAAGGTTCAGTTATAGTTGAAGATTCACACAATTGTATAAAAAGTAGCAACCCAATTTGTAACAGTGGAGATGAAATAGATGGAAACGATATATATGAAGAGAATGTGACGATATATTAAATATGGTAATTGATCTTTCAAACGAAATGGTAACAGATCACGATGAGCCCGAACTTTGGAATCTCTTCGATTATTAAAATGATTAGAAGTGTTATAAAAATTTTCAAAACTTCTGGACAAAAGATGCAGTACTCCAAAAACACTATGGAACAGCTTAGTCAATACGCTGAAAATATTTTTTATTTTGAGAGAAAGTACCCATAAGTGCTTATGGTCATGATTTTAACTGATACTGAGTTTGAAAGTATTTAAAAAATAGTTTCCAATCTTCTTCTTGTTAAACTTAGAGTAGAAGCTTTGTGTCGACTAGATTCAAATCCTTTGACTGCCATTACAGCACTTTCCTTTATGTTGGGAAAATTATAGAAAAAAAATATTTCTGGTTTATTACAATTTCTACTTAATAATCGGATAGATAAAATTGATCCCTCATTTTCGAGACCTTCAAAAGCAGCACTAATAAAAATTATCGTAAATACGGTGAAACGAGTGTCACATTGTGACAGTGTGGATATAATTGAGAAAATCTAAATTTAGTTGATAGATACTTCCTCTTAAATACTATTGGAACCACTTGGCATGTCGACTCAGTTGCAAATTTTAGCCAACGAAGTTGAGTCTGCAAGAACTAAATACTTATTGATAAAAACTCGATGTGAGGTAAAGGTTTTTGAGGATGAAGGGATTAGAGGTAGAGATTAGTGTATGATTATCTTTGAACAGTGTCTCCGACAAGTGTGGAAAGCGAACGAAGCTTTTCAGCTTCTTGTCGATTTTGTACAAAAATAGGGTCAAGATTAATGGATGAATCCTTTAGTATTTTATGCTTCTAACGCGCATGAATTAATGTGATGTTCATTTTCAATAAATGCGGCATACTAATTTACTAAAAATGTTCACGGACCACGGCCTATGTTGTGTAGCCATAGAGTTACTTATTTAATTTAACTTATGATTAAGGTTAGAGCTCTAGCCGTTTACTTCTTACTCTAGATTTTGTTATTATTATTAACCATATAAATATTTCTTGGTAAATTGATTACGTAATTGTTTAGGCCCGTAAGTTTAAAGTGCATGTGTTATTTAAACTTTCCTATTGTAACCAAGTTATCTTAAAATTTCAATTAAAATCATTTTAAATAAAATTATCACATCACCCTCGGGAATCATACTTGGTAAGTGCTTAGGGCCCCTGAATATCTAAATCTAGCCCTGTAAATAGATAGATAGATAGATAGATAGATAGATAGATAGATAGATAGATAGATAGATAGATAGATAGATAGATAGATAGATAGATAGATAGATAGATAGATGAGAGAGAGAGAGAGAGACTAATATTAGGTTTAATTGTCATGCGAAAGTAGATCTACTTTGAAATTTTAAGATTTACATGTTGCAGAAAAATGCAAAAATAAATTAAGTTTATCCATTAATAAATAATTAAATAAATTTGGCAACGATTTAATTAAAAGATAACGCCAATAAAAAACTTTTCGTACGATGTATTTCGATAGCATAACTATCATCTTCAGGTACTCAAACCAACTAAAAATATTATGAATTAACATTTAATTTAAACAAATTATTTTTTATTAATTTAATTTTTTATTAAATAAATATTTATAAAATATATTCAATTCACTTTTAATTAATTTAAAATTTTCACGTATATTCTAATTTTTAAAAAATTAATGTAATTTAAAATTTTCAACTATTTTAATAATATTAAAAAAAACAAACATGATTTAACATACGTAAACTATTTAAAAACATTCAAAACATTCGTAGTCACAGCACTTTGCACATTAATCTTTGGATCCAATGACCTTATCAGCAATGCTTCACATATCACGCGTTCCCAATAATTATTAAAATTTCTCAACAAAATTCTAAAATCAGACATTCCTATTTCACTTTTACAGCCTCTATTGTGTTCACTAATATTTGTCAAATCCTTCAATCGACAATGCTCTAGAACTCGAGTACAGAGATGACGGGAAGTCTCTCCAATATATGTGGCATTACACCCATTACATGTAAATTGATAAACGAGATTAGAACACAATCCAACCGGAGTTTTTGATTTATTAATAAACATATTGCGTACCTTACACGAATTAGAGACGATCTTATACTCTAAATTTCCTATCAGTTTACCCAACTTCCTCTTATAATTTGTAAAGCCTTCAGAGTACGGCAATACTAACACATATTTAGGCTCAATTTTTTTATATCCATTTTTACAATCACCCAGACCAACACTCAATTCACACCCATCCGACAAATTACATTCAGAATTTCCAAAACATGGATCCTTAGGATTTTTAATCAATTTATCAACAGTCTCTTTTATCATCAACAATAAAAATGATTTAGAATATCCATTCTTTATCAACAACTCAACCAATTTATCAACACTTTTTACCGAATTAGCAAAAATAGAAGATAAAGACCATGAACGATAAATCAATCCTTTCACCATATTTCTCTTATACTTAAATTCACAAAAGCTTTCTGGAGAAGTATAAAGACCAGTACCAGTTGGTTTTCTATAAATCTCTGTCTCATAATGTTTATCTTTGCGTTGAATTAATAATTTGAAAAAATAATTTGTTTAAATTAAATGTTAATTCATAATATTTTTAGTTGGTTTAAGTACCTGAAGATGATAGTTATGCTATCGAAATATATCGTACGAAAAGTTTTTTATTGGCGTTATCTTTTATCCATTAAATTTGGTTATTTTCAACAGAAAGACATTGAAGGAAATCTAGATGAAACCGTAAATAATGGATCAGTTTCGTGTGAGTTATTACTTTTATTTGAAAAGAACTTTAATATTTATATTTGTTTAAATAAAATTGTCTGGTGGTTTTGGCGCCATTTAATTCTCTAATTTGAAATTAATCAAATATATTTAAATTTATATAGGCTGTATATTATTATGATTTTTGATGGATTAATATAAGTTTTTGTGATATTTAAAAGTTTTGTGCTTCGAAAAGAATATTAATTTAATCCGAAATACACCTGAAAATATTTTACTGATTTTCAAGTGAATAATCCATGGAAAATTAAACATAATTTCAAGAAGCAAAAAACCTCATTGTTGATAAATCCTCTGAATAATATTTCAGAAATTACATTAAGTTCTTGTTTTCATTTAAAGCTTAGCCCCAAAAGTGTTAAAGAAATATCTGAGATAAATAACAAGTATAAAATATTTTACAAAATTTATTTTAAAATCCAATATATTTAACTCTGATGGATATAACTGATTGATACAAATGAAATAAAGATTTAAAATTATGAATGACAAGTTAAAAATTTGATGTAATAGTTGTTAATAAATAAATCAAAAATAAAAATAGGTAAATAAAAATAAATAAAGTTTCTTGGTTTGAAATTATATTAGTTTTGAGATAATATTACCATAATTAATATTTAATGTTAAAATAAGTATATATAATAGATTATTATTATTATTATTATTATTATTATTATTATTATTATTATTATTATTATTATTATTATTATTATTATTATTATTATTATTATTATTATTATTATTATTATTATTATTATTATTATTATTATTATTATTATTATTATTATTATTTGACTGAGAGGATTGTTGACTGGAATTTGTATTTTATGTTGGATTTCAAGTTTTACTCGGATTGTGTTCGGATCTTGGTTAAAAATATATGTCAGGTGTGCAATGCCATATACATTGGAATGGCTGCTCGTCAGGTCCACTCTCAAGTTATTGATCACAGTCAACTTATGGAAATGATTGCCTTTGCTAATGACAATTTTGTGCTGTAAGATGAAAATAAATATAAAATGTTTTTTTTTAAAAGTTTAAAAATATTTTTTTAAAAATTTATTAAAATTTTGTTAAAATTCAATTTTTTTAAAATTTATTAAATTAGATTTTTAAATAATTGAGATGTTTAAAACAGAATTTCAGATTTTTAATATAATTAATTTTTAAAATATAAATTAAGAAATATATTGTTGAATATATTTTGGATTGACACTTTCTTTTATTTAATTCAATGCCAATGTTGTGTGATTCTTTTAAATAATAATAATAATAATAATAATAATAATAAATATAAGTATTAAACGGTGATCCTTTGGTAGCAGCATAAATTAATATATCAGATAAATAATGATATTGTTGAAAAATTTTCGACTAATTAATAATCCTCTTCAGTTTCTTTTTTCAACAATATAATTATTACTTTGCAGCAATGGCTTTTTTTGTTATTCACTTAAATACTAAATTTGGCTTATCTTTCTAATCATATCTTTCTTTTCCTTTTGCTATTAGTTGGCTTATTTTGTTCCAAAGAATTTTAAGTTTTATAAAACAAATTTAAAACACACATTTAAATAAATATTAATTTTTTAATTGTCGAAGTCAGACTACATTGGATAACAAAGGAAAAAAACGTAGAAATTTATTTGAATATTAATTTTTTGTTTGAAATCGATGATACACACTTCTAACATTTGGATTTTGAAATACACATGGTACTAGACTGTGATAGAAACTGAATAGTTGACAACAGACCCAAACAACTAGGATTTGACCAAAAATTAAAAGACTCATTAAAAATGCAATAGGGGATTTTTATCAGAATATTAACAATAATTTTATATATGTGCACTGCTCTATGGGTGGTCTAGGAATGGTTCCGAGTCTTGACGAATATCTTATACAGAGTATTATCTAACTCACGAGATTGATTATTTCAAATGACCTAGCTATGAGGGGCTTCGTTATAAATGAACTGCTAGAAATTACAAAGACTCATTTTAATAATATTATTAATGATTTGGATACTGCTCTGAGGCTGTTGAATGAAGACATTGAGTGTGATAAGCCTTGAAAAAGTTGCTTATTTACTTTTTACTTATATAACCTAATGAGTAATCTTTTTATGCTAAGTCAACCATTCATGATTTTGCTAATATATTTTTATTAAATTATTATTATTTCTATTCCTCAACAACAGTAAAACAAACACTAAAACAACAAATTTATTAATATATCTAAAATCATCAATAAACATTTCTTCTGCCTTTGTAATCTTACAGATAACAACAAACTTCAAAAAACAATAGAAATTTTAAGATTAAACGAAAATTAAAGATTGTTAGAAATTGTGAAAAAAAATAAATAGGTTTTTATGGCTAGTAATTGGGATATTGGATGCACTGATTTAATTGAACATAAAATCATCACAAATGGGGGACCAATTATGATAAAACCCAGAAGACAACCTATCAATTTAAAGGAGAAAATAAATGATGCAATAAAAAATCTAGGAAATAAGAGAAAATGTCATTCGCCTTGGAATACGCCGTTAGTATGCGTGTTGAAAAAAGATAAAAAAGAAATCAGACTTTGTTTAGATTTCAGACGGCTTAATAAGATTACTGAAAGACAAGCTTTTCCCATGCCGAATGTAGAAGAAATTCTAGAAACATTACATGGATCTAAATACTTTAGTTCTATAGACCTTGGAAACGCTTATTATCAAGTGAAATTAAACATAGAATCTCAAGACAAGACAGTTTTTTCTACTAAAGGGCAATTTTTGTTTTAATAGAATGCCTTTCGCATTGCAGCGGCACCGGGTACATTTCAAGAACTAATGACAAAAATATTGAAAGATTTATGGATAGAAGGAGTTATGGTATATTTAGGCGATATTTTAATTTTGACGAAAACAATCAAGGAGCGTTATAAAATGTTCAAAAAAGTTCTAGAGAAAATAATGGAAGCAAATTAAGAATTAACCCGGAAAAGTGTCATTTATTAAAGAGTGAAGTAAAGTTTTTAGGGCATATAATTAACAGTCAAGGAATTTGAACAGGTCAGAGTAAAATTGAAGCTATTAAGTCTTTTTATACACCTAAGGGTATAAAATATCAGCGAAGTGTTTTAGAAATTTGCAACTATTATCGAAAATTTATTAAGGAATATGCAATAAAATCAAGAGCGTTAGAAAACATGTGGGAAAAATTGTGAAAAAATAATTTGGACTGAGGAATGTGAGAAAGCCTTCGAAGAAATGAAAATAGCATTAACCACCGCACCAATTCTCGTATTTCCCGATTTCAAGAAAGAATTCATATTATTATTATTATTATTATTATTATTATTATTATTATTATTATTATTATTATTATTATTATTATTATTATTATTATTATTATTATTATTATTATTATTATTACTATTATTATTAATATTATTATTATTATTATTATAATTATTATTACTGTTAATATTGTTATTATTAAGGAAGAATATTTTACATTCCATAAATGAGATATTTCATTGTTTCCGTAGATTAATTTGATAAGCTTTCATTGGCAGTATTAATTTTAACAGATTAATATTTTGATTTTAATTATATTAATTTTTACTTGTTATTAAAAATTAATTTTATTTAATTTTATTGTAGTAGAAATAAAAAAATATTATGTCATTTATTGAGAGTGATTATAGTCTCTTCCCATTTTCTGGATGACACATTGCAGTTTTCTGAAAAGAGGAAATTCTTTAATTTTTCTTGTGAAGAACAAAAATATGTGTTTAGTTGCTACCTATCTTGTCTTGTAACCATTTCCCATATTTTCTGTATTTATAAATAATTGAATTTATTAAATTTTTGGGATATCCCCAATAATTTTCCAAAATGGAAATAATCTTCGCCATTTTCCATGAATATATAATTCGGACTTTGTCGATTTCCAAAATTCTATATTAATATAACAATTTAAAATTTTATAAATTACATTTACAATGGATTCTTTTTTGTTCCGTTATCAGGTATTGTTGAGGTTCTATGTAAATAATAAATTGATTATAACTAGGGTTTAACATGCGAATATGGTTGAATACTATTCTAATAATTGAGAAAACATTTAGAATTCGATATTGGAATATTATTTATAATTATTCGGAGGGTTGGTTCATGATTTAGCTTAAAAGAATTTATGTTTTAATTTTACAAAATGCCGATAATTCTAAGAGATGTTGCTACTTATGCTAATGGTTCAAATTAAAATTATTTTTCTTGCGTAATGCGTGAGGTATTTTAATTATACATTAAATTATTATTGTCTGTTGACTGAATGCAGAAATCCTTACTTATGCATTAATTATTTTTATAGAAACCTCAAATAAATTATTATGAATTTGTGTTTAAATATATTATTGTTTTTAAATAATAAACGTTGTATTCGAAATATTGACTTTTAAATGGATTCAATTAACACCATAACATGTGGGTAACAATGCACACGGGCAAAAAAGTGACAATGAGTGCTACATTTAACATATTAGGTGGCAATATTTATACGAGTATATTAACATATTGTAATCGGATCACGTATTAATACGTGTTTAGCAAATTAATGCTAGAGAGCGTATCACGTATTTATACGTTTTTGATAGATTGTTAGTGGAGCGCGGGTCACGTTAAAATGCGGGTTCCAATATTTTTGAAGTTATCGCAATTTTTCTAGAGGTCTACGTTAGCGCGAAATTATGCGAAAAATCACCCGTTACCAGCACTAGTACGCGGCCGAAAACTGCCCTATCACAATGTGTTAATTCATTGAAATTTTATTGAATAATATTTTTAACTAAATAATTGATTTACATAAATATATCCAAATAACAAACGTTGTCATTGTAATATTTATGCAATAGTAAAATTTACTGAACTTAAATTTAACATTTCTGACCTTAATAATAATGTCTAATCGAAATTCTGCTGAGATTTGGGATTATTTTAAAAGGCATGGAGACAGTGGTGTACCTTGGGTAAATGGCGCCTATGGCAAACACCGATATTTTGCCCCTCTCCGACGATAGGTTACTTGCGATTTATTTTCTAAAAAACTACTTTAGAATTCGGTATAAAAATTACACACGTGTTGGCGTACTGGGTAGAATTAAATTTTGTTTTAATCTGCGCTCGTCTAGTTTAATCCCTTGCTCCAACTAACACTTGACTTTTCTAGGGTACTTTGTATTTCTCCCAGACGCCCCACAATTTTGACCTTACCACTGTATACCCATGAGCAAGCTCATGTTGGTACTGTATACAGCAGCCGAGAGTCAACAAGCAGGTGAGCCCCGTTTCCAAGACTACTCCTTGTGATAATCTCGCTTTCGGGTTCCTGACGGCCGATAGAAGGACTTCTCTCAATATTGACACGCACTTCCCCATCCATTACTGTCGATCTTTCATATGCGTCCGGAGTGGAGTTCTCTTAAGGTCTCATTTAATTCATCGGTAAATGTTAACGCTTACTGCAGTTGAAAAACATGCTTAAAGGGCATTGGTTCCTTTTTCGTTGTTTACTAATTCAATTTAAATCAACCTTATTTTAACTAATTCATTAATAAAGCTTAAACGGTGTAATTTAAGAAATTTTTGAAAGAAAATTTTTTCTAATGAGTTTTCAAAAAATCTAATTTCTCTAATTTTCTAAGCGTTAGATTTAATTCCCTAATTTACAAAAATTTAAAATTAGTATTATTAACCTAGAGTTTTGTTTTAAATTGGAAAATCTTTTCTTTAGATAACACGCGAAAATTTAAACTTTTTTATGTAAATAATTTTAATCGCTGTTAAATCAGCTGTTTTTAAGTTCAAGAAGGTCTCCTGGTTGTTTTAAGGGAAAATAAAGTCCTCTTAAGATTTGTATTTTTCCTTTTATTTATACTTATTCTTTAATGACCCAAAATACTCTTTATAAAGGCTTAAAAGCTACTTTTACGATAATTATAATTGTTTCATTTTTTAATGTTTTAAGTTAAATAAACCTTTCCAATCATACTTCTCGCATGCATCAAACTTCACCAATCTTACTTTATACTCAGGCAAGATTACATACATCCTTTCCTTATTTATTTATAGAAATATCCAAATTTATTAGAAAATTTACCATATTTATAAAAATTCTATTTTACAATTACAAAATTTACAAAAGGAAAAACAATAAAAATAAAAGAAAATATAATCAAGTCATAAATTGATTGTTAAATTAACAAAAATAAAATTCAGTTTCCAACAGAATCGGCTTTCATTCGTCGATGTCGACGGGGAATCTCCGTTTTCGGCTAAAATTTAATTCGATGGATCCGACTTGGGGAACCGAGTGGCAGAGCTCGTCCCCAAAATCGTCTGTCCAATAGCTGATAGAAGTTGAGGACTTTCGATTTTCGTCGGCCCCCGATGTGGGAATTGAGATGGGAGGTGTATTTATCTGAATTCGTAATTCATCCGTTTCATTGGCACTGATTAGGGTTGCGTTTTCTTCGGATTTCGCTGTTGTTGGCGGATTTTCGTCCGATTTGACGAATTGTGGATGTTGCTCAGTGACTAGCATTGCCGCTTCTTTCAGCACCTGCGCTGCGTTGCTCAACAATGTTAATCCTTCGGCTCGGCGTCGCTCACGACGGCGACGATTTTTACTGGGATGATGCTTTTTGCTGGTCCTGGTTCTTTGAGTTGGACCAGCTTGAGTTGCTTCAGGGAGATGGTTCGCGGGGATCAGGTTCAATTTCACTGCCAGATCCCGACCCGCTAGCCGTTTCGTCAGTTCGACTTCGGTGAACGAAGCTACCAGGACGGCGCTTTGATCATTAATGATAATCCGTTGCGCGCGATTTTCCGCAATTAGATCTTCTCGGCATCTGGACAGCCGGTGTATTTTGTCTTGGAGTATTTTTACTGCTTCGGGGGCGAACCACGTGCTGAGCGTGCGTTCGTGCTCCGCGAACAGTTTATTATATTTCTGTTGGCATGAACTATGATCCATCTGGGTATTAATAACACTAGGTTTTGACTATAATTTGGGAATTTTGTATCCTGGCTGCATTTTGGATAAGTCTTGGAAATTTTGAAAATAAGGATTTGCTGGGTAGTTTTTTTCACGATTTCTAGTAGCTAAATGACGAAAAATTTCTTATCATAACATGGGGAATAGAAATAATTTAAATATAATAAAGATTTATGCATATAATAAAATTAATAATTAAACAATTTTCAATCACACTCATTCCTCATTCATTCATAGCTTAATATTAAATACTGCGATCTATTGTCAAACGTTAAACTGGTCGAAATTCGACATCCGTTGAGAAAATGAAAAATCCTGATGCCCCGGTTGCTTATTCATGTAAAATCTAGTTTAGGTGCGTATTATCGATAAAAATTGTCATTCATTCGATTCGGTCACAATAGCAAAAAAGAACTAATTTAATTATCGTTTCCTATACTTAACCCTAGTCGTTCCCGTCAATATAAAAATTTGACAGGTTTTAAAAAAATGTAAATATTCCTGCTTAAACATTCATTTGAATGTTGTTCCCCTAGCTATATCGATCTTCCCGAATATTAATTTTTACCGTTCCGGCCAACATTGAAATGGCCGCCCCGGTGAAGTACGACGGAGTCCTGCCCCGCGATCAGTGTAACGAGACCTGACCGGACTAGGCAGACACCGAAGAGTGGTTGGCGACAAGGCAGCACATCAACATTCCCAAAATTAACTGTGGAAATTGAATACTGCTAAGCCATCTTCCACGAAATTAAGATATATATAAATAATTTAAATTAGGGGGACCTGTCGCAGATACTAAAAAGTATCGCGACCATCCATGATCAAAACAATTAAATCAAAACTTCATGACATTATGAATTATATTTATCATAAAAATTAACAAAACTACTTACAACTAAAGTGCATAAAATTTCAAATTTCAAAAGTTTTTAGAAGTTTTAAAGGTTAAATATTATGAAAATGGCTATTATATTTATACTGTTTTCGTGCGTGTGTGCGACCAATCAGAGTATTTTGAGCCTTTTTCGGATATTTTTCGGGGGTTTTTATTGTTTTAATTTTATTTTAAATATTTTATTTTTCTCCTTATTTTTCTCTATTTTTTGATATTATTTTCTCAATATTTCGTAAATTTTTACTTTTTATTGTTTAACCATTCTTTTTGATTGTTTCTCTTTTTACCCTTTGATATTTAAATTTTTGGTCGCCGCTTCCGCCTATGTATTTTCTAAACCTTCTTTTGCAAGGTTTTGGTGGTTTTATATTTTTACTTTATTTTTCTATGTATATTGCGTGCGAAATTTATTAATTATTTGTTTTAATTAATTATGTTATTTTTTATTTTGTTTTATTTAATGTTTTTATTATATTTTTAATTTCTGTTTGCGGTGCGTGCTTGTGTTATAATAGCCATTCTTATAATTTTTCAACATGACTTTTCATAGTCATTTTATTTTGTTTTAATGATGGCTTATAGCCCAACACAAGTTAAATCTATTAACACTTTATTACAAATTTATCTTTCTTGCTTTAGCTGAAGCATATTTTTTAATTATATTATCAAAATCAATTTTTTCGGTCATTTCTCGTTCTATGCTAAGTAAAGATCACATAATCGATTTTGGCCCATCGATGGATCACCGCCTATCCAGAAACGACGAAGTGGAGCTTCCATACGTCGCAATAAAACGCGAGCCTGGATGAAATTCTGTCCGAGAAGCTCGACAGAGAGCCGAATTTACTCTAGCCAGATTAGAAATCCATCAAAGGCAGACGAACTGACAGGTAGCCATGGCCAGGCGTCGATTGGATAGAGTAAACGCGGACATCGCCGTGGGACAAATTCCAAGTACCGATGGGCACATACCCGGATACGGAGTATCTTATGAGCTCGACAACCCGGCTTTAGAAGAGATGGATACTCCCATGGACGTCGTAGTGCCATCAAATATTCTCGAACGCAGCAGGAGGTCGCCTCAGCGATAGGAGCATTCATATGCTCGCAACCAACCGGTATACCCATCGAATTCTTGCAATTTCAATAAGCAAAGAAGATGAAAGCCGCGGAAGAAGTCATAATGTAGTTCAAAATAAACTTTAGAATTGTCACTTTTTGTAATGATATAATGATAAATGTTAATGATATAACACTAATAATTAATTCCAAATGATCGATATGTCCACAACTAGCCGTATTATATTAATTAATAGAAACCCGATAGATTTTTGAAAAGACTAAGCTCATAAGTAGCCGACGAAATGAAATCTTACAAATAACTATTTTATATATAATTATTTCTGATTTTACGTAAACTTTGTTAACAGGTAGTATGGTTATAGACATGCAATCACTCAGAACGTTGAGTAAGGAATTAGTCGTGAAATACAGAAAATCCGAGCGACATGGATCGAACCTGCCCGGGCTAAAGCAACTTATCAAAGACTGACCGCTGCTCAGCGAGGATGGACGGAAGAAAAGCAGCTAGTCCACAACCAACGGACCCAGATTAGGAGCTTAGAGGCAGCACTGTCGTCTTGCCAGGAGGGTAATGCAGTGACCTACCCTCTAGTATTCGATCCAGCCCAGATAGCCTACCGGGATGCAAGAAGTACCACTAAATCAGTAGCTGCTAAACGACCTCAACGACGACAAGGGAAGGCAGAGCGGGCAAAGCGCCGCTCGTAACAAGCGACGAAGCAGAATTAACAATAAAGAATTAATCAATAGCTGGCTCATGATTGTGTATCTTGTATTATCAAAATAAAATATTTTCATGCTTATCTTGTGAATTTATTATCTCCGCTTTACGAAATTCATAAGTTAGAAACGAAGAAGTAATCGAAACTGAATTTTTATGTATATTAAGTTCACACAGAAAGGACCCAGGTTGTAAATCGCGCGTAGACCTTTTATCGGTAGCGCGTTGAACCCACCATGAGGCCGGGCCTTAGCAGTTCTACAGTTAGAGCTAACCTTTGGCGGTCTCATAATCAATGGTTACAGTTCCAACATTGCTTACCAACGGGTAACCATTGACGGGCAAGGAAAGCTTGTATGTGAAGGGTTCAAGGTCAGAAACCACTAACCCCACAATTTTAAAGTTTTAAAATCAATCTAATGAACATTCCGTGTTGAATCATTTTTTGCATGGAACTACAAACAAAAATGAAAGCAGACGTGTTAAATGTGAAAAAGTCATTTTTGTTCAGGAGGAAGTACCAGTGGAATGCACACTCACCTCAAAGCATTGCATGGTATTATTTTTCGAAAAATGGAAACGATGTTACCAATTGAAGACCTCAATACTGTTAACAGCGCTAAAAAACTGAAGAATTCAATCAGAGAATATTTTGATTTAAAAACAGAAAATTCTTTGCCAGCAGTGCTGTCTCGCTTAGTTTGCCGTGATGGTATATCATTCAATGCAATAAGCAAATCTACTGACATAAGATTAAGACTAAGTGCCCGTGGGTTTTCTGATATACCAAAATCGGTGTCCGCTATTTCAGAATCTGAGAAAAAATATAGCGAAAAAATAAAACATAAAATTAGAAGAGAATTGGATACTTTAAAACGTGACGAAAATCAAAAATTTAGTTTGACTTTTGATGAGTGGGCTTCGGTCAGAAATAGAAGATACTTAAACGTGAATCTCCATTCTAATCCGTGGGATTTTGTTTGCACTGAGTTTTCCTCATCGCTCTGATTTCTCATTAGCTCGAACTTTCCCTTAGCCAATTAATTAACTTTAATTAATTACTATTTTCGGTATAACTTTTCCTAGAGACCCTTCATTAAATTTTTATTTTTAATACTTAATTCGTCTTATGATTTGGCGTTCAACCATATTCATTTCCCCTGATCAATATTAATTTCCAAATTTTTAATTAATTTTGCACTTTAATGATTTTTGATGTTTTTTGTTCAACTTCGATTTTTCGAGTGCACTCATTTTATTTCCATAATTATTATAACAACCTTAACATTTTTATTGATACGCAAACTTCCATATGCATCTTCTAACACATAAAATTTAATTAAAATGCCATAGAATGTGACTTACTCTTTGTTTATAATGTTTTGGCGTTGTTCCGTTCAAAACTGCAGCCTTCATAACTCAATCTGGTAATTTAATTTTTCAATAATAGTTTTGGCAAGCAAAAGGGGATATTAATTATTTTTATCTATTATCATTGCTTTTTTGGATTAAACTCATTAATTATGTAGATAACATTTTTATTGGGAAAATTCTCATGATATAATTTAAAAATTAAAACAAAAAAATATTTCTTTGAAATTTTGTTTTGGTTTTATATTAATTTAACTATTAATGTGAATTATTTTTTTCAGTCATTTTTATGAATTAGTAAATCGCGAGATTTTATTTCAGATTTTTAAATAATTTAATTATTAATTTTAATTAATTTTTCCAGTCATTTTAATAAAACAGTAAATAGAGAGAATTTCGTGTAATAATTTACACTCTGTAGCAATTATTAATTCTATAGAAATTCAAGGACAAAAGGAAATCTAGTGCACTTAGGACAAAGTCATAATAGTAACACAAAATTTTGATTAATTATATGGAGTAATTGTGTGATTTAAAGTGCATATAAAATTGAATAGCGTTTTTATTAAATTAAAATTATGCGCATCGTTTATAAATTACACTTAGGTTTTTCATTGGGAGTTAATAAGCAACGATCCGACCTCCACAATAGATTAGTTACTGACGAAACGGCAAATAAAGCTGCTATTTCAAAATTTCTGATTATTTTAAAAAACATAGTATATCTGAGGAATCATTTCCTGGGTTAGATTTTTGATAAAGCAGTTTTTTTTCTGAAAGAGAATGTCACATCCCTGATTTATATCGCGTTTAGAAAAAAATAAAAAGCGGTAAAAGAGCTGTTGAACCATTTTCCTAGGCTGTAAGGCTAATATGGATTTCTTATTAAAATCCTTGCTTGATTATCATTCAAAAACATCAGGAGTAATATACAGTGACACACTGCGTATCTCCAAGGTTAAGGTCAAAGTTTAAAGATCATGTGATGTCATAGTTCAAGGTCATATAAAGTCATAATTCAAGGTTGTATTGTGTAATAGGCCAAGGCTATATTATATAATTGCCATTTTGAACTTTTTGCTTTAATGAAGCGGCCACCATTTGTTGCTTTTTTTATTAAATTCTTATCAATGGTTGTATTACATTAGTTTTTGTAAAGATATGAATTGCTGTCATTAATATATTTTGTGGTTTTGATCTTACATTTTATGACAACTTATCATTGATCTATCACATTCTTCGAATAACATCACTATATAAAGCTAACATTAAACTATAATATTTCGGTCACTTCAATGCAGCATTAATTCCATCGGCCTTAGCATAATTAAGCGCACCATTTATAAACATTGATCAGTACTATTGGAAACCAATCATAAACATGGATGCTACACGCTTATTAATTTTTATTTAAATTTTAAATCTTCTTGTTTTAATGGAGAAGATATGAACAAACCCAAAAGATCCCATGGTTTTTGGTAGAATCGAAAAGTTAAAGAAAGAAGATCTCAATTCGAAAACCGAAATCCAAAAATTGTTTTCGAGGCATCTCACGTAAAATTTGAACAAACCCATGCTGAAAAGATTTCCAATAAGAGCATATAAAACATTCGGTATGGATGATTTATAGCAAATGGACTTGATGGAAATGATACGAAATTCAAACATCAATAAAGGTTACAATTATATTCTGACATATATTGATGTTTTCAGTCTTTTTTTTGAACAATTCCTATCGAAACTAAGTCTACCGATGAAATATCTGTAGCAATAAAAATAATGTTTACAGGTATGCATCCAGTTATGTCTGGTTCTTGTGAGTTGGCATTTATTTATAATTTTTCTTCGATATAGATGTTGGCCCTGTATTTATTAGAGGCAGTTCGGTAATTCTTTGTGAGTGTAAGGGTGTCAATCGGTCGACCCTTGTCATCCAAAATATTAATACATTTAAATTATCACAGTGACAGTGAAGATGCTGAATTTTTCAACTATGTTATAATTAAACAGATAAAGAGATAGTACTTTGTTTTAATCTCTTGTGACGAATATGGTTAAAAAATTCAAAAGTGTCTCAAATTGACTAACGAAAGTCCTTAACCGCAAAAGCAGTGCGGAACACTGAACATTTTTTGATGAGTAGGGGGAATCTGTCAATTCCACAGAGTTTTTAAATACAATATGGTTCAAAACCTCCAAGCTTTGTTCCAATTGTGCCAAAATAAAAATGATGCAAATTCTGTGAGTTTATCCGGATTGGATTTGATAATTATGCCAATGGCGATTGAGATGCGTCAATATTTTTGTAAATAAGAGTTATAACCTAACTGAACTCAGTACAGATGTCCTCAATAGTAATTTACTAAAAAGTTAAGTAAAAATAAATAATTTAAGTTCATTTTGGTTTTTGATATTCATGATATTAATTTTTTAGGTTTGTTGGGTTCGTGGACTGTCAAACCTTGAACTCTTGACATACAATCTTTCGACCCTCCACTGGTTACCCGTTGCTAGGCAACGTTGGCAATGTAACCAATGGTTCTGATACCGCTAAAGGTGAGCTTTATTTCTAAAACTGCATTTGGGCATGCTATCCTGGCCAGAGATATGATCTCATTCTTTGTCAATCCGATTTTAGAGAGAGGGGCATTATTCTTCTTATCCCATGTGCCCAGACATCCAATCACTATAGCAGATATGGTGGCCGTTTGATTAAAAGCCTTTCCGATCTGTAGGGATAGATCTTTGTACTTCATATAGTTGTCTTCTCTTGCTTTTTCAAAGCCTTCAACCGAGTCATAGGGTACTTTTAGGTCCAGAACATGTATATCTTTATTCCGTTTGGACCTAATTACCATGTCAGGTTTAAGCTTTGTCGGAATTGAGATGTATTTGGGGGATTTTTCCACATCTATCTCAAAGCCAATTTTTTCTAGGAAGGCAACTATGCTAACCAGTACATTTTCATGCTTAACCCTTCGAGCGTTTGGTTTTGCACGACAGTGATTGAAAACATGTGTCTGGGTCTCCTCATCAAGATGACAAAGTCTACATTTTGTGTTAAGATTATATTTTAGACGGTATGCACTGTAATTAAGATTTAAGATGTTATTTCTTGCCCGCACCAAGAAGCAGTACTGTGCATCATTAAGGGTATCACTAGCTATTAGGTATTTAGCAGTGATACTATCTCCAATAGAGGCTGCAATGCGTCCCTGTACTTTCATCTTGTACCATTGCTCGGCATAATGGAGACCTACAAAGTCATGGAGCTCTTTAGAAAGAGTGTTAAGGTTACGATGATCTATATAAGAGGTACGCTTTTTGTAGATCATTTCAAGAAAGAATTTGTCTTCAACAAATTTTAAGGAGATGCATATACTGAACTTTCTCTTGAGAGCCATTGCTGATTTTTGGAATTTCACAAAGAAAGAGGTGTTTTGAAATCCCTTGCTGATCTCACAGTTCATCCATTTCAGACCAGCTTCAAAGTTTTTACTTCCTCTAGAATGGGCAAGCTCAGCTATCAACATATTTCTAAAGTCAACATTAGAGGAGTGGAACAGTCTTGTTATTCCTGTAATGCTCTGAATAAGATATTCATCGATAGTAGCGGTAATACCAAGACCTCCCATTTTGCAGTGAGTATATAGGAAATAGTTATTAAGAGCCTGGAATTTATCTCCAATCATTGTTTTTAGCAATCCCTTAATTTTTTGATCGAAACCCAGCTGCTTTTCACGTCCTTGTGTAATTCGATTCCTATCACAGTCAAGGATTCTATGACCGATGATGCAGTTGCGTAAGGAGAATATAAGCTTGGAATGGATAAATGTTTTGTATGCATTCAGCTTTTGTGATGGATGCAGATATGACATAAATAAGGATTTGGTTAGTGCCAGAGCAGAGTCAAGTCGACTATCAATATCTTGATTACGTTTGTAAGAGAAGTCAACTCCAAGATATCTGTACTTGTTATTTTCAGATATAGTTGGTATCTCTTCATCATATAGGTGTAATTTTTTGTTAACTGAGCCAGCACTATTAATTGATAAATATCCCGATTTTGACGGTTTGAACTTTAGGTTTGCAAAGCCCGCCAATTTCACAGTGTTTTCCAAGGTTTTCCTGATTCCTTGATAAGAGTCTGAGAGAAGAACCAGATCATCAGCATATGCCAAAATACTGATGTTCAAATTGTGTAAGAGAAAGGGGTGATTATCCAAGATAGATTTTAGGATGTAATCAATTGACAGGCAGAAGAGTGTCATTGATAATGGACATCCCTGTTTAACTCCTTTAGTAATTGGGACAGGTTCAGACAAGGTTCCTTGGCAGTCAAACATAGTTCTCACATCCTTATATAGTTCTTTAATTAATGTAAGTGTCTCATTTTTCAGACCCATTCCAGCCAGTGTGTACCATTTCAGGTCATGAGGCAGCGAACCAAAAGCGTCGGCAATGTCCAGCCAAACGATGTGTAGTTCAGTTTTACATCGTTTAGCACGATCAATTGCTATGTGGAGAGTTGCATTATGTTCGGCACATCCGCCAGGGACACCGATCGCTTTTTGGTTTTGACTGATAAGGGTGCCACTCCTTATCCAATGTAGTAGGCGATTATTTATAAGGGTCGTAAATATTTTATAAGCTGTGTCCATGATTGCTAGAGGTCTCCAAGAGTTAGCTTTGAAGCTCTCGGATAACTTTCCAGGTTTTAGGATCATGACAGTTCTGTATAGCTTCCATCTCTGTGGGCTTATCTTATTTCGAAGTACACAGTTACATATCGCAGTTATAAGCTCATGTTTTGGAGAGATCTTTTTCCAATCTCCACCTGTTATGAGATCCATTCCCGGGGCGGAGCTATCCAAGTTCTTCATGATGTGCGAGAGATTTTCACAATCAGTATATGCATCGGAGTCTACATCCCTATAGAAAGGAAGTTTTATAGGTGATGTATCTGACATAGGGCAGTCTTTGCTTGCGAATGTTTTCAAGAACTTGGCCATTGCCGGTTTATGGTCTATTTCATTGTTTTCCCATATCTTCCCAATTTCTATTTTTTGGTTGATTTGGAATTTTAGTCGCTTTACACATAGAAGTTCTGCCGCTTTTTTCTTTTGCAGATGTATTATATCTGACTTTGGTTTATTGTCCTTGAAATATCGTTTCGGGTTTATTCTACCGTTGATTCTTTCAATTTCGTTTAATAATTCTTCACAGGAGATTGTGTCGAGGTTCAATTGGTATATCAAGTCTTCTATTAGTATTCGGTAACTCCTGACATCGCTCTCAGGGAATTTGGCAGTTATATTTTCTAATAATTGGTCTCATTGCTTCTTTCATCGTATTTATATCAGGAATATCAATTGGTATATCTGACATTAAACATTTTAGAAAGTGGCATACATAAAAAGCAGACAGGTTTGCCTCATGGCATATAGGATATTCCATTTCAGTAAGTGAGAAATGTAGATCACCAAAAATATTCTGTACATTTAGTATGGTTTTGAGGATATCCGTTGCCAGTTCGAGGTGCATGGTGTGACTTTCATCCGCTGATGGATCTATAATCAATGCAATTCGCTTTTTCTTGTTTAAGAAAAAGAATGACCCAGAAGAAGAGTTGTTGTGTATTGGCAAGATTATCTCGTTCCATCTGGCAAAGTCTTTGAACGGGAAAGTTTCAAAGAAAATCTTGTAGTTGCACTGGATCAAAGCATTGCAAGTATAAGGATTGATGAAGATGGTTGATGATTTAATAGCATGTGAGAAAATATATGCTTTGACCAAGTGCTGCGACCATCAAGATAGTTCTTTTTCGATATCAAGGTAGAAGGCAAGATTTTCTGGAAGGCTTCTGGGCTTAATTGCCTCTTCATCTGGGAGGTTTTGAGTTTCATCAGTTCCAATTATCATAGCAAGGTTTATAGGTGTAATGTTGGTGTTAATATCCACTTTGATAGTTTTACTGTCTGGTATTGAGTTAATGAATTCTTTTAAGTGCACTGTCTTGATATGATCAATGAGTTTGGTGAAAGGCCTCCAGATACCGCAGTAGCATTGAATGCTTTTGGTTGAATCATAACTGTATTTGGGGTGAGATTTCATATGCTCTATTATGTCAGATAAGTCTGAATCAAGGTTAAATATCTCATTGCATTTTGACTTCAGGTTGCTGTTACGGTGAGAGCAGTAGAGTTGGTTTTCTTTTGTTAATCGTAAATAAGTCTTCATTGTGTCAGCAGCAGCAGCCGTTATTATGTGTCCGTGTGCTTCAACGTGATTGAAGAAATCACGCATATTTGACCGGAACAGGTGTATTGCTATCTTTGCCTTTTTTAGGGTGGCAAGGGTGACAATCTATATAGCTTTGCTCATTGAATTGTATTATATGGTTAGATTCAGCATGATCAACTAATGCGTCATAGTCATATACTGTAATCTCACCGCATTCTTGAGATTTGTGTGTAGTATTACATGAAAACTTTCCCTTGCTTCCAAAACGATATAGAATGAGATTTTCCTTATCTTCAGCTTTATAATTTAGAGTAGAATATTTTTTCTTTTTCATTGGTGGTATTGGAGGCAGTGCAGCAATCACTTTCTTTTTCACATTAAGTATTTTCTTAATAGTATTTTTTTCGGATGGTCATGATATTGAAGGCGTTTTCAGGTGTATTACTTCTTGTCTGGTTGTTCTTTTGCATTATATTAATTTGGTTACTCTCACATATTGATTGGGAGAAAAGGTCAATGTCAGATTCTCGAGCATTATTTTTTATGTTATTATAATTATCAATCTCTGATTCGTAGTCCGATATACTACTGAAAACATCGGATTCCATATTAGTTTCTATGTTGTCTAATATTTTATTCAAGTCGACATTGATTAGTGGTATTGGGTAGGGTGATTCTGTAATATCACAAATTTCGGTAGTAAGGATTTTTGCAATTGGTGAGATTAGAGTTTTGGGGAGTTGCTCAGCTGTCGGTAGTGGAGAGTAAGATATAGAACCGTACGTGTTGCCAGATGTCTGTGCTCCCATCTCTGTAATCAATGCATCTAGATCTACATTCATCATAGTAGATGGTTTGTTTATTCGCTCTTCAGTCACATGCTGACGGGTATCCTCAAGATCTATTTTTATTTTAATAGATGTGGTTTTTATTGGTTTAGTTTCTTCATTTATGTCTTCAGAAAAATTTATAAATGAACCAAAATGATTTTCATTTTTTGAAGTAGGTTTTGGCTGAATTTTGATGGATTTATTATTTTTTATAAAAGAGTTGGTTGATCTGATCCAATGGGTAGTATCAGGTTTCTGGATAGATGATATGTTCTTTACGATTTGGTTTATTGGTATTAAGTTCGGGCTTGGTGGATTTCTCGTAGTTGTTGGTTCCCATTGGTCAGTATCAGGATGATCAGTGAGTCTACCGCAGGTCGACGAGCTGTGTAAAGTAGTAACAGTTCCTTCCTTGATGACATGATTTTTTGCGAGTCGACCAAAGGTCGACGAGCTGCGTCCATTATTTTCGCGCGCCTAATGCGCGCGAAATATTTTTTTGGCATTGTTATTTATAAGATTTGATTGGTTAAGATATTTAAACAAATTTAAAAACGTTCTGATTTTTAGATGAATTATGTATAAAAAATCTTTTATAAAAGATTCATAATTCAAATTTTCAAAACGATTTTTAAAATTTAAAAATATTTCATTATTAAATAAGTTGAAATATTTATCAATCATTTCTTTAATATCATTTTCTGGAACTACTTCTTTAATTTCAATGATTGTTCTTGATGGAGTTAAGTTTTTGGTTTGCATCAGTTGAAATTTGATTAGTAGGTAATTGAAGATATTTGTATTTGTGTCCATAGTTTCTGGTACATCAATATTTTTGTGAAATTTCCAGGTCAGGTTATTAAAGAAATCATCTGTCCATTTTCGGATTTTTTCGAGGTTAATTATTTTCGAGAGGTTTTTTTGTGTTAATTCGTTATTTTTAACTTTTTCATTATTTAGATCTTTTTTATCTTTTTTCAGTTCTTTATTTTTTCCATTAATTAGCACATCTTTAAAACTTTTTAAATTTTTAGTTTTATCTTCATTTTTTTTATTTAAAATTTCTGAATTATGATTTTCTGGATTTATTTTCGTTTTATTCTCATCATTCTCATTTTTTTTAAAATTTTTAAAATTAACATGGTTTTTAAATTTCGTTGTTTTGTCTTCAATATTCTTCATTATCTTGTTTTCTTTTTTCTCGATTTTTAAATTTTAAATTCTGAGATTTTAAATTCAAATTTATTAATTTTTACTTTTAGTAAAAATATTTTAAAGATAAGTTCATTTAAATCGCAGGTTTCAAGATTTTTATAAAATTTCTCATGATTGTAAAAACATTCTTTTAAATCATTGAAATTCTTATCATTACGGAGATGATTTTCAATTTTAAATCCTTTGTTTTTATTTTTAATCTTTGGAATTATTTTTGATCCCCGATCATCCTTGCAGTTAGGTCTAGAAATTGATTTTGATCTGGATTTCCTGTTGTTATTTTGAACCATATTTTTTTCCATAACTTGATTGAGGAACGATTGAAATAGTCTATTCATTTCAGAGATTAAATTGGAATTGCAGTTCATTGGTTCCATGTCATCAGCTTCAGATTTCGGCCCGGTGCTATCGAATGTCAATTTTGAATTAAATTTTTTTGGCATTGTTATTTATTCCTGACTCGTGCGAGTCCGTTATGTCTCTTCTACTGACTTTGTGATATTTGCTTCTGGTCTTCGTAGTAATACCATGGTTTAATTGTACGTTCGGTAGGTAGATATTTTTCATAAATCGTATTAATGAAAGGATCCTTACCTCTCTCGGGGAAGATCGTGGTAACATCCAGCTGGTGGTCGGATGGTCGTGGAGGATCCAAGTCGATGGTTGTATTTACTCCCATTGCTCGACCTTTCGCTTTCCTCATCGATGTAATTTTCTGGGTGTTCATTGCTTTCATACTCTCGATTTATATTGATATGTGCTAAAGACGTTCTATTTATATTTTTGTGGATGTACCAGTGAGTGCGGGGGACTGCTTCACTCTAATTTATTTATTGAGAACTCCTACCCGAAGCTATTGTTTATTTTTCTCTCTAAAATCTTCTAAATTACGTGGGGTATTTGTATAAACGATGTAGGTCTGCCTATCTTTCTAATGTCGTTGTAATTGTACTGCTCATTACTTTCATTTGTATTGTTGAATATACTTATGGTTAATGTTCTCATCATTCTAATTTCCGATTTTATGGTTATCATCCATATTGTTGTTATTATATTATTATTATAGGATTTTATTAATATTATTACATCTATCTACTATCATCGCTACGATTGGCATCGTTATTATTATCATCATCACTCATTACTATCATTCATTATTATTATGACCCTCCAAATTACCATTATTATTTTATTACACATTTATTATGAAAGTCATTATTATCAATTATTATTATTACTTTGATTATTGTTTTTATCATTATTCTATATTTATTCATTGCTGCTTTGGCTTAGATCTCAAATTTATAGAAAACTCCTGCCCGAAGCAATTGTTTGTTTTTCTCTTAAAAACCCTTCTGAATTACGTGGGCATGTAATGCGTTATAATACTTGATCTGATGGTGTGAGTGGCCTACACTGATTTATAATGATTTCAGGTTGGCTAAACTACCACTCACAAAACCACCATTGGTCGTCTACCGATATTATTCAAATTATATGAAGATTTTATACTCATTGATTTTTCTCTCTCGTTCATGGATTTTTTATGTTTCATCCATTCTCGATCTCGATGAGTGCTATTGTTCTCCCGGGTGTCTATTTTCATGTTGGATCTCATTCAGTGTATTTAGTCGAACTACTATTATCAGGTGAATTTCTCTATTATTCGATGGGTGGGCATTTATAAATGTTAAATCGGAGTTATACTTATGTCTAGAATACTTCAAGTACTTCGCGCTCTCGTGGAATTCAAAGATTCGTTGGTTTGTGCTAATCTTAGTTCAATCGGTGTGCGTCAATCTAATTGTGTCTGGCGATATATTTTGTGGGTAAATAAAGTTTTTATGTTTTCACGTGCCTTTCATCGTTATAATTTGATTGTAGGATGAGACTTTATATTTTTCCTACTTTTATTGAGTAGAAGATTTGATTTAAGTATAGCTTGCATAATTAGTAACTATTACTATTACCGCACTTATGTATTTAATTTCTACCCTTTTTACTCCTAATGCTTTTCTATTCAGTACAAGCTATTCGCTTATATAATAAAATTTGAAATTTCAGTTAATTAACCTATTCATTTATTTGAGGTTTTTTGAGATGGGTAGATCTCAGGTCTAATTGTTCATTTCCAATTATATTAAAATCGCATTCCTATTTAATAAATTCTATTCAACTACTTCTAATTTAGGTTTAATGCTAAACTCAAAAATTACATTTTATTTAACACTCCATTTTCATATTATTCGTTTAGATTCGTTGCACCAATTTCGCGCCCTTCCCGATCGCCCATTTACCTCATTTTTATCTTAAGGTTGAAATTATGTTCATTTTATGATTTTAAGAGTGCTTACTGAGCTACTCGGTGTTGATGATTTTAAGTCGATGTGTCTAAATGAATTTGGGTCGAATTTTCGGACGAAAGAAGAAAGTGGAGCAGCCAAAAGACTAACCCCCGATCTAACTAACGCCCCTATAGGAAAATATTGACGTTCAACATCCGTCGTTTCTCACAACATGAACTTTCACAGGCACAGATTGTAGGCGGAGGAACCGCTCTTACATAATCTGATAGTTTATATATGATTTTAATTACTTGTGGTATGTGATGGCTGTTTGCCGGAAAATTTCGACAAAATTAAAATAAACCCGATTCGTTGAAGCATATAATTCGTCATAAACATTACATTTCATTCAAACACATGTTGGGCAAAAACTGATAAAGCCCATTTTTTGTTTAACCAGCACGAAAACGCCTGTGTGGTTTTGAGCAGAAAATTTAAAATTAGTTAAAAATTGAAATTTAAAGAAAAATAAAATAAATAAAAATTTAATAAAAATTTTGAGATATAAAAATGTAAAAATTTAAATTTAAATCAAAAAGTATAAAAATTTTTATAATTTTGGAATATTCGAGAAATTCCTTGTTTTACTGCATCAAAACACGCACACAAACAATCATGATATATAAGGCGGTGCTGGTTGAGCGAAATTTAAGGCATTCATTTCATTTTACCAGACATTTTTACTAGACATTTTACCTTTTAATTATTGGCACCAAGTAATTTTTTCATTGATTTTATTTTATGTTATTCTATTTATTTATTTAATTTTTGTATTGGTTTATGATTACGTTGAATATGAAATAATTATTGAATTTTTGTTATCATTATTCTCATTTTTTAAGCTTTAAAGAGATATTTCTTTTATGATCGATGGATTTGACTGAATTCAATTATCGTTGAACCTCCATCATGAGAAAATATAATCTTAAAAAGCACATTAATCCAATTTTGATCTACAAATTATAGTACACATGCAGACAAGAAGTAAAATTAAATTGTTTTATTTTCGATACCCCGGATCGAACCGGTATGTTAGTGGGGGAAGCCGCGGTGAAGGCAGTAGCCAGGCCATTCCAGTATTCCCCCCTTCCTAAATCCTATCGCCCAACCCTCGAAAGAGTAGTGTTGAGGTCCTGGGAAAGGTCAAATATAAAGTTTCACAATACAATAAACGAAAAACATATAGACCAACATCTAGAAGAATTAGAAAGATTTCTTTTTTGTGTTAATTGATAAATTATATTCTGTTAAAAAAGTATTATATAATTCGCATACAATATGATTCGAGACTAACCACACTAGGAAGTTCAATCGGCCACAGATCAGACTTTCTTTGTGACATCATCGTTCGTATTTAATTTACGTGCTAAACATGGAAGCTAAAATCGATTTCGAATACCACTCCAAAAGATTTTACGTTATCTCATTATTTAGATTGCAAATTTTCGTTCAGTTCATAAAATCAAATCCATGACCTTATAACCCATAAACCAACTGCTGACGTGATTATTTTGCATCTAAACTTATTATTATTGCGAAAAATTTCGTTATTTATTTTATTATTATTGTTATTTATTATTATGGTTAACATCATTGTTTTTATGATATTGTTGTTGTCACTAATATTTATTTTATTATTAATAATGTTGTAAGTTTCATAGTTTTATTATCTTAGTTATTATTTTCACATCATTATGTCTATTGAACCCATCTACTATTATTATTAATGCTACCAAATAATTATTAATATATAATTATTAATATATAATTATTAATAATATAATTATTATCATTATTATTTTATTACTATTTTCGTTATTAAAATTACCCTTATTTTCATACTAATATTATTATTATTATTACTATTATTATTATTAAAATATTAATATTATCATTATTATTATTATTATTAATAGTATTATTGGTATAGCATTATCATGGTTATAAACTATGTAGTACCCTTATTATGGGCGTATAATATCATTAGGGTTACATAAATCATCATTATCACCAGAATGATTCTGATATTATTATCAATATTATTGTTGGGTTTCGGATTATTTCAAGTCGGTTCTTTCTGACTCCTGGTGTTCTTTAAATTAAAACAATGAACGACCCAACGTATATTGAAACAACAGGTTCACAATTTATTATCACGCTACAATGACCAATCAAAGTTTATACGATTCTCTGCTCGGCGTTGATGCTTTGCAAACAAACAATATTCACCTTTTGATCCTTTAGTTCTGTTGACTCTCGTTTTCCTCGGTTTCTGTTTGGTTTGATCCCTTTTCGCCTTTCCGTATTCTTAATTCTATTTCTTCTTTTCCCTACTTCCCTAATTCGTTTACCACTTTTCCTACAGTCTGATTCTTCGAACCCTAGCTGAGGCAGAATGCCGATTTTCTCTGATTTTCCCTTTGCTTATATACTCCTCGAAATCAGGATGACAAATGGTTATTGCCGAGCCAATCTTTCGTTTGACATTTTCTCCTACGTGTTTGCTTCGGCTGTCATCCATAATGGTCCAACGAATCCAGATAATTAATGGCCCTACCGGTCTTCCTACGCGCGCTATCTTCTCCTTACTCTTTTCCCATTAATCATTGTGTCAAGCTAATGGGCCCAAATCTTCCTTTTGTTTGCCTTTCTTCTTGTTTACCCAGCTCGGGTTTCCTTCATCTCTCGGGTTCTCCATTGGCTCGGGTTTCCCATTAGCTCGGGTTTTCCATTAGCCAATTAATTAATTAATTAACGTTTTCTGTTTTCATACATTTGAATGTTTTTCAACCCTTTCTAACCCTTTTCTGATAAATCCCTAACCGTCATCTTGTTGACCATTAGCTAATCTATAACTGTCCCGTTTTTCCCATTCGATTTCGATGATTTTTCCATTTATTGATTTTTCTCGGATTTCCGGATTCTCGCCTTTCGTAATTGCTTTTTGCATTTTCTAATACTGTTTCCATCGCACTTTCCTTTACTATTAATTCTGTGCACGATCCCGCTTTTATTTGCCTTTTTTCTTCGCTTACTTTCCATTTGAATTATTATCCTAAATTTTATTTAAATTTTTAATTTTAATTTACAGACCTCAACATATCTCCCCCCTTAAAAAATTTTTTCGTCCTCGAAATCTATGTTTTGCTGTGATTATGTATTATTATTATTATTAATATTACCCTTATTATTATTATTACTATTTATCCGAATTATTACTTCAAAAAAATATTCCCCAAACAAATATTTCCCCAATATCTTCAGGTAATTTATAGTAAATCAAATAAATTGCAATAATCGACTTTCAAAATTCATTTTCCAAAAGACCTATTAATTTCCCATTGCTTTAAAAATCAAAAATAATTTAAACATTCTAAAATTAAATTAAAACTCAAATAATTCAAATAAATATACCATTTAATAATATATTGTTTTATTTAAATTATATATTAGTGTTATTAATTTTCAAAATCAAGAAAAACTTAAAATAAGGAAAAATAAAAACGAATTTATTAATAATAAATTGCTATCAATTTTATCATTCTTTATTATTATTGGGAAATTTTTGATTAATGTCATGAAATTGATATCAGAAATTTATCGTTATCGGCCAAAGACTTCATATAAAAAGAATAGATTTAATTATATTATGCTTTTTACTTCAATTGTCGGATATTACTAGATATAATGCCAATGAAACAAATCACCTCATCTTTTACTAGTTTATTTATTTTTTCAATGATTCTTGTGCTCATCAACCTAATTTTCGCAGAAACGACAGATCCCTTGGTAAGTGTAAACATAAACAAAATGTATCTATAATTTATATTTTCATAATATATGTACATAAGTAGTTTTAATTTGTTTCATTCAGAAAATATTGAATAAAAATGTATTCGAATAATTTTATAATTTTATTTTAATGGGGTAATTTTTTTCGGATTTTTTTTTTTTTAAAATATTTTATTACAAATTTAATTTAAAACCCAAAAATTAACTATTTGTTTTAAATTTTTAAACTAGAATATCAAATTTTAGGCAACACTTTCTTTTAATGAAATTATGAATGAGGGATTTTTTTTGTTTTATTTTTGTTTTCTATTTTTAGAAAAGGTTTAAACAAGAAGATTGGGAAAAATTTAATATTATTAGCAGAAGAAATCCTTATTTCAATGAATTATATGGACATCAACAAATTCACGATGGAAAACGATCTTGGATGAATAAAGAAACAAAGAAAACAGTTAAAGATATTATCTGATATTATTAGACATTTTCAGGATCTTTCAAAATGTCGAGTTTTTGTTTTTCGAAATATTATGTGGTTTTGTTTTTCTGCCCTGCTCATTGTTGTTTGCGTTGAATTTATCTCAAAAACTTGGCTATGAAATAATTTGCATTTTTACAATTTTTTGTGTGCGAGTTTATGAATTCATTAATTGGTTAGACTGGCGACTTTGGTGGAAATCAACAGTATGTGTGTGTATGTGTGTATTATTGATACTTAATTCATTTCCCATTCTATTTTATGCTAGTCATTCTCCGTCTTGTTGAACAACATCGATTTTGCCGTCGATTATTAAAAGGTAACGATAACAAAACCCAATCTAACATACGCAAACCAATGATCGATGTTCTCAGTGTGAGTGTGTGCGTTTGCGTCTGTGTTTGTGTCTTTACGGTTTGATCGATTTTTTTATGTGCAACATATTTGTCTAATTTATTCCCAGTCGCAAGGTAATTTATTTATTCTTTTTATTTATATTTTTTTTCTTTCATCATTATTACCATTATTATTAATATTATGATTTAAAAATAATTTTTGTTATTAATAACTTATTGGTTTATTTCGCTCGCAGCATGGTAAAAAGTTAATCTCCCCCGCACCGACCGACTCATGATATCACTTTGTTTACTCCGCCTGATAAGGTATCTGCGATGAACATTAATATTCCGAATGAATTTTTACTTATCCTGCGGTTTTTGACGTAGCCGATACTGATAGGCTCTATAATTAATTACCCTGTGGTTTCTTAACGTAGCCCGTACTGATAAGCGTTCTATATAAGTGTCTGCTTTACCACTTTTCGTTAGTTTTGTCTTGCCAATCTTGAAGTAAGCATTTTATTTTTCTTTTTCATATTTTTTTTTTGAATTTTAGTAACGCCATCCCTCAATTACTATGGACGTAAGTGATTACTTGTCTTTTGTTATTTTTTGTTTTTGTGATTCTTTTTGCCATGCAGTCCTCAGCTACCCTCATAGTAACCGAACACTTGCAATCGCTGTCCAGGGTAGCCAAACCCCGGTGATTGCAAGTGCTCGTGTTGCTTATTAAATTAACTTATTTACTGTTTAATTTTAGTTCGTTAATTTGTTTATGCAACTACCTATACCACACTCATGTGTTGGGTCATATATTTTTGATTTTCTGATTTTGTATTTATACTAAAAGCAAACCTCTAATTACAGCTACTCGTATTTTTCTGACAATTTTAGCCGTATTTATACTTATTAATTTATTACGTAATTCTTAAAATCAATTACTTCCCTGCACTAATTATTTGTCGAGGGCGCCATGGTACGGAGTTTTACACAGTATTTATTTCATTTTTCTTTTCAACCCTTACTATTTTAGGCTGTCCCAGAACCTAAGTTTGAGCATCTCGATGTTATGCAATGGTTATTTGACTGCCATACTACCAGGTTTTTTTAATTTCTTTTTCAGGGTCCCTTTGCCACCGCGCCGAAAGGGATTGAAACGTACCTTTGCCTGTGTGGATACAGGCAGTAGGTTTGAAAGAGGCCCGCCTTGCAATGTACGCAGGGAATGGGACTGTGGCATCCAAAGTCCCGTTCTGTTGGACTCTGATGACGAATAAAACTTTGAATAAATGTTCAGCATACCTTTGTTTTTAATTTATGCTAGAAAGTGTGGGGTAATTGTGTCCCTCTTCGCGATTAGTCTTTGTTACTACTAATGTGAAATTATTCCTTACTTATTTATAATTTTGTTCTCTCGCCCCAGTAGGTTACCCATTGTTATATAGTTATGCTAATTCATTCATTACTACTCAGCCCTTTAATATTATTTATTTCTAATGTTCATTTAAGGTATCATTTCATTATTTGCAACATTTATTTGAGTTATTCTATTTGCTTTTGTTCATTTTTTATCTATTATTCATCCACTTAATTTATCACTTTTTTAATTATTTATTTATATCAATTTGTCTATTCATTTGATTATTTACTAGGTAATTTACTTATTTTTATTTAAACTATTATTTTACTTGGTAATTTACTTATTTTTATTTAAACTATTATTTATCACTGCCAATTATTTCTTTATATCAATTTGTTTATTTATTTGATTATTTGTTAATTTACTTATATTTATTTACTATTATTTTTTTTCTCGAGGACGAAAAAACACTAACTGGGTCCGTTTAAATACTTTATTTTTTTAGTCTAATTGATTTATCTCACCATCGTCTTCCGATTCCTCTATTTCTTCTACTCTCATTCGAAACATCGCGAAATCGGCCTCGTGTTGAAACAATAAGATTTCCAAACGGTCCAACCGCCTTTTCAGACGGAAGTTTTCTTCCTCCAATTCTGTTATTCTGCCCTGCATGCTACGAAACTTTTGCTTTAGTTCTTGCGTACTTGTTTTACACTCTTTGCATGACATCTCCGAGGCTTCTTGCATTCTCTGAAATTAAATGATAGTAATTTTTTTTTTGTATCACTCTTTATTCGCAAAGCATCAACACCTCGCTTCGAATCTCAAACAAATTACACCGTTCATCCTATGGTACTTATAAAACATGCACATTGTTAATATAAATGTAATATATTTTTATACTCTATTCATGCAGATCACAATTTATAGTCTTGTCTCATAATATGAATATGATGGTGGTTGAAGGATAGTTAGTTGTCTCTCCTTTACACATATCAAAATGGTGATGATTATGAATGTTATTGATAAGATGAGAAAACCTGTTATTAAAATGTAAATGAGATATTCACAATAGTTGACTGTCAAATCCGAATTTATCCTCATTAGTTTATTTGAGTTAGGTTTTGTCGTCTCTTGGGTCGGTAATTGGAAAGGTGATGTGGTTGTATCTGATTTTCGTTTCGATTCATTGATTGTCTTGACTTCCACGAAAACTGTTTGCCATCCGCCTGGTTCGGTTATCCATCGCTGATATTTAACTGTTAATTCCCATGCCGTCTCTAAATCAGAAGTGTAAAGTGTAAAAAATGATTACCGGCATCTAATATAGTCAGGGTTTTTTGTTTGTAGATAATAACAACTCTTTCATCATTTCCTGATTTTCTATATATCGTTACCGGTCCATTTCAAACACTCAGGGTTATACGATTTGACTCGTCTCTGAGATAGATAGACTGGGTCTCACTCTTCAATCGTGACCATTGGTTTCTCACTACCGTTCCATTTTCGAGGCATATGTTCTCGTAGTAGTTTGCATTAACTGAATAATTTTGATTCATTTTCAATTTCTCGTAGCGGATAACTGATTTTCGCGAGTTAAGGGTGTCGACATTTAACCCTTGAAATGTGATTCGCACTTTCACCAAGTCCACTGGCTTCCAATATATATTGATTCCATTTATCTCTGGTTCTATTTCGATCAAGTTTCGCATCTCTTTTGTGTGCACTTCTATCGGAATTTGCGTGTACCACTTTGACATGTTCTGTCTCAACAGCCATTGGTATTTGAAATTTGGCTTTAACTTTCGTACCGCAAATATATCTTTATCATAATTCAGTTCTACCACTGGTGCCGTATTGTCTAGTAAATCAATAATTTCTATTTGGTCTGCGATCTCGCATTTACAGCTCCATACTATATTTGTTAGAGTGGAATATATATGTATTTTCTCCATTCCTCGGATTTTGCTTACCGCATATGGTAAGTCAATCTTTTTGCCGCTCGCAACTGTTACTAACATCAGCATTATTGCTACATATAATATCTTATTGATGTAGCTGACTGGTGTTGGATTTTTCGTGAATTTCTGTTTCAATTTTGTTTGACCCGTTACTTTATTCTGCTTGGACCTTAAGGGGTATCTAGATTCATCTTCCTCTGGCACTAGTTTACATCGATTTGCATGCACAATCATCGGGTTAGCCTTTTTACTCCTGAATGGTAATAACTTCAAATTGGTTTCGGTGGTGTCGCACACTTTGTAGGGTCCTTTAAATGGTCTTTGCAATTTAGGCGATAAACCTTTGAGAGGTTCCGGCCTGTTCAGATACACTAGATCTCCAATCTTTATGCCATGCGCATGTGCTTTTTTATCGTAGGTTTCTTTATATTTCTCTTGGTTATGCTTTATTGTCAAACCGGCTTTAGTCCATACTGACTGCATTTTTTCTTGCATCAATGCTTTATAATCGGGTATCTCCATATATTGAGAAATTGGTGGTTGGAATTTGAGATCAATCGGCATATTATTTTTCCTTAAATACATCAAGTAAAAAGGGTCTCTCCTGTACTTTGATTTACTGCATTTCTGTAGGCAAATAGACACGGCTTTATGAAGTCGTCCCAATCTTTCTGTTTTCGATTCACATATGACGAGATCATATTTATCAGTGTCCCATTAAATCGTTCCACTAATCCATCAGTTTGTGGATGATATGGTGACGTATTCAATTTCCAAATTCCAAATAGGTCTGTGATTGATTTGAACATTTCGCTTTGAAAGTTCTTTCCTTGATCAGTTAACAATTTCTTTGGAGTACCATAGCGAAATATTATGTTTTCCACAAATATTCTAGCAATCGTGTCTGCTTTTTGGTTTGGAATAGCGTATGCTTCTGGCCATTTGGTAAAATAGTCACAAAAAACAACAATGTATTTGTTTCCTTTTGTTGTTTCCTGTAATGGTCCCAGAATATCCATTGCCGTCATCTCCATTGGTGCTGCGGGTACTGGCATCGGTTTTAATGGTACTTTAATCTTTTTACCAGTATTTCTGCGGGTGATACATACTTTGCAACTGTTACACCAATTTTTCACGTCTTGTTCCATTGTTGGCCAAAAGTATTTCAATTTTAATCTCGATAGCGTCTTGCGCGTTGACAAATGACCTCCCAACGCTCCATCATGATACTGCATCAGTAATGCGTCTCTGTGCTTGGCTGGTATAATAATTAATGCTTCCCATTTTTCCAAAATTTAAGTATTCCATTATGAATTACATATTTGCTGTTTGCATCTGTAAGTCGTTTCCAGTCTTGTTCTTTTCTTATTTTGACCGCTTGTTCCATAAATTGTTTTAATTCACTATCGTTTTCCTGATCATTTTGAAGTTCAGACATATTATTAACAGCTTTGATTGCAACGAATATAGTACCTTCCACTTTTTCAGGTGTCCCCTCACTATTATTTTCTGGGATTCTTGACATTGCATCTGCGTTCGCGTTAGCTTTACCTGTCCGATATTTAATCTCAAAGTCATATTCTTGGAGGGCAATCGACCATCGTATTAATTTACTGGCTGAATCTCTGTGTTTCATTAACCACTGTAATGGATTATGATCTGTATAAACAGTAAATTTTCTGCCCAATAAATATTGTCTAAAAGTAGTAATTCCATACACTAACGCTAACGTTTCCTTTTCAATCGTTGAGTAGTTTTTCTTGTGAGGCCTCAGTGATCGGCTTGCATAGGCTATTACGTGGTCCTTTTCACCTTCAAATTTTTGTCCTAACACCGCACCCAATGCAACGTTGCTTGCATCCGTCATCAAGATAAATTGTTTTGTAAAATCTGGACATCTTAATATAGGAGTTGTTACTAATTTCTCTTTTAATGTATTGAAAGCGTTTTGTTGCATTTGTCCCCAAATAAATTTATTGTTTTTCTTTAGTAACGTATTCAATGGTTGTGCGATGTGAGAGAAATCTTTTATAAATTTTCTGTAATAGCTCGCCAAACCTAAAAATTGTCTAACCTCATCGGTATCTTTTGGTACTGGGTACTCTTCCACTTTTTTGATGTTATCTGGATTAGTTTGTAACCCTCGCCGTGATATTATATGTCCTACATAAATCACTTCTGCTTTGCCCCATTCACATTTCGATGGTTTGATTTTTAATTTTGCACTTTTGAGCCGTTTAAATACAGTTTCTACATCTTTCAAGTGTTCTTCGAACTCATTTGAAAATATTATTATATCGTCGATATATACCAATGCATGTCGAATACCTCGTAACACATAATTCATTCCTCGTTGGAATGTAGTTGGGGCTCCTGTTAATCCAAATGGTAACACATTGAACTCATACAGTCCTTTGCCATCCGAGAACGCCGTCTTTCCTCTATCTTCCTCTTTTACCCTAAATTGATTGTACCCTTTGTTTAAATCAATAACTGTGAAATATCGTGCCTCTCCCATTTGATCGAACATTTCTTGGGGTACTGGAATTGGATAAGTGTCTTTCCTCGTAACTTGATTTAGCTTCCGATAATCTACGCAAAATCGTAAGTCTCCATCTTTTTTCTTAACTATCACTATTGATGAGGAGAATGGTGACGCACTATCTCGAATTATTCCAAATTCCTTCATTGCTGTAATCTGTCTATCACTTTCATCTTGATGAACGTAGGGGATTCTGTATGGCTTTATTTTTATTGGAGTTTCGTCTAATAACGGTATTTCATGCTCAATTACATTGGTTAGACCTAAATCATATTCGTGTTTGGCAAAGATATCTCGGTATTTTCTCAGCAGTTTTGTGAATTCCTTTTTCTGCATCTCATTTAAATCATTGCTTACCACTTCAGGCTCCTTGTACACCTTGACGTTTCTTGGTATTTTACAATTTGTTTCAACAGACATTTTCGATAATTTTCCCAATTTTGTTTTTGGGTGTAGCTGAACCGGTTTCTTACTGCTATTCGTTATATGGACTGGTACTATCTGATTTTCCACTTTGACAACTTCGTCACATATCGGTAAATCATATTTTTCGACTAGCGTTTGATTTGGTTCGAATATAAAATCACCATTATCCACACTCATGGTATTTGCACAATATACCATCTCCGATTGTGGTGGTATCGTCAATGTCTGATTCACAAACACTTCACCTGCCCTGTGAATTATTTTTCCTGTTTCTCCTGCTATCAAATTACCTGTCTTTAAATCAAGTGAGACTACGTCCAGCTGCTCTAATATATCCATACCGATCAGACATCGTACTGGGCTTCCCTTCATTATGAGCGCATTGTGCGCTATTATTCGGTCTCCAATATGGAATATGACGTTAAGTTGTCCAATTATGTTTAATTCATTTTTTGATAATGACCTCACTATTTCGTCGGTAGGCTTTATTTGCATTTTCTCCTTCACGTTTAATACATTTTCCGATATTATTGTGTGACTAGATCCCGAATCAACCAAAGCTTCTACTTTATGTTTGTTCATTTGTATAAATATTCGGGGTTGCTTTCCTCTTTTTGTTAATGTCATCATTGAGTAGTTGCATGGTAAGCCTAACATATTCTTTCTCTCGATCTCTGCGCTAGAAGGCTCGATTCTCTCTCCTACCATTCCTTCACATTGTAATGCGATATTTTCTACTGGTTTCATCTCTCGTAATCGATCAACTGGATATACTGGTGCTGGTTGCATAAACGATTTTGGTATAAACAATTTTGTAAACGTGTCTACGCTACTCGCATTTAACAGTGGCTCTTTTAAGATTTGATAGGTTCTCAACGCTTCTTTATTCATTCCACTTAGTTCTTGATTGTCAACATATAACGGTGCACTATCACCCTCGTTGTCATTGTCATTATTCTCGTCCCTTGAAGGGTTGTACTAGCGTAGCTCACCTTTTTCTTCTTTAATATTCGCGCTTTGAGTATCTCCAACTCCTGATATTGATGATGAGTAATGAAGAATCTAGCCAATAATGGTATGCAACCAATTACTAATTTCCACGACCAACCTGTGATCGCGTATAATCTGTGTGTTGATAGGACCTGCGATATTATTACTTTGATTACAACACATATTACATAAATTCCAATCAATCCGGCACACGCTTGTCCAATGAACATAAACTTTCCCCAGATCTTTTTCATTGTATTATACGTCGCTTTCTTGTAATGATCTGGAGTTAACAAATACTCGTAATTTACCTTCCCACTTCCGCTTGGGAGAATTGTATCTACCATCTCCATTATTACTCTTTCTTTCTTTGATGGAAATAACAAGTTTCTGCGGGCTTCCTCAATGTCTTCGTTCGAGTAAATTCCACTTTGCGATAATTTCTCTAATGACGTAAAATTTACCAGATATTGTAATTCTGTCAATTCTAAGTTTTCCGGTGTCTTTACTTCTCGATGATCTGGTAATGCAATCCAAGATTCTGGTGTTAGTCTGTATAGTGGTGCCAACAATCTATTACACTGTAATACTTTCGGTTTCACGTCCTCTTCCAGTAAGATTCGTGTTACAGGCTCCATAAATCGCAACTTTCCATTTAAATTCACTGGTAACTCGTTGGTGCATTGGTCATACTTTGTCAGTTTAACTGGTACCGCTTTACATTTATAGCTATATAGTGCTTCACCGAAAATTCTGGCAAACACCCCATTTTCTGCAATTAACATTGGTGCTACCCAATTAGGATTGGTTATAGCCATTGCCATCCGATTTCGGAGTATTTCTTTGTTGAGATTGCAATCATTTATAATAACTTCTCGGTACACATTTTCAACAGTATTTTGACCAAAGTGAAATAAATAATCTATTTTGTTATTAAAGTAATTTGTCAACTTGATATCTCCGGCATGTATGTTTGTTTGGGCCTCTATAATCATTTTCTGAGATACATATATACCTTTATAATTTGTCTCATAGACATTTTGTCCACACTTTGTTTTAGTTTCTTTTCTCAGGAATCGCATCCCGTCTTCCTCTGAGGTTGACATTAACACTGTTGGAGTATCTTTCATCCGTAGAGGTGTGATTCTTGTTGTTGTACTCGTTGCTGGATCCATTCTTATTTTCTCGGGCTTTTCCCTGATCTGTTCTCCCGTTATTTCTTTAAAACTCATTGACTTCAATTGCACTAAATTGCACTTTTTGGTATCGACATCGTACACCAAAATTGATTCTCCTGTCTGACAGCTAGATTGTTTCATGTTGCAGAATGGATGTGTTTGTAGTTTACCAGTATCATCATCAAATGATCCATCAAATTCTCTTAATTCTGACATGTACTCTTCTACAACCACGGCTTTGTCAATTATAGCATCGTCTACTTTGTATGGCTCTCCTTGGCAATCACCATTCGACTTTATTATCCCTCGCACGGTTACAGTCTCACGGATTTTGTGGTTAAGCTTTGCTTGTAGTTTGATATCTGCATTAATTTTCAACTGTCCTGTTTGAAAGGCTGCCAAACAATTCTCCGGAATTATTTCTATCGGTCTAGGTATCGATTGCATTTTCACCATCAATGAGTGGCTCCATTTTCCACAATAAAATACAAAAGTAGTTCGTTTCACTGTACACTCTCTCACCTTTGATCTTCGAAACCCCGATTCTTGATATACATGATATTTTACTGGATTTGTCACTTTAAATTTTACTGGATATGCATCCGAACACTCTGCTACGTTTACCAACGAGTATACTCTTCCCATTTCGGTTTGGGAGCAGTCATATGCCACCAGTGAATTCGTCGTATTTATTATTCCCAATAACATAATAATAGAAATCATCAACCATGGAAATGCAAGTTTTCCCTTTTTCCTCACTGTCTCTGTTTTTGGGCTCTCAGCCTTTTGTATTAACTCTTCCCATCCGCCATTGTTTGCGATCCACTTCATCAAATATTTATTCGTCATTTCAGTAGCTTTCTTTATCAATGATTTTGAATTGTCACTTTCCAGATACCCATAAGTACCAATCTCCAATATTATATAGGCTAGCACTGTCAATATTACATCTCGATCTAACTCAGTTGGTGTTAAGTCCTCAATTACTGCTTCCTTACAAAATTCCTTTTCTTCATAATTTCTTTTAATTATCGACGGTAATCTCCTCTTTAATTCCGTTGCCAATCTTTTTACAACTCTTTTCTCCCCCTCCGAAATATCATCTTCTGTTTCAGTTTCATCTAACAAATACAATTCCGTTACTAAACTTTTTAATATTCGCTCAGTTTCGCTTGATTCATCTAAACGCTCAGTTTCGCTTGATTCCTCTAAACTCAAAGATTCAATTTCCGTATCATTCTGTTTTATCCCACATATCGCAATGTCATTTTTCGTCTCAACAAAGTTCTCTTCACTTTTCATCTCATCTATGCTCGGTAGTATCCTATTATCGGTGCTCCTTTCCTCAACATCCCTTGTAACTTCATTTTCTGATCTTATTTCCTCATTTTCCATTGTTTCTAATCTCTGCAATTCATTAATTTCTTGATCAATTTCTCCTGGGTCATCTACAACTTCAGTTTTAATCTCTACATTATCATTGTCCACTTCCTCATACAGAGGCCAAAACGGTACTATTACTGCATCTTCTTCCATTTCACCACTTTGTTTTGTTGCGTACACATTATTAATACAATTTGGGTTACATCCGTAGTTTAACAAATATTCGTCATCATCCAATTCTCGTCCTTTGAACGTCAACACGATAATTCCGTCATTACCTAATATCTCCGCTGCTTTTTGTCGTATTTTCTTTGCTTTTACACTCCAATGTTCCTGATAATATTCAATCCTTTGATCCGCAATATTTAACGCTATTATCAAAGACTTCGCACTATCGTCTGCCGCCTCATAATCATGTCCTAGTTTTCGAATTACCTCTTTTAACTTTGCCTGATAACTCGTCGGTTTATTCGTATACGGTACGATGCATTCAAACAACCCTTCTTTCATGTCTCGATCCATTTCGATGCTCATTATGAAGTCGATACTCGCATTAATTTTATCTCTATTTCCTGCATACAGGGTATCCTGTAAATCTGCTAGAATCTTTTCCCAATTTTGTCTGTCTGAATTCGAAGTATTAACAGCATTAACAACTTTTACTTTATTTTTCCAGCCTGGTATCAGACCGCAATCTACTAAGTACTCCTCGTCTTCCAGACATCGATTCTCAAATTTTAGTTGCACTTGCCATCCACTGTATTGACGCAGTATTCGCTCCTTTAGGTCTTTGATTTGTCCGTAGGCCTTTACACGGAATTGGCACTTCACATTATCAAGTCCCGGCGTTTCCACTATGATATCATCTAAATCCCTTGTTGACCGCAAAGCCTTGCCAAACTTTTGCATTTGCTTAAGTATCTCATCATCTCTGTTTCCTTTGAATAACTTTGCACATAAATTTATGGCTCTCTTTAGTTCGCTTTGGGTTAGTGACATCACACTGAGTTCTGCGATCCATCGTTTCAACTGGGAGTTGTCAGTTTCCATTTTCTCAAGCAATTTTTCAACTCGGGCTAACAGTGCAGTCGGATTCTCATCTGATGCGATCTTTCGCACTTTCGGGGCAGGTTTTCCCTCACCTTCTGACACGGTTCCAATTATCATATGAGATTCAGTTTCTTCATCTGATTCGAATTTAGCCACTAGTTTGTTCAGCTTCTGTCGCATTTCTCGAAATTCCTTTTCCATTTTGTCTTGAAATTCCTCTCTCTGAGCATATGTCATGTTACTGGTGTTTGGCATATCTTCTTGGAATCTGATTGATTTCTTTAAAATAGGTCTGCTGAATCTCTCTGAGTTCCTTGGGCATGATCGCGCCATGTGGCCGTATCCCTTGCACGAATGACATTGTATCTGTCCATTTGTATTCACTTTGTCCCTTTGTGGTGAAGGTGACGCTGATGATGATCTTGATCTGGTAAAACAGTTTCTGCTAATATGCCCTTTCTTTCCGCATCGATAGCATTCGACATCACTGCTGATCCTTTTGTTTTCTGTGAATCTCTTGTTAGGGCTGGGATTTTTCCCATATTTGAACCAACATTGATTTGAGTAGTGTCCAGACTTTTTGCAATGTTCGCATTGAGGATTATTTACCTGTCCATTTGATTGTACACTCATCGCTGATCTACCGGCTTGAAATCTAGTATTTGGTCTTAAAATTGGACTACTGATTTGATTTATTTTCTTTTCATCCCATGGTGCTCTCACAGGCGTAATTGACCGCTCACGTCTCTCCACATTAACTCCAAAAGCATCTGATCTTTTTGCACTTTTTAAATTCAGCTCTATCTTCATGGCTTTCTTCACGAGCTCATCGAAATTGGAAAAATCCACATAACATAGGGCCTTTTTGATTTCGGAGTGGACTCCGGTTATAAACTGATCTTCTAACAGCTCTTTAACCTGCTTGGCCATATCTACTTGATCGGGTTTGACTTCGAAGGCTTTATCTGCTAAAGTGGTCAGATGATAAGCAAACTCACTGACCGATTCATCTGGACCTTGAACTCGATTATAAAATTTCTGTCGCATGATTCTTTTGATATCTCCACCAACCAGTTTCAGTGCCATTGCATCCTTCAATTTTGTCCAATCATTGCCAACATTTCGTTTGTCGACTTGCTGCCAGGCTTCTCTTGCCGCACCCTTCAGATAGAGTGGGAATCTCTGAACCATAATGGCTTGTGTCCATCCGTATGCTGAGGCGTACATATAATAATCTCCCATGAAATCTGCAAATTCAACAGGGTCTCCCCCATATTGATTGACGGGTAATTTCTGACAACTTGCGAAATCAATCATCTCTCTATTGAGAGGCATAACAGCATTATCATTTGCCATTTGGACTTGTTTCTGACTTCTGAGGTTGTATCGGTTCACTTTGAGCTAAACTTCAAGCGTTAAACAATAATTTAAAATTACTTTTCAACTTCTTTTAAATCTCCTAATAATAGCCTTTTATAATCTCGTTATCACTATTTTCAAACTTCTAAGCCGACTTTCACTCACGTCAGTACTAATTCTTTTTATAATTCCTTTTTCACTAGCTTCCAATAATTTCCCTCCGACTTTCAATCACGTCGGTACTATTTTTTTCAATAATTATTTTTTCACTAACTTTCAATAATTTTCCGCCGACTTGCGATCACGTCGGGCTCACCAGAATATATGTTGGGTTTTGGATTATTTCAAGTCGGTTCTCTCTGACTCCTGGTGTTCTTTAAATTAAAACAATGAACGACCCAACGTATATTGAAACAACAGGTTCACAATTTATTATCACGCTACAATGACCAATCAAAGTTTATACGATTCTCTGCTCGGCGTTGATGCTTTGCAAACAAACAATATTCACCTTTTGATCCTTTAGTTCTGTTGACTCTCGTTTTCCTCGGTTTCTGTTTGGTTTGATCCCTTTTCGCCTTTCCGTATTCTTAATTCTATTTCTTCTTTTCCCTACTTCCCTAATTCGTTTACCACTTTTCCTACAGTCTGATTCTTCGAACCCTAGCTGAGGCAGAATGCCGATTTTCTCTGATTTTCCCTTTGCTTATATACTCCTCGAAATCAGGATGACAAATGGTTATTGCCGAGCCAATCTTTCGTTTGACATTTTCTCCTACGTGTTTGCTTCGGCTGTCATCCATAATGGTCCAACGAATCCAGATAATTAATGGCCCTACCGGTCTTCCTACGCGCGCTATCTTCTCCTTACTCTTTTCCCATTAATCATTGTGTCAAGCTAATGGGCCCAAATCTTCCTTTTGTTTGCCTTTCTTCTTGTTTACCCAGCTCGGGTTTCCTTCATCTCTCGGGTTCTCCATTGGCTCGGGTTTCCCATTAGCTCGGGTTTTCCATTAGCCAATTAATTAATTAATTAACGTTTTCTGTTTTCATACATTTGAATGTTTTTCAACCCTTTCTAACCCTTTTCTGATAAATCCCTAACCGTCATCTTGTTGACCATTAGCTAATCTATAACTGTCCCGTTTTTCCCATTCGATTTCGATGATTTTTCCATTTATTGATTTTTCTCGGATTTCCGGATTCTCGCCTTTCGTAATTGCTTTTTGCATTTTCTAATACTGTTTCCATCGCACTTTCCTTTACTATTAATTCTGTGCACGATCCCGCTTTTATTTGCCTTTTTTCTTCGCTTACTTTCCATTTGAATTATTATCCTAAATTTTATTTAAATTTTTAATTTTAATTTACAGACCTCAACATTATTATTATTATTATTATTATTATTATTATTATTATTATTATTATTATTATTATTATTATTATTATTATTATTATTATTATTATTATTATCATTAGTATTATTATTTTTATATTGTTATTATTATTATTATTATTACTAAAATATTATTATTATTACCATTATTATTATTATTATTATTATTATTATTATTATTATTATTATTAATATTATTAGTGCATTATCATCATTACTAAAACTATATAGTACCCCTAACGTTGATCACTTACATGTGTATGCTTCTGATATCAGCGGTTGTTATTGTTAGTATTATTATTATTATTTTCATATTGACATTGTGATTCTTGTTGTCAATTTTCATATGACTATTATTATTATTATTATTATTAAAATATTATTATCATTACTATGATTATTGTTATTATCATTATTATTATCGATACTACTAAAATATTATTATTATTTTTAGTATTGTTATTATTACTAAAATATCGTTGTTATTATTAATATGTTATTATTATCACTATTGTTAATTTTATATCATAATCTCTATTATCAAATCATTATCGCTATTAGTATTATTCTTACTACCCTTAATGTTATCATTGTTAGGGTAATATTACTGCTGATTCGTACTATATTATTATTGTTAGGGATATTGGTATTGTCATTATCATTTTAGAAGCTATTGGTATTATTTACCTAAATTTATTACGTCTCATATTATCATTATTAAAATTTGTGTTAACACTATTACTTTTATACGTCAGGTACAAAATCACTAAAATAAAAGAAGAAATACTCAAAATTTTATTAAATTAAAAAGTTTAACAAAACGGAAAAATATTTAATTTTACCACATCAATTTAGGAATGAGTCCAGCATAGATACATTCCAATACGCGGATTTCATTTGTAGTGTGATTCTGGGTATCCTGTAACTTAACAGCAAATAAAATGAATAATAAATTGTAGAGCATACCTGACAGCAAGTGTTGACGTTAGAATAAGGCGCAGCGGACGATCTGGCTGATCAGGAGAACCTAAAATACCTAAAAATATTAGTTTAAAAAAAAACTAAAAATTACAACCTTGAAAATTTACCGATTGTTGACTCGTTGCTATGACAACGAACGAAAACAAAAAGATAAATTGCTTAAGCTTAATAAAACAAAATTAAAACAGAATAATGAATTTTATATTGTTGAAGAATTTTTAATTTCCATTTTAAAATAAAAAATTTTGTAAATCTTCTTATAGTAATTTAAATCAGAATTTTTATATTTGGATTTAATAAATTTAAATTTTGTAAATTGAATTAGTTTCTTTAATGAAAATATAAGTTTCGTATTATTATTATAACGTTAATAATGTGTTGGGCCAGCACACAAATAGCCCTGAGAATTGTTTAAATGCATCAGTAATACAGCACGAAAACCCAGCACCAAGATAACTTAAAATACAATATACAACACCAACTAAACACTTTAAAATCTGAGAGAATATAAATAAATATAAAATCAAAAACATAAAAGTAAAATAAAATAAATACAAAATGCATCAAGAACCGCACGAAATTTACATAAAAAATAACATAATAACAAGAAAATTCGACCGTAAAATGACCATTTATATAAAAGTAAAAATTAATGAATTAAATGAATAAAAATAAAATATTTTTTGGTTGAATAAATTTATTAAAGAAAAATGTTAAAAATAAATTACTAATTTAAATTAAGAAATAAATAAAAATTTAATTTAGATAACACAAATAATTTCAAAGTTGAATTTTGTTTAATCGCACTAAAACTAATACGCAAGGTTAAGGCCAAATTATAGGTATATATACTGATATGATTTGATAAATATCTAATCTTAATTTTCAGTATTGATTTTAAATCGTATTTTGACACTGGTTGTCAGCAGTTCCACTTTGGATTATTTAATTTGATGTGTTTAATTTGGATGGATTTATGAATTTTTATGGATGTATTCGATTTATTTAGGAAGGATATGGATTTATGGATTTTTATGGATAATTATGAATTTTATGGATATGGATCTATGGATTTTTATGGATGCATTCGATTTATTTAGGAAGTTTAATTCAATGTTTTTAATTTGGATGGTTGAATTTATGAATTTTAATGGAAGTAGCCGGTAATTTAGCTTTGGTTTTAATAAATTATTATGATGCTTAAATTATTTTCTAATTGTCGAAAATTTTCCGGCCCACAGCCAATACATTGCAAGATAGTAAAATCATATACAGTATTCAGATTCGTGTAAGTGCGTGGAATACCGCCGATGATCTGTGCCCGTGAAGACCCAGCGTGCGGAACGCAGGGATCGGAACGTCAATATTATTCCGTATAGAAGAAAGGAGGAGTAAGGAAGTGGTCTTTTGGTTACTTCCTCGTTTCTCGATTTCTTTAAAATCGACCTAAATGATTCTACAATCGGCTCAAAATCTCTAACACCGAGTAGTCCAGTGGGCACTCACTAACTATGAAATGAACATACATAGATCTTAAGGACAAAAAGAGGGGATGGGTAGCGGGGAAAATTGCGAAATCGTTGCAACACTTAAAATGAATAGCCATCGGAAAAAGTTTGATCCGAACGACTCAAAATCACGAAAAATAATATTTAAATAAAAATTAAATAAATTATGTCAATTGAAACGGAAAATATGGGCAGAACGCTGCGCAAATTTTTGGGAATAGTTAAAACACTTATCATAAAAAACTGTAAAATAAGGGCGGAACGCTGCTCAAATTTTCCGAATCAACTAAAATACTTATAGAATATAGAAAAATAAAAGTGAAATGCGACTCAACGGTTGGTATAAGATTATTATGAAACTGAAAAATAAGGGCAGAATGCTGCTAAAATTTTCCGAATTAATTCAAATACTTAACAAAAATAGTAACGTAAAAATGGAACGCGTAAAATAAGGGTGGAACGCTGCTCAAATTTTCCGAGTCAGTGAAAATACTTTGTCGGAAACGGTAGAATAGGGATGAATCGAAAAATAAGGACGGTACGCTGCCAAAATTTTCGAAACAAAAAAACTACTTTGTCTAAAATTGTAAAATGAGAATGGGTTACGGCTAATGTTGTATATCAATAAAAAATTATTTTATAAAACTGAGGAATAAGGAAGGATCCCTACTAAAAACTCGATAATAATAATTATAATAATAATAATAATAATAATAGTAATAATAATAACAATAATAATAATAATAATAATAATAATAATAATAATAATAATAATAATAATAATCATAATGATAATAATAATAATAATCATGGTATTTGTAGTAATTATGATAATAATTATGATAATAATAATAGTAGTAATAATCATAGTGGTAATAACAATAATTATAATGGTAGTTATAGTAACAAAAATAATAATATAGGAAATAGTAGCAACAATTAATAAAGGTAATACATATGATGGCAACAATAATAATGCTAGTAATAATAATGGGAAACATTGTAATTATAATAGGGATAAGGGTGAAAGATATAATGTGGGTGTATTTTACATAACAAAGGGTGTACAGGCCAAAGAATAATCATCAGCATGGACAATAATGAGAAGGACCAGGCAAATGGACATAAAGATAGATGATATGAGAGTATAGGTTAACATTTGACAGAGATAGGAGAATAATGGGACCAAAAAATCGAAATCGAGCACAGACCTTCTATCGGTAGCTCGTTGGACCCATGGATCGTTCGGTCAATTATAGCACTAGCAATAGCGCTCACTTTTTGCGGACGATCTACCCACTCGAACACAGTTCCAACGTTGCTTAGCAACGGGTGCCGAGTGGTAAGCGAAAGAATATTTGTATGGGGTTGTCTGGGTAACAACCATATAGTCTCAAATATCAACACCCAGAAACCCACAAAATGTAATGATTATGCACCTACCCCTGGTTATCACAGGCATTGTCAATGTTATCGTTGCTGGTGCCTGTTATAATTAATTGGTTATGAGTACGATGATAGATACCTCTAGGACGTATAAGGAAATAAGGGGACACACCCATCCCTTCCCCATCTAGATGACATAATACTTGCCGTAAAGATATTAATTAAAATATATTATTACATTAATACTCGTTATGTGTAAATTAGAGTTAATAAAAACGAAATTAAAAAGAAATTTTGTTCAGTGGACTCTCACAGAAAGATGTTGGAGCAGTTCCGCAAAGATATAACTGGATATCACCAAACCGCAATAGTTCAAACCCAGCGGGCGGAGGCCATAGTGCGGAAGTACCGCTACATGGAGCAAACGTGGCTTCGCCCCGAGGCAGCAACCAGGTTAAAGGTAGAAATAGATACCTTGAAGACACAGTTAGATCAGAAGAATGAAGCCCTGCGGCTGGCCGAGCAGAAGGCCCAGGAGCTTGAGAAACAGGTCGCCGAGTGGAAACTCAGAGACGACATCCGTACAGGCGTCATGCAGAGTGGTGTCCAGCTATCAGAAGAACAACAGGCCATAGTACTACGGAATGTCACAGGAAAAGATGACGGCATAAGAACCATAACACAAGGCCCCTCCCGTACACCAGGGGAACTAACCAAAAGGAACCGCAGAAAAAACCGTCCAAATAAAAAAGAGAGAGAGCAACAGTTTAGGTTAAATCGAGCTCGCTTGTTGGGTCATATCTTGGACGCCAATGGATTTTAACTCATTCATTTGGAAGGGTTGAGTCTAACTCTGTGATCATGTATTTAATTTGACTATATTTTATAAATGTTAATTGTTTATTTATCTTAAATATAATCTATTAGTGTTAACTTTAATATTGAAGTTGCTATTGATGTTTGGATGTGAGTTGAAGTTGTTGAATATGGGGGAACTGAGGGATCAATTGATTAGGTAATTTATGAATTAATAGGTGAGAAAGGGACGATCAAGTAGAGCATGAAGTCTTCTATGACAGCTCATGGACCCGAGGGAGGTTAGGGCATTAGCAGTTCTTGAGAAGGAGCTCATCTTTTGCTAACCTTCCACCCACTAGTTCACAGTACCAACGTCAATTTTTGACTGGTGACTAGCGGTTCAAAATTCTTGTGCAGGCGCTGGTTGGGGATAGTAACCCTTAGGCAGTTCAAATTATTTTAAGGACCCATCAGTGCCCAGCACACATCATACTTGCAAAGGACACACCCAAGTAGGGACTTACTTGTAGTTTGCTTGAGTGCGTATCGTGTAAATTGATTCAAAAATTCTCGTGTGTTCTGCCTTCCGTAAATGTAACTTTTTGTCAGAAAAACAGTTTCACAAGGAAAAAGTGATTTTCAGAGTTGAAAAAGTGATGTTATTGTTAAAATATTGTTAAACTGAATTTATAGCTATTTTGTGACCCTAACTTTGCGTGTTCTTTTTTTTTGAAAATTTGACCTTTATTTTACTTGTAATATCTATCTCTAATTTTGTTATTTTCTTGCATTAAATAGATAATTTATTTTATTTATATTTTAATTGAATATTTCCGATTAGAAATAGTTTATTTTCAACCAGCTTTACCATTAAAATGCTGATTTTATAAATTGATCTATTTTCGGTCAAATTTCGTTGTTATATTGTTGTTTGTGTTAATTTCGTGCTGATCTTGGTGCATAGCTATTATTATTTTAATTTACTTTTGTTTTTGATGTTATATTTAATTCATTTTCCTCATAATTTAGGGTTGTTTATTTGGTGTTAATAGTTCTGATTTTAAATCTGCGTGTTGTGTTTGCGTGCTATTTCCGATTTATTTAAACAAATCCTTGTATTGACCCAACATGTTAAATATTTCTGCTAAATTATAATGCATAAATATTATGAAGATAATAAATAAACACGAAAAATTCCCTTCGAAATATTAATAAATTTTATTTTCTATAAATAATCAGATTTACTTAAGATTTACAAATAATAATTATTAAATGATAGTCTTTCTCGAAATTAAAGTATTCACTTTGTTTTAAAAGGTTACTTGTGATATATCATTTAAATTTTAATATTATAATAAATGACCACAAATAGCGCGTCTGTTTTGTTGCTCCAAAAGCAGCTAGCAGGTTAAATTTTTTAAAAAATATTATTCATATGATTATAATTTAGAGCTAAACAAAAACGGAAGTGAAGGTTTTTCTGCTGGTTTAGTAGATGATGAAAATATTTTCAAATGGCAAGTTTTGATAATTGGTCCCCCTGATACATTATAGTAATCATTTTTATATAATTTTGAGTACTATTTATGAATATGTAAACTTAAGTGAGGGCGGCTATTTTAAAGCAGAATTAGATTTCCCCAAAGACTATCCGAATCATCCACCAAAAATGAGATTTATCACTGAGATTTGGCATCCAAATATTGGCTCAAGTGGTGAAGTCTGTATTTCAATTCTTCATGAGCCAGGAGAAGATCGCTATGGCTATGAAAAACCTGAAGAGCGATGGTTACCAGTTCATACAGTTGAAACAATAATTACATCGGTTATATCTATGCTGGCTGAGCCAAATGCTGATAGTCCAGCTAATGTTGATGCAGCAGTAAGATATTTATAAACATAAATTTATATGATTAAATAATTTAAATTTGTTTAGAAAGACTTTCGTGAAAATTTTTCAGAATTCAAAAGAAAGGTTCAGAGATGTGTTAGAAGAAGTCAAGAATGCTTCGAGTGAGTGAGAGATTGTTGAGACTCGGTTGTTCATTAGTGTTAAGAGATCATTAACACTTACGTCGTCAATGGTGTTTGTGTGATATGAATCTGTTTGTCAATAAATCTTGATCACTGGGTCTTGCAAATATAAGATTTTACTTTAATCTTTATCTCACTCAAATTATTTAATTAAGGATTAATGACGAAAATTGTGATTCATTCAGAATATAATAAAGAAATTCATCTGATTTAAATATTAGTTATATACAAAATTTAGGATTGTTATTGCAATATTGTCAACGTTTATTTCATAGTTCAATGTTATTAATTTTTTGAATTTTACTGACAAATGAACAAGTCTCTGTTAGGCACGATAAATACTAATATAGGAGATCTCGAGGCATGCTAGGTCAGTTAAATTGATTTATTAACTCAACAGAATTTTTTTTCAATTTAGGGAAGAATTTAGCTCCAATCATTTTGAAATTTAATTATCAATCGATTGGTGCTAGTGATTTTAAAATAAAAACATCCCAAATGGATTTTTCAATTTCTAGTTATGAGCCTGAGATACTCAAATATTTTGTCTACCACTGTTATTTAAGCCCTTCTAAAATTAAATAAAACTTTGTTTAAATGATAACTGTACTCTTGATTACCATTTTTTTTGAGATTATAGTCAAACGACAATAAGTTTCGTTTTCGACAAAAAATTCCCATTACTATATTGACCGCCATAAATTAACCCGAAATTTTGTATATCGATACAGGTTTCACTGTAATAGAATTTATGCATTTATAATAATTCCTATTGGTTCAAAAAATATACCTTTTTATATTGAATATCCTTATACTCTCGATTGTCGGGGAGAAAAACACTATCCTGACAGTAAAATGAATAGCCCGGTCCGTAGATTCTGGAATAATCGAGAGTCTACTGTACAACTATTACATGAATATTGAAACAATTCAACATAAATAAAGGCCAAGTTTAGTTATTTTTAATAATTATAAATCAAACCCTATTTAAAAAAGACGAAGGGCGGCATGCGTATAAGAGCTTTTTGCGAACTCATTTAATGGACATTCTAAATATTCGCATGAAATGTTTAAATTTGGTATGAAAATAATGTAAAACAAACAATAATTGAAACCGACAAAATTAAAAATAATAACAGTGAAATGAATACATGATAAAATAGTTCAAAATGCATTATGATTCTAATGAAAGTTAGCTTAAATGCTCACTTCAATGAAGTCGTTGTCTGTGAATTAGTTAACGGTTTATTTTTACAGAAAACTATTTTTTCATAAATATCTGATAAGCATAATCTTAGATAAAAATGATTTCAGTAACCAAGCAATTAAATGATCTTTCTCTTTTAGAAACGACCTCATTTACCTTTTCATCTCAAGTGACTAACTTTTGTTTTGACTGCAATTTTATCAATTTGACTTTTTACAGATATTTTTTTTCACAAATTTATTTAATTTCATATAGAAAAGCGATGCGTTATTTTTAGTCTGAGATTATTTTCATTTTGAAAATCTGAATAATTTACGAAGTTAATTGTATGTGTAATAAAATTTTAACTTTTATCATTTAGCCTGAATTTAGAGCCCTGTGGTAAGAATTAATAGGCGCCTTAAAAAATATTTTCAAATTTATTATTTACAAAAAATTTGAAAAACTTATTTTCAATTAAAAAAAATTAAATTGTATTTACATAAATAAATATGAATAAAAGTTTGAAAAATTGAAATTTTTTATATTTTTACATTTTTTCTATAAATATTAATTTAAACAAAAATAGTTAATTTATTATGTTATTTTAAGTTCGGTTAAATTCTGACTCCTCGTGTTCTCTTTTATAAATCAAATAACCAAAACCCAACAGAATACGGTTATTGATTCCTAACACAAACTCACAATATTTGCACTTTTCCTCCTGGAATTAATTTGTTGATGTGAAACCAGATATCCCAATAAAAAATCTCTTTGATTTAAATTGATACTCAAAATTTATTTGTTTTGATTCACTAAACTTCACTAGCTTATTGATTTTGCTATATCATTATAATTGAATTATAATTTTATATTTATTGAGTTGGTTGTGTTAAGTAATTTTTTATTTTTGATGTAATAGTTATAATTTACTGATTTGAAATAAACAATGAGATATACATGAGACAATACAAACCAGAACCTAAAATATGTAGATGTTGGGCTTGCAACGAAGTTGGTCATTGCAGACGAGAATGTCCAAATGTTTAACGTGCACAATGCCAAAGACAAGGACACCTCAAATATCAATGTTACAAGGTGAGCAGAAAACGATTCGAGAGACAAGTGACAGGAATTGATGAAAGAGAAACAGAAGACGATTATAATAATCAGAAACCACACCCAAATGTCAAAGCTTTTGTGCTAGAGGACGCAAAAGCACAGGAATAAAGGTATATAATACTCTCAGCAAAGATTGTATGAATGCGAATGAATGTGAATGTAAGTTTACTAATTATGATTTGAATGATGATATCTTTATTAACTTAACTACTGTAGATAATTGAAATAATATTTATAAATTGAATAATATTTATAAAATTGATAATGATATTACAAATAGACAAAAATGTGAAATATTTAAGTTTTATAAATAAATATAGCAGTCATGTTGATAAGTTAAAAAAAAAGTTTTGAAAAGTGTTAAAGATGAATAAAAATGATAATTTAAAAAAATATAATCAATTATAAAATATTATATAATGGGGAACGGCCCAAGTTTTAATGTCACTGTGGATAACAAATGTTGAAGGTGTTTATTGAATACAGGAGCAAAGATTAGTGTTTTAAATCTTAGCCTAATTGGAAAAGACCAGATGAGCAAAATCAGAACGAGTAACATAAAAGCAAGATGTGTAAATGATAGTCCTCTTAAGATAATGGGGACCATTACAAACAAATCAATTCAGAAATTTTTTATGACTCATAAATGGGATGTTGGTAGAACAGATCTACTAAAGCATGAGATTATTAAATCGAATAGACCAATTGCGCTTAACCCAAGGATGCAACCTGCAGATTTGCAAGATAAAATTGAAGAGCAAACTTAAGAAATGGAAACTTATGGAATCATTAAAGAATGTGAATCACTGTGGAGTACACCATTATTATGTGTAAAGAAAAAAGGAAAAAATGATATAAGACTGTGTTTGGACTTTAGAGCTCTGAATAATATAACTGAAAGACCATTATTCAAAATGTCAAATATCAATGAATTACAGGATGTATAAAATGTGTTGGGCCAGCACACAAATAGCCCTGAGAATTGTTTAAATGCATCAGTAATACAGCACGAAAACCCAGCACCAAGATAACTTAAAATACAATATACAACACCAACTAAACACTTTAAAATCTGAGAGAATATAAATAAATATAAAATCAAAAACATAAAAGTAAAATAAAATAAATACAAAATGCATCAAGAACCGCACGAAATTTACATAAAAAATAACATAATAACAAGAAAATTCGACCGTAAAATGACCATTTATATAAAAGTAAAAATTAATGAATTAAATGAATAAAAATAAAATATTTTTAGCTGAATAAATTTATTTAAAAATGTTAAAAATAAATTACCAATTTAAATTAAGAAATAAATAAAAATTTAATTTAGATAACACAAATAATTTCAAAGTCGAATTTTGTTTAATCGCAATAAAACTAACATGCAACGTTAAGGCCAAATTATAGGTATAAATACTGATGTGTTTTCCCAAATTTTCAACTACTACTTTGTAGTATTAATTTCAACCAAATTTAAGATGCACCTTTTTTATAAATCTTACTTTGTTGTGTGATTTTTTTTTTAGATATTTTCAGATCATTAATCTACAGTTATCAATATTTTCAGGTTATTAATCTACAGTTATCAATATTTTCAGGTTATTAATCTACAGTTATGTTTTGTAGCAATATTTTCAGGTTATTAATCTACAGTTATGTTTTGTAGCAATATTTTTCAGATTGTTAATCTACAGTTTTGTTATTTTGGTTTATGTACATCGATGCCCGATTTAAAATTTGTTTATATGAATGCCAAATATACAGTTTATGCATCGAGACTTTTGCCTAATTCATGTGGTAATTTATTTTTTCTATTATTTTATTTTTGGTGGCCCACAGCCAAAACATAACGCAAGATAGAAAAATAAAACACACTATCGAACTGTGTAAGTGAGTGTAAAATCGCCAATAGTTCGTGCCCGTGAAGGCTCCGGCGTGCGGAACGCAGTAGCTGGAACGTCAATATTATCCGTACATAGGGGAAATTGGAGGGTAAATGAGTAGTTTATTGGCTGCTCCTTCATCATCCGTTTCCTGTAAAATTGACATAAATTTTTTACAACAATCGGCTCAAAATATCTAACACCGAGTGGTCCAGCGGGCACTCATTAAATATAATATGAACATACATAGATCTTAAGGACAAAAAGAGGGAACGGGTAGTGGGGAAATTTGCGAAATCGTTGCAACAGTAAAAATGAATAGCCATCGGAAAAAAGATTAATCCGAACGACCAAAATCATGAAAAATAATGTTTTTAAATAAGAATTAAATAAATTAATTTGAGTTGAGGCGGAAAATATGGGCGGGACGCTGCTCAAATTTTCCGAATTAATTCAAATACTTAACAAAAATAGTAAAGTAAAAGTGGAACGCGTAAAATAAGGGCAGAATGCTGCTCAAATTTTCCGAATCGATGAAAATATAAAACCGTAAAATAAGGATAATGGTAATTATAATAATAACAATAATAATAATAATAATAATAATAATAATAATAATAATAATAACAATAATAATAATAATGATAATAATAATAATAATCATGGTTATGAGGAAGTTTTATGATGACGAAATTTTTAAATTGAAAATTTTAAAAATTAAAAAGTTTAGATTAATTTTTAAAAAAACAAAATAAGAAGATATTTTAATTAAAAATATCTTCGTAGAAAATTTGTTTAAATAAGAAAGATTAAAGCATATAAGTTTGGAGTTTGATATTTATTGAAATAAAATTTATGGAAACAAAAACTGATTTTAATGTTTTACAGGATGAACCTCCTAATATGGTGGCAGCGGTAAACACGGACGCAATCACCGAAAGATTGCTACCAAAGGTATTCTGCCAAGGGGACGATTTGGAAAAGTTCATTAAAAGATGCGAAATTTATTTCGACGCCAAGGGAATCACGCAGAAGAAAGACCAGGAAAGATTAACATCTTGCATGATTGATGAGGATCTCCTGGAAGTGTACGCCAAAACACTGAAAAAAGCCGAAGGATTCCAGGCTAGGTTGCGATTGGCATTCGATCGTGAAAGAGATGTTTTAAAGGATCTACAAAACTTGTTGAATTACAAGCGGAAGGATGAAGAAATAGAAACGTATTTTAAAAAGGTGGAGGACCTTGTTGATAGGTTGTTCGAAAATAAAGAATTTACCAAAGAGAAATTAACAGCAAGGATGTTAATAGTATGTGCGGAGAATAAAGAAGTTGAGAAAGAAGTGATACTACGGAAGATAAAAAGCACAGAAGAAATAAAGGAAACACTAACTCTGATGGACAAAGTAGAAAAGCAAAGAGAGCAGATAAACAGTATGAAAAGTTACGCCAGAGTGGTCTATCAGGAACCACAGGGAAGAGTACAATACAAGAAGAAAGAACAGAGAGAAGAAAGTATCCGAAGAGAAATGCCAGAATGCTGGTTATGCCACAAAATAGGACACACGAAAATTGATTGTCCAATAAAAGGTAAAATAGAATGCTGGACATGTCATAGAAGCGGACATATAAGTAGAAACTGTCCAGATAAAAAAGCTCCAAGATGTTTTGGGTGTGGGAAAGAAGGTCATATAAGAAGATTGTGTCAGGAAATACGCTGTGAAAGATGTAGCAGAATAATGGTCCTAATAATAGTATTAGTAGTAATGATGATAATAATTATGATAATAATAATAGTAGTAATAATCATAGTAGTAATAACAATAAATATAATGGTAGTTATAGTAATAAAAATAATAATAAAGGTAATACATATAATAGCAACAATGATAGTGCTAGTGATAATAATAGGGAACATTGTAGTTATGATAGGGATAAGAGTAAGAGAACTAGTGTGTGTTTACTTAACATAACCAAGGGTTTACAGACCATAAAAAAAAATCATCAACATGGTCAATAATAAGAAGGACCAAACGAATGGATATAAAGATAGATGATATGAGAGTATAGGTTAACATTTGAAGGAGATAGGAGAATAATGGGACCTAAGAATCGAAAGCGAGCACAGGTCTTCTATCGACAGCTCGTTGGACCCAGAGATCGTTCGGTCAATTATAGCATTAGCAATAAAGCTCACCAACGTTGCTTAGCAACGGGTGCCGAGTGGTAAGCGAAAGAATATTTGTATGGGGTTGTCTGGGTAACAACCATATAATTTCAAAATATCAAAACCCAGAAACCCACCAAATGGTGCAAAATATTTTTCGACAATTGACCTTGGAAACGCATTTTACCAAGTGGAACTAGAAGACTACTCGAAAATTAAAACAGCATTTTCAACTAAGAACAAACAATACTGTTTTAATAGAATGCTGTTTGAAACAGCAGTGGTACCTGGAACATTCCAAAAATTGATGAGCTAAGTACTCACAGAATTGAAGTGGAAAATGACAGTAGTATATTTAGATGACATCCTAATTTTTTTAAAAACATTAGAGATCACTATCGGGCAAGAGAAAAAGTATTTCAGAAAATAGAAAAATCGGGATCAAAATTAAGTCCATCAAAATGTTTTTTTTTAAAAAAAGAAATCAAATTTGTAGGATACATTATCAATAAGGAAGGCAACCAGACAGATTCAGATAAAATAAAAGTAATCAAAGATTTTGAAAGACCAAAATATTTAAAAAAATTAAAAAGTTTTTAGGACTAGCAAATTATTATAGGAAATTTATTTAAGTATATCCAAAATATGCGAAACCCTTGGAAAGTCTCTGTGGAAGGAATAAAATAAAATTATTATGGACCGACGTATATGAACAGAGTTTCGAAATGTTTAAAAGCAGATTAGGATCATTACCTGTTTTGGCATATCTAGATTTCCAAAAGAATTTTATAATGGATATAGATGCAAGCTTTGATATTATTCAAGCCGTTCTTTCCCAAATGCAAAGAAAATGGCAAAAAAAGTTATAGCATATGGTTCACATGCAATGAGTAAACACGAAATTGGTTACTGTATTAAAAGCAAAGAATTACTTGTTATTTAGTTTATGTAAACCAGTTCAAACAATATATATATATGGTGAACGATTTACATTAAGAACAGATCATAAAGTGATTACATTTATGATGAAAACCAAAAAACCATTAACACCACAGTTTCAAACTTGGATGAACTAACTAAGTAGTCTATATATTGACTTACAGTATAGAAATGAGAAATACATACAAATCCAAATGCTATCTCTAGAAGCAAGTGTTCAGCACACGTTCAGTGTCAAATGATACACATTGATTCAAAAATAGGAAAGTTAAAAACTAAGATTTTATAAATAATGATCGATGAGAAGCAAAATATATGGCAAAAAGATTCAGCAGAAATAAAAAATATAATTAGTGGAAATATCAATAAAATAGGAAATTTTAAATTTTATATCGAAAACGGAATGGTAAAAACTAAAGAAGGTAATATGTGGATATCAGAAAACAGACGAGAAGATTTTATCATAAAAAGTTATGTCATGCTGGTTGTAGAAAAGTTTAAAATATGTAAAAGTTAATTTTGCCACGGAAAATATAAAAAAGTGGATAAAAGAAATTATGCAAAGCTATGAAAACTGTCAATTGAGGAAAATATCTACTGAAAAAACAAAAGAAAAAATAATTACATCGAAGGAAGTTGAACTGTTTAAATCCATCTTCATAGATTTTTGCTGCCCTTTTGCAAATACAATAAAAAATATATATTAGCAGTAATAGATCAACATAGTAAATATGTTTCTTTACAAGCAGTAAGCACTCAAGATGAAAAAATTACAGCATTTATATTGAATCAACTGAATATTAAAACATGGAGCACCTAGGATTATCAATACTGATAGAGGAAAGAGTTTTGAAAGTATGATAATAGATAGTGTAAGAAATATAGAACAAGAAATTATTTTTCAATTGCATACCACCATTTAGTAAAAGGACTAATTGAGCAACAATTCAGTACCATACGGGATACTTTCAGATAACATTAAAAGATAACATAAAAATTGGGTAGAAATACTTCAGGAGCTAGAATTTATGCAAAATCCAACGTTTCAAAAATAAATTAATAAAACTCCAGCTGAACTAGTATTTGGGAAAAAGATTTTTCTTGAATAGATAGACAAAGAATTTAAGCAAACAGAAAACGAAAATAATAATAGTGATAGAATATTCAAATTGAGAGGTCTGGTATTAGTGAAGAAAGATGTAAAAAATAAAAATGATGACAGATATGAAAGCCCAGGAAGGAATAACTGAGCAAAGACATAAGAGAAGCTTTGAAATAAAGATGAAGAATGGAAAATGCATGACCAGAAACCTAGTGGCTAAAACCGTTTAAAAAGAGGCGAATGTGAGATAATTTTAAATTAAATAGATTTAAAATTCAAATTTAAAAATAAACTAATTAATAGTATATTGTGTGAAATGATTGAAAATCTGCTGACTGTATTTGTATATCAGAAAATTTCTTTAGAAAGATTTTGTTTTGTTTAACGTTGTTATTTTAAAAATATAGTTTAGTTTTTGCGAATTATTTCAAATTGTTATTTAAAATTATGGACGTTTTAAATACTAGGAGTTTCGATAAGACCAGTAACTTTAATAATTAGCAAGAATATACAATTCAAGTAACAAAAAATTTGACAAACATCGGCTACTTAAAATATCCAATAAATAAAAAAAAATCAAATATTTTCATTTGAAAATTTTCAGTTGAAAATTAAAAGATGAATTTTACTAAATAAAATAAGATTTATTAAAAATGAATGAACACAATGTCAAATTTTATTTTATCGGAACAATAAAAACATTCTAAGTCAGGGTTAAATTATAAGTATATAAACTGACGATTTCAGAGAGATTTTCAGACATTTTTGAGACTTATTGATGACCTTTTGAGGAGGATTTTTAGAATCTCTTTGTTAAAAATTCTACTTGTGAATCCTGTATTGACATAACCATTTGTATAAATCGAACTTTCAGTGCAATCGGATCGCAACCAATTAAATACTAATTGTTTTTGTTGCACTTAACCCTACTTTGTTCGATGAAAGGGACAAATATGATTGTAATCTATGTTAATTACATAATTGTTAACTTTTTCTTCTGCATTGAAATTTTCCCGGCCCACAGTCGAATACACTACGGCAAGTAGTAAAATATAAATACTGGCGACCGTGCATGGAAGCGTAATTTACCTACAACGTCATTGTTACCTTGTGAAAGTGCTGATATAACGTCAAACACCAGTTGCCCAACAAAATTAGTGACATGAAGGAACAGGTGGAAGCTTTCTATATTACTTTAGGTCTTCGAGGTACTTAAAAAATCGACTAAAAAATTCTTACATATGACTCAAAATTACCGGAACAAGGAGTAATCAAACTGAGAATTAGTAACTCTATAAACTCATATGTACCTTAAAATACACATTTAAGGGCGGGAATAGGGAAAGTATCTTTAATGCTGCAAGTAAAAATCTCAAGTTATAAGCTTCTTCCATCATTTAAGAACCTAATTTAAACTCGATTTCTACTTAAAATAGTGCAATATAATTAAAGGGGAAAATTAGAACGATAATGATTGAGTAGAAAAAGTTGCCAATGTAAGGTAAACTAAGATTGAAATAAATAATTGGCTACCAAAAATGGTACTGTTTTCTAGTTTAGTCCTCACAAAATTTGAATATTAAAGCTTGGAATCCCTTACCATGTTCTAGGAGCAAACGATTCAACTGTAAATACCGCCGTGAAATAAAATAAAAAGGCATTAACAAGCAATATAATTGGATTTTGACAGGAAATATAACATTGACCTCGAGCGGTGTCCGAAAAATACAAACACGAAATTAGTCTGAAAACTGATAACCTGGTCTGACAGGCAAATAGAATTGATAGACTACCTTCATCACTAGTCTGATCATGCCGTCGAACCAAGAATCTTAATTGAATTGTCGCTTAAACATTAAAGTGCGAATACCAATAATTCATAAATAATATTATAACATCGTTATGAGAAATTCTTTAATAATATCACATCAACTAGAGCGAGTATGCCTATACAACACTGTAAGATTATATAAGGCAAATTTTTCATAACTAAAAGCATTATGTGCCTCCAAAAAATTATGACCGATTTTCAGGAGCAAGTCTTCACAAGTAAGGGTAAGAATTAGTTATTTGCATATTGGAATCCCTTTGTACATGAAGTGTTGACTTTATAATTTTTACTAAGGAAGTACTCGTATAATGCTTTATAATCAGAAAATAACCGTCAGTGGTTAACCAACGTTTTGCCTCGGATTGTCACAACACCACTCAATAAATTATGGTCGCTATTTTTCGTTGGATATCTTATTTCATTAGTGCAAATTCTCCGGATCCGTGATTACTCGCAGTTTTCCTTGCTGAATGACCTATTATGAACGCTTAATTCCATTCGTAAGAATACCTTGTTTAAGAAGTTTCATTTTTCTCTTCTTAACGAGACTATAATACCAGTTACCTAAATCAGTTTTATAATACTTAGCTGTGGGTCGACTTATTGCCGTTACTCATGATAGGGAATTCTAAAGGTACAAACAGTTATTGTTATTAAAATAAATATTGGTGGATAAATAAAAGCATAAATTCAAGAGTGGGTAGTACGATAGCATAATGGGACCTAAGAACGAAATCGAGCATTGAGCTCTTATAGGTTACTCATTAGATCCATGGTACGTACGATCAATTATAGCATTAGCAATAGTGTTCACCTTTTGTGGATGACCACTTACAGTTCCAAAGTTGCTCAGTGGCGGGTGCCGAGTGGTAAGCGAAAGTATTTGTAGGGTTTCGTTGGTAACACGTTATATTGTTTAAAAATTCGGCATCCAGAAACCTATCAGTGAAATGCCAAGGGGGAAGAATTCTTCGTTAATACTAATGATGTACAACTTTTTAACAGGACATAGTTTTTTCGAAACCCCAGGCGTAACTTTCACTCTTTCGTATTTTGACCAACCGAGATAATCGGAACACTATTGATAACTGCAACTAATAGAAAAATATCAATAACAAAACAGCAGGAAAATTTAACTTAATAATGTAAACTTTTCACACTAAAATGATTCAAAAACTAAGCTAATGAAGTGGTTTATTAGTAAACAATTTTTTGAATACAAATCACTTGATCAAAATAACTAAATTTTGTTTAGGAGTATCAAAAATTAAGTCTGTGTCCACAAAAATAACGAAATTTCAACATTTGAAAAGGAAATGCCTTATAAGAATATAAATGCTCCTTAACTTGCTGATCTGATAGATTCTCGAATCATTATATATCACATTCTTAACTCGTTCTGTGTAAATTATAATACGATACAAAATTTGAATTGGCATAAATAAATCAATATTACAATTCAAATATTCACAAACTGTATTATCCCATGAATCAATCGATATATATATATATATATATAATTATGTAATTATAAATGACAAAACAAGCCGGAAATAATAATAAATTTTCTAATAGACATCAAGAAAATAATTAAAAAAAAATAATAATCGCTGACAAAAATACAATCTAATGACAAAATAGAAAACATGAATGATGAATAAACATTTTTTCATGAAAAATTATTTTTTCAATTTCTTGGTTGATTTAAAATAATTTTTTAAATAAAAAATTAAATATTTAAACGGTATTTCAAATTGATTTGGAATAGTTCCAGGACAATCGGACTCAAACCAAGTAAACATTGGAAACCAGATTCGAGCCCTTTGCTGATCGCGGACCATGAGAGAATAATTGTTAGCTTGCCAATGATAATAGAGAAACAATCGAGATGAGAGATAAAATGCCACAAACACATCGATTGAATAATGCTCATGGGCAGCGAGAATGAAAAATAATCCAAACAAATTCAAAATCCAAGAGAATGTGTGAAGTTGATAGAAACGTCGTGAGGTGTATTCAGTAATGAAGAAATTTAATAAAGTCAAACAAGTTGTGTGACCGCTGAACATATAATCTCCACAAGTTCTAATTCCATTAATCGATAATCCTAAACCCAACCAGATTTCAAGCGCACGAGAAATTTTCTGATCTATTGTCTGATTTGATTTGATTAATTTACACGTAGAATGCAAATGAGTACCAGGTACACTCAATGAGGTAATCAACATTGTTACTGAACGAAGTAGGAAAACCGTTCCCAATAAATTAAAAAATCTTCTCAACAAAATAAACCTATATTTGTGAAAAATTAGAATAGAGCTCCAGATTATTAACAAAATAACTGCTACCATTTCTGAGGCTTGAAATGCCCAAGAAATGTACGGGAGATTGTCTAATATAAGATCTGGTAAAGGGGGATATTTTGTCATGTCCGGTAAACGTTCGTGAGCTATCACCATTACAAACGACGTTATTCCAAATGAAATAAATACGTAAAGAAAGCTAGCAATTAACTTTGAGAGATCTTTGTTACAAGTAAGAAGCATTTGAGAATCTTCAATTGATAATCTTTGTCCTATATTACTACTAACACTGCTTTCACTGAGTTCTTTTTTCCGAACATATATTGATATGTCATTTGCTTTGTTTGATTCAATGTTTGAGTTATCTGTATTAGCATAATCCTCTCGATACACTTCGGAAAGAATCCATTTATTAATTAAACACACTAATCGTTTTCGAATGCCAATTACTTTAATTTCCATCTCAATCATATCACTTTCTTTTAAATGAGCAAATGCTATTCCATCGATTTCATGAGTTACAAATAAATTAATTGTTTCCTCATTAATATGATTATTTCGTAAATAATTTTCAATTTTTGAAATTGACATCAGTTTTTATAAATCTACTTTTAAATTTTGAATAAAATGTTAAGCAAAAATAGTTTACCTAATAATATATACATGTAATTTTATAACTTAAAATTATTAATGAAACACGTAAAATATTTAATTAAACATTTTTAAAATTAAAAAGCTAATTATTTTATTGATATAAACAATGTTTAAATAGCACATAATAAATTTAGATAGTGTAAATTGGTAGTAATAAATTTAATCATATTAATTATTTCCTAAATACATTCAAAGCGGTTAACAAGAGTTTATATTCTAAACCATATTTTAATAATTATTTATAACGAATAAAATGATATAGAAAGCAAATCTGAAAGTAAAAATATTAAAAATGAATTGATTTTATACAGAAACTCGCATAAGAAAAATGTGTCTAATTGGTGGTTATTAGTATAAGGTGAGCCATATCGCCATGACTGCTAATACCCTAGTACACTTGGGAGTCCAATAACTACCATAGAGTGTTTAATGCTCCTTTTATACAAAGGCCTTTTAATTATCAAATATTAGTTGAAAGAATACAAAAAAGTAAAAAATAAAATAAAATATTCAAAGTAAATATACAATATTAACTTAACAAAAAATAGTAGTTCTAAAATTCGTCACATGGTTCAAGATCACAAATTGTTTCATTAGCAGAATGGCGTTGAAGTTTTTAGTCTTAGTTTTTCGACATGCTTGACCTCGGTTTGGTTTGCAATGTCAGTAAAATTTGCTTTAATCGGAACGATGTGGAACCTTGGTTATTTAGCTTGACTTTCAAATTTGATTTGGTAAGGATTTCTAAGGAATTTGAGTGCTGCTCAATGCCAATCCAGATGCTCTCCTTCAGCTTTAACACACTAATATCTCAAGTGTCGAGACATTTCCATAAGTTCTATATATTGAGTTTTTAGAAGCTCATTTTGTTGAGTTAGTATCCTAGCCGCATCCGAATGCATCCACATGTCTTCTTCAGCGCCAAATCAATGATTCGGCACGTTGTGGTATGCCACGCCTTATCAAAATCTCTCGTAATTAAGTTGATTTTCTGTCATTATATAATTTATAATACTTAACAAAACATTCATGTTTTATAAGTGTAAAAAAGTATATATTGATTTCGGATCATCATCTAGGGACATGATAATCATGGTTATTGAATTATGGTAACATGTATCTTATTAATGTTTACGCCATTGACAATTTGAACAATTTTTTGATAACTCCGAGATCCACCAATAAATTTGTATGGGTGCGGTTAGTGCATTGTCAAAAATCATTAACATGTAATTAATGAATAATTGTTTAAATAATACTAATAATCAATCAAACACGATGAAATGATTTATATATATTTTTTAATGATTTTTTTTAATGATTTCTTATTTAAATGTTCTTAATTTAGAAATTTTTCATATTTGATGGCCACCGAAAACTATCAAATTCAGATGGTTATTGAATCTGATAGGGCTCGTTTTTAGTGCTATTATTATCGCATATCGACGTTAAAGTATAAACTGCAGCGCTATGCGCACTAGGTGATATTGTTACAGGCACTGATGAACATACACAATAAATTCTAAATTTTGAGCAAGTACAAGCAGCAATTGATTTTTCACTAATGATCTTTTGTTTAGACAAAGGGATTTTCAAACTCCAAAAGAAATTGATTGGGCAATTTCAAATTTAACAATTAATGGTACTCCCCATCAAGATACATTTGTTATACAACAAGGTGTTATGCCTCAGTTCTATAAAATGTTATCTGTTTGAGAATTGCAAGTCTTGAAGTAGCAAATGACCAGTCGGATCTTGTTTGTACAATGATTGAAGAATTTTGTGGATTAGATTTAATAGAACTACTCCAGGATCACGAAAATGGCGAAATTTACAAATGTTAAATGATTAAAGTAAATCCATCAAGTCATTCGTCCTAAATAAATACAGAATAAATATGCATGCAGAAGTTCACTGAAGAAGATCCTAAGGACAACATAGATAATATTTTATTTTATATTTTGATCAAACTTTAACTGTTTAAAAATAATTCTGTTTTATTGACACTTTATTTTTGCATATTTATCTTTGTTTTATTGATTTACTATGAAATCCTTCAAATAATAAAATTGTAAAATCAGAAAACACTAAAAAATTAATAAAACATAAGCAAAGGTGAATTAATAATATTGTAATAGGACAAATGGAAAGAACGATAAATACTACCATGAAATGCAATTTTCCAATGATCTTGAAGTCTATAAATATCAAATTTTTAAGCGTCAGAAATATTGAATGCAGTGATGAGATGTATTTATCATTATTTCCATTTGTCCTATTACAATATTATTAATTCACATTTGCTTATGTTTTATCAATTTTTTAATGTGTTTTCTGATTTTACAATTTAATTATTTGAAGGATTTTAAATAATTAAATTTAATGATTAAACATTTTGACAAAATAATTAAACATTTTGATAAAGATGATGAAACATTTAGGAAAACTCTGCAATATTATAAAAGTTTCATATAACATTATTATTATTAAACTAATTGTTATAAAAGTTTTATTCAGTAGCACAGCTGGAAAAGTCACAATATAAATCTATTAACACGTAATATTAAAATATTTTATAATTTAACTAGACTAAAAATTAATTGAATATATTTTAATAATAATATAGCATTCACTGTAGTATAAAAATTTCAGAGGTGAAAAAATAAATAGAATAATAAAAAGAAACATAAGAAAAATTAAAAGAGTTTAAAATGCAATATGAAAGAAAATTAAAGATATTGTTAAATGAATATATTCCTTTAAGCGCGGAATTAAATTTTATAAATCAGGAAATGTGTCAATTATTAGTCAAAAAAAGTTAAAGACATAAAGTGACAGAAAAGTGAAAAGTTCTGCAAAACTTGCTATTATATAATAAAATATTCACAGAATTGCTGAACCTCCTCAAATAACTCACTTAAACCAATAATAAGTTTCAATATTTTTGTTTGAATTTTCGGTTAAATATGAAAGAAGGGGACCAAAATGAAAAAAAAATGGGACCCAATGAAATATTATACTTTTTAAAATAATATAAATTGATATAAATTGCTAATAATATAAATGGATAAAATAAAAAATTGATAATTTGGCTCTTTTTATGAAATAAATCTTATGGAAATTAATTCGTTTAAAAATGAATTGGATGTAATTGACGAACACACCTAAAATAACGATACCAACGCAAGTTCAAAAACAACAAAATCATTATTGGAATGTTTACCAAAATCATATCATGATATGCTTACATTAACCATCCGACGACATGATGGAAGAGAATCAAAAGACGCAGAGAATAGATCAGAGACATAGAAGAATAGCTGTTGACAAATGGTCAGCGATTGACAAGTACATTCGCTGTAATATTAGTAGCAGAAGCTAAAATATCATGGAAAAACGTCAGAGAAACAGAAACAGCAGATGCCAAGACAAAAACGTGGTACTTAAATACGTTGACAATTACAAAATCAATGACTGACAAAATCAGAGAATTGGTAGATTTGGAGCAAGAAGATGAAAGATTTGTGGCATTTGAAATTCTGTTAGGAAAATTTTTAAATGAAGTTCTTAATTCAGGACAAAGATAAGAAGACATAATTCAGATTTCATAGAAAATAAAACATTTGGCATCAGATTTAAAGAAATATTACTAACAAAACCAGCAACAAAAATTGAAGAAACAAGGGCGCTGGCAAAGAATTTTGAAGCAATAAAACATAATCTATCAAAGCTATCAGCTAAAGAACATATATTATTACAGTGATATTGGCAGGCGAGTATGAAGATGAACTTTTATTAGATGAAATTTTACCTAAAATAGCAGTCAGTAAAGCGCAAATGTTTTTAACTATTTAAGATAATTTTTGGACGAAGTTTTAATTTACACTCAAACTTGAAGCAAGCAGATATATCAAGAATTGATGGAAGATGCGAGATATAAATCAGACAAAGCTGCATGTAATATGAGAGCTATAGACACGACAAAGAGAGACACTCGTGTTTTTCATGTGGTGGAGGAGGTATTAGTGCGCAAGGAACTGCATAATAGACAAAAAAGATGATATGTAGTACAAAAGTTTCTATCTACCTATCGAATAAAACGTCATTACAAAGACGAAATGAAATAAAGTAGAATCGTGTGGCTGAAGAAGTGGAGAAAATATAACGAAGAAGAGAGTTAAGAAAAATAATTATATTGTGGTTAAATAATTAATTAATTGGAACTTTTATGACATAAATCTTACGATGGAAATAAATTCGTTTAAAAATGAATTGGATGTAACTAATAGAAACTTTCCTTTACAAGAAAACTGAATGAATAGATTTATTTAAATGTTATAAACATAAAACAAAATTAAATGACAGCATTAGTCCCTAATGTCACTCTCCTTTGCACAAAAACAAAAGCACGGCTTAACTAAAAGATAAAACACACAATAAAAGCCTGTCAAATATGAGAAATCACATATAAATATAAAGTGAAGAAACCAGAAAGTAAAATCAAACCTATGCACCAAGACACATAAAAATTTTGACCAAAAAGTCAGTTGATTTATAAAAATAAATATGATAAAAATAAAATAAAAAGTTAACAAAAAATTATAATTAATAATTAGAAAGTAAATTAGCTGCTTATCTTTTTTAACAATCTAATTTAATTTTTTAAACAAAAAAGAATTAATGTTTCTTAAAAATTTTTTTTAATCTGATAGAATTGGTAAGCATTTTCAAAAAATTATTCAACAAAATAAAACATTTTCTACACAAATATAAACAAAATAAAACAACAAAAATAATTGGTAAGTATTTTATTTTTCAACATCAGCTCTTTTCTTTATCAGTGTGGTGGGTTACAGGGTTCCGTTATTTGCTTATCCTCGTGGTTGTCCCGGTAACGCCATACAAAATGATGCTGACCGCCACTTGGCACCCGTTGCTGGGCAACGTTGGTAATGTGTTCAAGTGGTGGATTGCCCGCAAAAAGTGAGTGTTATTGCTAATACTATAATTGCTCGGACAACCCTCGGGTTCACGAGCTGTCGATAGAAGACCTATGCTCGATTTGCTCTGTCCCTTACGTGAAAGTGCGAATTAAATTTAGACTGATTAGTGTAGATGATTTCGAGTCTATCTCCCACTATGACTGGACACTCGGGTTTAAGTTAATCATGAGTACAGATTTATTTAATGAAACAGAATGACATGCATAATAGCTGTAAGTTAATTCGATTGACTTGACGATTGCGTGGCTCGGCGTCGGGCACGTTCCTTACGTCCCGGCCGGCGGATGGTTGGTTGAATGGCTGTCGACTTCGAGATTGGTGCGACACCATCAAGGGCGCGTTGACTCGGTAGTTTGGAAGGGGCGAAGATGAGCGGATACGTTACCGCTTCCCCTTCCCGACAGGCTGCTAGGGCAACTTCTAAGCCCCTAATCTGTGTGCGAAGACTCTGATTGAGCTGGCGCTCCTCCGCCCAGCCTTTTTGAGCTGCAGTGAGTCGGAGATAGAGTGTCTTCATCCTTTTGGGGTCGGACCAGGTCGCTTTGACCAGCTGCACCTCGCGAGTTAATTGCAGTATCTGACTGAGTAGCTCCGCGTTTGTCTGCCTAGCGCGGTCTAGTTCGCTTTGCATCAATTTTTGGACCGACATTGCTATAAAGAAAACATTCAGATTAACTTTATGAGTTTAATGAGGAAAATTCGGATTGTTGCAAACATAGTTATGGAAGGGAAATATGTTTATAAAATTAAGACGAACAACTCATGACAATTTTGATATTGACAACATCACTAAAGCAAATTGTTATTTATGTCTTTGTCCGGAGATTCAGGACTTCTCAAAAAACTTCTTGACCCCTTCTTCCGGAGAATAACCGGGAATGATGGGCACTGGCCGTCGAGTGTTGCGGGCCGGTCGAGTCGGGTAGGTCTCCGCAATGCGCCCGACGAGGATGTCCTCTTCAACGTTGGCGAGGTACATCCTTGCCTTTACTACGTTCAAATCAACCTGTTCCTGAATCTTCTTCCACTGAGCAAGAAGGCTTCACGCATGGTCGAGGATCTCCTCGGCAGGGTACAGTTCTTCATTTGGTTTGCGGGGGTCATTCTCTCGGCCTAGGATTTGCCATAGAGTTGGACAAGATCTTTTGGGACGTGGCTCCTCGAGAGTCATTGACGGGCGCGCTCGTTTCCAGGCTCGACGCCATTCATCGGCCTCTTGTGCGGATATCCATTCTGGGAGCATGAGTTCTTCTGAAATGAGCGTAATATAATGAAATCTCACAATAGTTTACAAGGCATATGGACATTTATCAACAATCATAGACTCAGGTAATCTTAAATCGCCGGTTAATTTCAGGGGTACATTGGTCAGTTAATTTAACGTCCGGGGAACCTGGTACCTGAACTGGAGTCATGAGATTTATAGCGATGAGATGTATGAATTTGTGTTTGGGCGATTTCTATGATTTCTCCACGTTGATGAAAGGTTATAGAATCAGAATGTACAATATATATAAAGAGATTCCTAATTAGTCTGACCTTGTTAGGTTTGGGTTGAGCCATGTATAATTTATCTGGCAAAAGAAATCTTCCTACACGGCCTAGCTATGTTAGATCGAGGTCGTTCACTCTTTAAAATGTCATCGTTTCGGGTGAGAATCTACCTGCGTTTATCATACAACGGGTCTTAATTCCTGATAGGTATCGATCTGTATTCGACTCTCTCTAACGTATAATTTTAATTATCTATCAAATTGAAATGGTAATTTGCGCATTTCAACACTTTTGTGAGTTTCTCGTGATCGTTCAATGTCGAACCGGATGTTCGGACATGACATCACCATCGACATTCGGAGTGATTTTGAACTTGTCTATTCCTACGCTGTTGCGACGTCCGTTCGCACTTTGTACCGGTGTATTTGATTTTAACTGGTTATTATTAATCACAATTCAAGTTTATTAATTTGTTATTAAAATTTATACCATCTATCTTTTCAGAAGTTGAAATTGGAATTATCGTAGGTATTTGTTCGAATTGGGTCTAGTTTTGTACATTTATGTTCTTTGCTGGATGGTCCTTATATTATTAGGAGTCGGTGCGGTTGTATCCTGGATTCATTGTTTGCTCTATGGGGTTAGCTAATTTGATTTTACATATTGATCAGTTTATTATTCTAGATCTAAGGAGCTATAGCGTTTGGGGAGTTACTTGTAGCAATTATTTGGATGTGATTGATCATTTGCTGTTTTCGATTTCGCGCTTACATGAATTCTAATCGTGCCGTGAAGGTTAATCAGTGGAAAATCCATATCGGCAGTTATTACTGAGATGAGGTCAAAGAAATTAAAGACAAGTGAAATGTTATGTTAGCCGGTTGATTTATTGTTAAGGGCCGGTAATCTCTTTGGTTTCAATGCAATAAATTCTTCTCCGTTTCATTAGTGTTTTATATTTTCCAATTTTTATTGAATTATTTAGGCTAATCTAATTTCGTTCTGGAGTTAATCAATTTCTTGGGTTTTATGCTGAACGTCTCTTATTTGGAAAGGTATTACTGCTAATTCAATTAATAAACGCACTCGGGTTTGAGATTTAATTAGGCGTATCAACTTGTTTTACCTATCGAATCATTTGAATCCTTTGCCCTTAAGTGGTTGCATTTTTACTAACAAATTACTGTAATTTGGTTTTAATCGTAGCTTCACCCTACTTTCCCAACACATTACTCTAGTTTGATTAGTGGATCACTTTATTATTAAGTGAAGAATTACCTAGTTTTAACCAACGGTTACTGAATTAATTTAATAACTAAATCACTCCGCTTTCACTTGCTAGATACTTTAAATCTTATAGTGGAGTTCCTTATCATTAATCTATCTCAATCGATAATAAGCTACGTTACTTTAATAAGTGATTTTAATTTTTAAATTACTAACTCTAAGTTTTACTTCCGTTTACACAAGAATTACGTGATTCCAATCAAAACTTATTTTATTGTTACACAAGTTACTTTACTCTTTAATCAATGAGTTAATTTATTCCATGAATCACTTTGAATTTGCTCGATAATTATTTTAATTAATCTGAATTAACCAAGGAGACATTTATTATTATTCGATAATCATTTAAATCGATGGATTAATTTAACTCAATGAACTACTTATGATTTTTTGGTACTTTATTTCTAGATATAAATTCGATTTAGTGTTTTAATGATTAATTTATTTCTAAATATTATCCATTTTAATTATGCCAACGATTTCAAATTAATTTATTCCCGTACCCTTTCCCTTTATTAGATCTTAGGCGCATTTTATGTTTATGTTATATTTACAGAGTGCCCACTGGACTACTCGGTGTGATGATTTTGAGCCGTATGTAATACAAATTTAGGTCGATTTTACAGAAATGAGAAACGAGGAAGCAGCCAGAGACTTCTTCCTTATTTCTCTTTTCAGCTATAGGGATAAATATTGACGTTACGACCGCTGCGTTGCGCACGCTGAGTCCTCACGGGTACATATCATTGGCGATTTTCCACGCACTTACATGCATCTGTACTATGTAGATTTTGCTTTCTTGCGTTATGTGTTGGCTGTGGGCCGGAAAAATTTCGACGGTTTAATTCAATTTATGAAAATATTTATAAAACAATTTATGTATATTAATAATATTTATTAATTATAACAAAAATAACATAATTACCCTTCATAACCATTCCAAAAAATTTCATACAATAGCATAAAATAACATAAATGCCTCTCTCCCCACGTCGACGACCAAGCAGAGCTCTACCGAGATGCAATGGATGTGACGTGGAAAGAGGGTTCCAACATAAATATTTCTCACCTAAAAATTCTGAAAGTAAAATTCTTGAACAAAATTAAACGATTTCAAAATGGTTTTTAGTTTTGTAAATATGGTTCTAAAATTGGTTTTTTTTCAAACGATTTCAAATAATTTGAAAAATGGTTTTTAAAATGGTTAACTTTAATGTGAAAATGGATCAGTATATATACCTATTTTTCTCGCATGTGAAATTTGATGCAGTAAAACAAAATTCGACCTTGTTATTTTCTAGTAAATTCTATTCTTTAATTTTATTATTTCTTGATTTATTTTTAGAATTTTTTATTTAGAATTTTTATTGAATTATTACTAATTCAAATTTTCCGATTTAATTTTCATTTTAATGAACTTTTATTAATTTTTCCAATTTTGTCGAATTTGTTGTGTTTTCTTGTTATGTTTGTGTAGGTATCGTGCAAATCTTGGTGCGTTTTGTTATTATTTAATTTATTTTTATGTTTATTAATTTATATTTAATTCCCTTTTTTTCACATATTTTATAGGGTTTAATTGGTGTTTACTAGGTTTATTTAAATCTGCCTGTTATGTTTGCATGTGTGTTACTGATCCATTAAAACATTTCTCAAGGCCGTTTACGTTCTGGCCCAACAAGTGCTAGTACAGGTTCAACGTTTTCCACTTCATTTTCATCCATTTCAGGTTCTTTACGTATTGGTCTACCTCTTTCTCTCTTTGAAACTGGAATGATCAGTTATTTTATATTTTTTTATTGTTATATCCTTTTTATGTTTAAATGAATTATATTAATTTAACGATTATGATTGTTGAATATACAGTAAGTCTGACTAAAATAATGAGTGTTGTTAATTAAAATAATTTCTGAGTATTATCAATTAAATTAGACTTTTTAAAATTTTTTTAAGTATTATTAATTAAATTAGATCTATTTAAATTAATTCTGATGATTATTAATTAAATTAAACTAACTAAAATTAAATCTGATATCGATAAATTAAATTAAATGGCCAAATGATATTTTTAGAAATTAAAAAAAATAGTAGCCATATAATAATATAAATAAAATACATATCATAGAATTCTAGAAGGTTAAATTTTGTTTAGTCACATCAACGCAAACAAAAGAACACACCGTCTGAAAAATATATATATACCAATCTGATTCAGCGAAAATCAATCACTTTTTGACTGGTAAAAGTCTAACACTTGAGCAAATTAAAGGTTTTTTTTAGAAGAATTCACGTCTCCAAAGCAAACTTATTGAGTAAATCTATGACTTGGGCGTGATGAACTCTAAATAATTATATGTGTTTTGACAATGAGTCTATTTAATTCAATATGTTTGTTGGGCTAGAACAGAGTTTTGTTTGAATGAATCGGTAATAGCATGCAAACACAACACGCAGATTTAAAATCAGACCCACAAAACATCAACTAACCACTTCAAAATATGAGAAAGAAATAATTAAAATATAAAATCGAAAACATAAAAATAAATTAAAATAATAACAAGATGCAACAAGATCCGCACAAATAAACACAGAAATAACATGAAAACACGAAAATTTGACCAAAAATTGACAATTTACTTAAAAAAGCAAGAGTTCATGAAAGTTAGAACTAAAATTAAATAATTTGAATTGGAAACAATTCAATTAAAAGTTAAAAACTAAAATTGTCAAATTAAATCATGAAAATAATAAAATTAGAGCTAGAATATACAAAAAATCACAAGGTCAAATTTTGTTTTACTACATCAAATTTAACACGCAAGGTTAGGGTCACACAATAGGTATATATACCGATGAATTTTTACAGATTTTTAACGTTTTTTTAAAGCAATTTTGAAGTAACAGTTATTTTAACTCATTTTCACGAACACTTTGAACTCTGTAAGTGGACGATTTTTCTGAGAACCTTCTCCACGCAACGCACAAATCATCTCAAGAGAGCTCTGTTTGGTTGTTTGCGTGGGGAAAGGCTATTATGTAATGAGTTCTCATAATGATGCAAATGAAGCCAATTATGAGACTATTTGTACTATGATAATAAATACTTAAACAGATATTATGTTGCGTCGAAACTTTTCCGGCCCACAGCCGATACATCACCACAAGTCATTAAAATCGACACACCCCAATCGAACTGTGCAAGTGCAGTGTAAGTCCGCCAATAGTTCGTGCACGTCAATATTATCCTTTTATAGGGGAAATTGGAGGGTAAGAGGGTAGTCTTTTGGCTGCTCCTTCGCCATTCGTTTCCTGAAAAATCGACATAAAATTTTGAATAACAATCGGCTTAAAATCTCAACACCGAGTAGTCCAGTGGGCACTCGTAATCTACTAATATCAACATAATCAATCCTAAGGCAAAATCAGGGAAGGTAACGGGAGAAAAACGCCGTAAATCGTTGCTATGCTAAAAATACAATTAATAACTCATACTAATAGAAACGTTATTAAGTATTATAGTGATAACTTGTCATAAACAGGCTAAAAATCTGAATAATAAGCTGTAATCGATATGTGTATTATACTAACCATCTGAATAATAAAAGATATACTGAAATCTGAACCACTAATTAAAATCGTTGAAACCCCAATAGGTATTATAGTACCATGGCTGTGACCATACCAAAAATCTAAAGAGCGATTTCCATGATCGAACCTTAATATGCATTATATTAATAATTTGTTACTCTATACACATAGTCACTATGACAGTTAGATTATAGTTATGTATTATATTGTCGTTACTATTTAACATCAGAATTACTGACTTTAATGACTAAAAACTAACATACATTGTGTTGATAACTATAAAGGAGAAATGTATTTAAACAAAATGAACTAAAATAATGCATTTAATGAGTAAATTGATGAAAACTACCGCACAGTTAAAATCACAACCGGCTCCCAAAAATTACGATAGAACAGTAGGAAACCTACCACTCATGATTAATCATAAAATTCGGAGTAATCAAAAATTAGAGAAGGCAAAATCCATCGGCGCCAAACATGATCATAATAATAATCAAAGGATTAAGAAAATTGAAAACAACACGAATACCAAAATCATAAATAATGACACGACGAATGAATTACATCAATAACTATCACAGGTTTAGAGGATAATATTATGATAAAAATAGAACCATCCACCCGCAACAATGAATCCATCTCATAAGAAACTAGATGTCCACCAGGTTAGTCAATATCATACTGTTCCGATGACCGTCGATATCACGTGCTTGAGAAGCAGAGTCGAAAATAAATTGAGCATAACCTAAAGGATAATATATTTTATGCAGAGGTAAACGATCAAAATACTCAACAAATTAGTCAAATAGGGCTCGATCCAAGTGTATAGGCAATAACTAGTTTGGTGAATCGATGAAACGAAGGTAATAATACTTTAAATAAACTTAGCCAAATTCGGGAAATGATATTCTAATGAATAAAAAAAATCAATTAATCAAGTCATTGAATTAAAGGCAACTGACCTTTAAAATAAATTATCGAACTACTAACCGGGTTGCCAAAGATAAGGCCAACACTTCTGTAAAGTAAATCCATTGGAGAAATGACACAGGCTGTCACAAGCAAATAAACAAATTTCTGTGTACGGCATCGAGAGCACTAATATAATGTCGCGTGGAAATAGTGTGCCTGAAGAAAGAAAACAAATTCTGTTCTACCCACCGCCCACTACCTGACGTGGCATGGCGTAGGCTCATAAATATAATCGTACAACCGACTTGATACTTTCATTTTCTTCAATCAACTACCGCAGGAATATGCCATACAATCAGAGACATTCGATGGACGAGGTAACTGATAGATTTCGAGAAGAAGAAGCCAACGGGATAACAATGGAAAGAAAAGCTGCATCTCGAGAGGGTAAGGTTATCGTCTAATAATATTATATTTCCACCACTAATGTGAGAGTTAAGCCGCTAGATGATGCAGGTTCTAGGCATAGGACTTTCTCTTTCGTCCAGATAAAACTGTTCCAAAGCAATCTGTAACGAGCCCGCGGTGTTAATAAAACGTTTTGTGTTGTTACCACAAACATTACCACAATTTGACAATGAATATAAATATGTTCCTTTGTTGATCTGTTTGATTACTCGTTATGTCGTCAATGAGTGGAGCCAACGGGGACCATGGAGCCTCACTTGTGAATATAAGAAGTGCAAAAATCAGCTAATTTGTCTCGCCAACGATACCCATGTTCCTAGGAAACAGAATAAAATGAATGCAATTGATAAAATTAAATGAAATAAATATACTTATGAACTTAAATGAAACAAATCCAATTATGAAATTAAATGGAATAATTACAATTATGAAGTTGGATGAAACAAATCTAATTATGAAATTAAATAAAATAACTAGGAAATTAAATGAAATGAACCCAATTACGGAGTTAAAGGAAATAAATATAATCACGAAATTAATGAAATGAATCCATTACGGAATTTAAATGAAATAGATAAAATTGTGAAATAGGATGAATTACCACTTATGAAAAAAATAAATCCGTTATGACCACAATATGCTTACAAACCCCCGAAATGCAACCCGATCTACTAACCAACGACATATCAAGTGTTTCCATCAGCAACCCAAAATAGAACTCCATGAACATTAACTTAGATGATGGCGTGCTTATATAGCTCCCCAGAACTGCATGAAGTAAGGTATCGACGACGTACCAATCTATATTACCGGTTCTGTTATTTTTTTTAACACACCAACGCCAGATCATTACCCAATTTCACGACTCAACGAATAAGTAAAATCTTTCAGACTATTTACGTCCGATCAAATTATTCGAACGAAGGTAACAATCAAACAATTGTTGGACGTATAGGAATTTTTCAGCTTACTGTATCACTCATCCTATTGGTGTGACCTTCTCGTTTAACTACTAGGGATATCTTCCTGATACGCCGCACGATTTTAATAACCATTGTTTACCCATGACCGAAATCATGTTGGTGCTGTACGCAATATCCAAATGCCATTCGAGCAGGTGAACGTCATTGCTAACACTACTCCTCGAAGGACCTTCGCTTTCCCGGATTATTTGCTGCCGATGGAAGGATTTACGCTTTTACTACTAATTTTACTTCTAGCCCCTTGTATTTATGTTAATTACGTCGAGAAAATCGTGGAAAACATTTGTGCCCCCGTCATCAGTTTACGAACTTTATCTATGGTATCCGTCATCTGGTGTCGACACTTCGCCCCTCCTAATCCCAAAATAATTAATTTAGACTCAACAGAAAGGAAAGCAAAAAAAAAACAAGTAAGTTATATTAAGTATGATACACATTGATAGCCATATTTACAAAGGCTGATAATCCATACAAGTGAACTTCCGGGCTGAGTGAACGTAACCCGTTTCCAATTCAGTCCTCCTCGTCGTCGATGTCGGTGGGCAGGCACCTTCGCTTGGCCGGTCGATAAGGCGGGGGATTTGCTCGGTAGTTGCCCTCAATACGAGTGGAGGGACCTGCGATTTCAGGCTGAGGAGTGCTACTAGGAACATCGCCTGTGAGGACGGCAATGTCGTCGAGGTCCAGCCCCAAATGGTCGAGAACTTGGGCGACCCGGGGAGGATCGGGATCCTCATCCACGAGATTTATGTGGATGGATCGAGTGGGCGACGTGAAGATGATATTGGGAGCGTAGAGGATATCCGGATCTAGCCCTGGAATCTCGAATTCCTGATATGGGGGCGGTAGATCATCGATCCGGCACGGACCTTCGAGTGGCTCCGTTTCTCGTAGCAGTTCCACTTCTCTACGACGACGGTCTCGACATCGGCGATTTCGGTTTGGCCGTCGATGGGCGGGATTTGCGGTCGGTTCTGCCACCGGAATTCGGGGCGACTCGATTGGTGGAGGAGCCGAGGTGGTTGGAATTGAGGGAAATCCGGCTAGCGGTAGATGGTGCTCCGGGATTATGTTTAGTTGTCGAGCCCGGACGCTTTCGGGGACGTGAGTTTGGAGTTCCACGTCCGTGAAGGCCTGACGAAGGGCCGTGGCTTGTTCTTTGATCAGCAGCCGTTGGCTGCGCGACTCTGCGATCAGATCTTCCCTAGTGCGGGTTAACCTCTCTATTTTCCGGTGTAGGCTTTGGGTGGCTTCCGGGGAGGACCAGGTACCTTTGATCCTTTCATATTTGGTTCTCAAGGAGTTATACTTTGTCTCCATCTCTTCAAGCCTTTGACGAAGTGCAATGACCGACCGGGAAAGTCGGGGAATCCTTGAGAGATTATTTACCGCTGAGTTGGAATTAGTTTTCATTCTAAAAGAAAGAGAAAAAAATTTGAGAAATGAAGGTTACTGAGAAATGGGGGGGGGGTAGATGGACGGAACCGTAGCAGGAAGGGGTTCGTATGCTTTTTTGATGAATTGACCCCTTAATTTATTGTTTCCCGTTATGGCTTACACGCGCGGAGGGTTTTACTATTTGTTAGATCATTAGTCAAATAGTGTTGCGATAAATTATCGTTAGAGCGGGGGCTTCCACGGAAATCGTGGAGTAGTATTATACCGTGGTCCTGTGCCCTGGCAAGTCGGAGATATTGTAAGTAGGCTTTGCTATAAGATCGGCTCTCATTATTATACTACAACATTATCATGATTTGATATTGTCATCATTGATGATTTTTAACAGGATTTAAATTAACCAACTTTGGTATATACCCCTCCTGCTATTGCTACGTTTTATCCTGTAATAAGTTTCGCTCCCGCTGCTATTATTAACAACTTCCTACTACCTTAGAAATTAATATAGATCGCTGTAACAATATTACTATCGTTATGATTTATATTATAATAAGTGATGTTGACCTTTTTATTAATTAATAAATTTTACTGAATTGCAACCAGTAGAACGTGCCGTATACTCGTTCCGTGTTATTACATTATTTATTCCTATTAATTGCATTAAGGTCTACCGTATTGGCGATTATTATTAATTTTAATTAACTAAATTTGTTAAAATGATATCTATACTATTAGACCCTATCGTCCGTAAATCTGGATTATCAGTATAAATAGTCTAACATCATTAGTTCTGGTGTTACTACCGATCCGGTTGAAAGGTGGAATCTTGGGTGATTAATAAAAGAAAATTGTTTAAAATAACATTTACACGGGTTAAAGAAGTTAGTACAAGGTTTATATTAATAATAATAATTATACTTACTGATGTCAAATTCCGGCGTATCTAAAATCCTATTATTCGTAGCGTTTAGAGTTGCAAACTGGTAAATCCACGATATTGGCTAGTGTACAAGTTAATTGCAGTGACGGTTATTGATTTGTTTTTACTATTGGCGTTGGGTGTAGTGTGCTGAAGAATATCTAATGATGTTGCACGCGTAGGTGAGTGTGTAATTATTGATTTTGCTAATTTTCATGTCATATTGTTTAGTCGACCGTGTCGCTTGCGGAAATTTTCATCTTACGGATCGAATAGGCGAATGGATGCTTACCACTATGGATGTTATATCTGAAGAAAGATTCCGCCTGTCCTCGGGCTACAATGACCTATGTGCAAATTACCGATCTTCATATCATCGACCATTGTACTGGACACATGTAATGCATGCTGCCTATCTCTCCTTACAATATCTAGTGATTTCTAGTGATCTTCAAGCACCTCGAGGAAAATATGCAGTGGAGACTCGTCGTCTCTTCGGACTATGCTTATGGAGTCGGGCGTCAGAAAACATGGATCTATACTCCCTATTGGCCACACTAATCTATTCATGATTTTCATGTAACTCCTTTGCGATGGAATTTTCTCCTGGAGTGGGAAATGATTTTTTCGCGTCGATTCGTATTGTGGCGATTATTCTGTTTGGTGTAGTAATATTTTCAGAACGAATAAAAGTTATGTGGTTTTCGTTTTTAATTTTTATTAACTTTATTTTCGAGCGGTAATTCCATTAGTCAGTTGTCAGTATCTATGCCTATCCCTGCTACCCGTTCTTTGTTTATTAATTAATTCGAGATTTCTAAAAATTGGTTTTTAGATCAACTTATGATCGTACTTAATATCCCCGTAACTGAAATGGCTCTCTTCCCTTGATTTTATTTCTACTCGCTCCGGCCACTTTTCAGCAGTCGCTTCGAGTTATACAACGGCGCCCTGCGTGGAGGTCCTGTGCGTATTGCCAGACCCTACTGCGGACTGCCGAGGCGTCCACGAGGCATGACCCACGAGCTCAACTAGAGGTTTTCACCCGCCAGCCGGCACGAGATCCGTCCCATGGACTTCTATTTCTATACATACTATATAATATTTACGGGACTCGAACATAAATAGATATATGAAGCGTATGAATGATGGTTAATCAATAAAAACATAGGACATTACGAGCATAGAATTTAATTAAGTAAAAATTTTCATTGATAACAAGAAAAAAAAATTTACAAACTAAAATTAATACAAATCCTTACGTTTGATATTGCTGTAATAGTTTGGTTTTCAAAAATTTTGCATAAGTTAAAAATAATGAATTTCGTCACTGTATATATACTATTTTTATGCGTGTGTGCGACCAATGGGCGATTTTTCGCCATTTTTGGGGCTTTTTAATTATTTTATTTATTTCAAAATATTTTTGTAATTTTTTATATCTTTTTCTTTATTTTTTGATAAATTAATAATTTATTGTTGGGTTTTATTTTTATTATTATTTTCTTAGAATATTATTTTTACCCCAATATTTTGTTTTTCTGGTCGCCGCTTCTGCCTATGTTTTTTCTAAAATTTATTTTGCAAGGTTTTGGCAGTTTATTTTATTTTTCATACGTCTTTCTCTGCAGCTGTAGGCTTTTTAGTGATTTTAGTTAATTATTTGTTTTTATTTTTTTTTGTTATATTTTTAATTTGTTTTATTTAATATGTTTTTCATTAATTTTTGGTATCTTCTTGCGGTGCGTGCTTATTTTCAGTGACTCGTTCCATTATTTTTACTTTAGTCTTTAATTTTAATTTTAATTTTTGTTTAAATTGTGGCTTTGAGCCCAACACAATTAAACATTCAATTTTTCTAGACGATTCCTGGATCGACGCGTCCCGAATCACGGTATGATTTTCCGCGAATTCTGCTGAAGATGTAGGCAGGCAATGTGGGACGCGGGATTCTCAATTTCTCAGATGAGAGAATCCAGGATGGGTATTCAAAAGGATTTCGGAGAAGCCGATCTCCCCTTCGTAGCCATAAAAAGAGAGCCCTGTCGCAATCCTGCCTGGGAAATCCGAGGACAGGCCGAATACCTTCTAGCTCGCCTTGAAGAGTACCAGCGACAGACGGACCGGCAGGTGGAGAGGGCTAGACGCCACCTAGCGGAAATCAATGCAGACATCGCCGAAGGGAGAATTCCAATCACGGATGGATATGCCACTTCGTACAACACATCGTTCGAACTCGATGACCTGAGCCTAAACTAGAGATCCGCCGCCATCAACGTAGTGGTTCCACAAAAAATCCTCCTTCGGGAAATGCGGAACGAAGAGAGACGTCAGAACAACAATCGCGATCATCCATACACTCGCGAACACTCAAAGCAGGACTCCAACCGATGCTACCCAAGGCCCGAACGTCATTGACTATTGTAAAATAAATATTTAGGCTTCATTTTCTTTGTTTGTTTCCCTTAAATAATCAATAATAAGAGATTAAAGCGAATCTTACGGTAAGGTTTTTTCAACACAGTAATATAAGCAAGATGAGTGATGTTTAAAAGGATTATAAAACTTGATGACGATTTTTCCCGCTTGTAGACATGAGACCGTACAAGATCTTATGACCAGAGTTGGACAAGGCACAAAAAACAAATGCGGAATTGCACCAACAAATGATGCAGATGACAAGGGAGATACAGCAGGCCAAAGCAACCTGGGTAGAGCCAGGGAAAGTGAAAGCCCTCTACTAAAAAATGACCGCCGCACAACGGGGATGGGCTGAGGAGAAGCAGCTCAATCAGACTAAGAAGGGCAATGCGGTAACCTACCCGTTAGTATTCGCACCGGCTCAACTGGCCTATAGAGAAACGACGGAGGCCACTAAACGCGCGAACAAACATATCAAGCATCGCCCCGGAAAGGCAAAGCGCGCCAAACGTCGGGCCACGCAAGCAAAAGAATAATATAATTTCCCAAGTGTTATTTAATAAATAGTCGTCAATGATTTCTCGAATTTAAATTGATTGTTCCATTTAGTTCTTTAACCCTAAGAATAGTATTTATTAAATCGAATTTTGAGTGGTTTGGAGAATAAGTCGAAGTGCCAAGAGAGTCAGATACACCAGTAAAGGACCAGGATAAGAAGGCGCACACGAACCTTCTATCGGTAGTGCGTTGAACCCACCTTGAGATCGGGCCATAGCAGTTCTTTCGTAGCGCTCATCTTTGACGATCTCAAAACCAATGGTTACATTACCAACGTTGCATAGCAACGGATAACTATTGGAGGGCAAAGAACGGCTCTATTTGGGGTCAAGGTTATAAAAACCATAAACCACACATGCTGAATCAAATGTATGAATTTCGAACGACTTCATTTATGTGGAAAATTTTCCGGTTCACAGCTCTCACACACCATAAACTAGTAAACTAAACAAATGTAAACGGGCTATGTAAGCGTAGTTTATTTGCAACGGTTACGTGACTATGAAAACTGTCTCTAAGTACAGCGGATTGGAACATAAAATAATATTTTCATAGCAGTGGATGGAAAGCTGTGTGAAGGTCTTTTGGGATATCGCCAACTCCGGGACACTGATAAATCAACTTAAAATTTGAGTTCACATGTTGGCTTAAAAAATATATTTAAGGAATGACAATTAATCTTTTTGCCAAAAGCCATTCAATGTAAAGAAGGCACTGAAGAGACCTCTATCAGTCATCATACCCGTTCAATACGTTACTTTTAGTATGTAGTTACAATTTTTGCTGAATGAACTTATTTTAAAAACTAACTTTAATTCAAATATGTAATTATGTAATAAAATAATTTTCTGAATAAACCTTGAAACTTTGTTTTAATAATACAGCAAAGAGAATCTTTTTTAAATTTCAAACTTTTTGAAATAAGTAAAAATTATGTCAAATGCTACTGGCTGTCCAATTTCTAAACCAATTTGTATAAATGAATTTTACCAAGATTTTAAGCAAGAAAATGTTATTGAATGTTCTTATTTCTCAACTAATACAAATGATGTTGGTCCAGATATATTAGATAAGGATGAAAAATCAAGAAATCAAATCATTAATAATTGCAGGTAATTAAATAAGAAATTAATGATAAAATTAAATACAAAAATTCTAGCTTAAATCTTCTAGATTGCGATTACAATAAATATTTATGGGATGAAATAAAATTCGTTACACCAAGAGAAAAAACTAACAACAATCAATTTAAAACATTTGAATATTTTCAAAAAAGCCTCTCTGAGCATGGAAGCGTAAACGAATTAATGATGCGCTGTAATCGAAAATCTCAGTTACCCAAGGACTTGTCTTATGATAATTCCCGTGACGTAACAAGCATATCGTCAAACGACAAAGATAAATTAAAATTCATTATTGACGATGTTCTGATTACGGTTATTGTTTTCAAACCTCTCGGTAAATTTAGTAATGAAACCAATTCAACAGTAATGATTATTAATATTATTTTAAGAAATTAAAAAAAAATATCATTTTATAATTAAAAATTAAATGTACTATGCCATCTTTCAATTTTCGGAATTAATTTTTATAAAATTTATACTATATACTATATCAGTTTAAAATACACAAATAATCATTGCAAAATAGTGGTTTATATATCAGCTGGTCCTTTATGTATATGGCGCATGTTATGGAACCTTGTGAAAGCTAAATAAAATAAAGTATTTCTAAAATAGAGCGCTTTCCAATCTCTATTACAGTCGAACTAGTTATAACGAGCATCACGAAATCTTTATTAGTTATAACCGTGAAATACCACAGTGGAAATAGTAAAATGAACGGTTTCCAATGTCTACTGTTATAGAGTCCTTATAATCGCTTAAAACGAATGATTGCCGAATAGATTTTGAACTTATATCTCCAAAGTTATCACGAATTATAAACATCATTTAGGTCCTCGAAAAATCTGAGAAAATTGTGCTTAAAACTTCCAACTATCATTTTTTATTCGAACTCAACTTAGCTATAATTATTGAATATTGCCTTTATTTGCCGGAATTCCAACTGCATAAAAATGGTCATGATATAAACAAAAATCCGAGACATTTGTGTTTATCTTTCACGATTTCTTTTACAACCCGACAAAAGTATATCTGACTCCTTATATACCACGAGCTTTATGAAACCTCGTCTAATCCGATTATAATAATTAAATGCCCATTCGGAAGCCTTTGACAATAATACTTATTCACTAGAAACAGATCCAACTAGTCGAATACTCGTTCGTTTCCAGTTATACTCCAAATAGTTGGTCTATTATAATTTTTGCTTCCATTTGTCAAAAAATGACAGTGACTATATATGCGTCCATCTTTTCCACATATTTTTCAATGGACATTCGAAACGTAAATGGTGACCTGGTGATCAAATTTCTTCCTTTGGTTCAGGTAATCCACAACACTTGTATAATTTCCTTGCTTGATGTTTCATTGAAAATAATGATTTAAATTAAATGATTTTAATTAAATATTGAATTATTGAATTAATGTGATTGTTAAATTATTGAAATTAAATATTTAATTTAAATATTGATTTGAATTATTCTGTTTCAACGCATCTGAGTAACTCTTCTTTTGTATAGCATCCAGAAATATCTCTGAAGAAAAATGTTGTGAATATTCCTGACTTTTATATAATTTGGCCAAATTGCCAATCTATTCTCATAACTAGTTAAGAAATTATTTTTTTGCCTAAGCGCCGTTCTTCTCTAGCTCGTTTAGAAATAACGTCTTTTACAGTTTCTTCACTACTAATTCCTGAAACAAAAATACTTTCAAGAAGATTTCTTACCCTAATATTGAATGCAGCAAATCTTTTGTATCCTTTTTGATTAATTTCGACCAATTCCACAATCAAAAAAACCATAATAAAATTATTACAGCAGCTCAACATTAATTTTTAATTTAATTTAACATTATAAATTTATTCTTTTAAACTTTTCCAAAATACTAAATAAAAGTAATTGGAATTTTTAAGCGAAAATTTCAGCTATGAAATAATCCTGCTCACTCGAAATATAATTAGAATGCGTCAATTTTCACATTTGTTTTCCAAATGTTTTCTTTCAATTTTGATTGGATATTATATTGGAAATTAAAAAATATATATACCTGTTTAAAGAATTGTTTTTAATAAGTTCCAAAGATTAAACAAAAATTGACTCTTCAAATTAAAGTTTATTCAAAACGATCCTTTAGAATCTAAGGATTACATCATATATATATATATATATATATATATATATATATATATTGTTATTCTTATCGGTATAACACAAAAGTCTCATAAGTAACTCTTCGGTTTTAATAAAAAAAATACACTAATTTTCATAAATGAGAGAGAATTAAGTTATGAAAAAGTAAAATTTTTACATGAAAACTTTTTATTTTATTAAAAGCTGTTAAATAAATCAAATCAAATAATTTTAAACTAGACTTCAATATTTTCACCCGATTCAATATCGGTATAATTATATATTTCAATCAACTCTTCGGGAACTTCACGTTGATTTGAGCTACTTTCAATGTTTTCTAAACTACTTAATTTTAATTTCAAAATCATCAAAAGTTGATTTTCTCAGGCAATATTTATACATTCTGGTATTATAGAATCCCACTATTGCATAATCCAATGATAACTCTATTTTGATGTTCCGACTTTTCATATAAAGATGATATCCACCAATAATCCAATCTTTCTCAAAATTTCTTAATTTATTTTTGAACGATTTGTTAAAGATTGAAGCAGTTTTATTAGTCCTCCATTGAATTATTTTTTGACTTATTTTTATGACTTTTTCTTATGACTTTTTCGGTTGAGTGAGATCTAGCAGAATTGAATATTAACGGCTTAGTTTTGTAAAATAAAGCGGCGTTTTTCTTCCAAACCTTTTGCACTAAACATCTCTTCTGTAATCCAACCTTTTGGATTGGCAGAATCTATAAAAACACCAATGCTTTTTGTAATTTAATTCTTTATCTAAAAGTAAAAACTATCAAAATAAATTTTGGCTTATGTGAAAGATGTTTATTTCAGAACCTTATCAGATATTTGAAGCCTGAAATCCGCATAGATTTGTTAGGTTCGCAAACTCTAGAAGATTTATTAAAAATGATCAAATGTAAAAACGATGAAACGTTTTTGGGAGATTTCAGTGATGTTATGAATGATTGGAATAATTACAAAGTCTACTCCAAAGACGCTTATAAAGGTGGCTTTTTCTTGATTGAAGATGTTTTTTATGACATAGAGGATGGAGAAGATTTTAGTACGTAAGTAAATTTTTTCTTAGATCAATTAAAATGGGGAATTATAAAATTGTGATTAATGAAGGTTTTAAATTCAACCATTTTGATTATCAGTTTTATTTTTTTTGGGTTTTTAAGTCAATCTAAAATAGATCTTTTTGAAATTTTAATAATCAAGCACAATAAATATATCTATTCTTTTCTTTCTGGAATTAAATTGGATATTCTTTATATTATGATATTCTATTATTGGATTTTATGAATAAAAATAATAATGAAAAATTTTGGTTATGATTTTATTTAATTATATAAAAATGATTTTCTAATTTTATTATTATTATTATTATTTTTATTATTTTATTATTATTATTATTATTTTTATTAATATTATTTTTATTATTATTATTATTTTTATTATTATTATTATTATTTTTATTATTTTATTATTATTATTTTTATTAATATTATTTTTATTATTATTATTATTATTATTATTATTATTATTATTATTATTATTATTATTATTATTATTATTATTATTATTATTATTATTATTATTATTAGTGAAGTTTTTGGGAATTGAATAATAATAAAGAACTGCAGGTGGATTAAATATAAATGTTTAAAAATGTTTTTTTTAAACATATAAAATTGTTTGATAAAGGTAAAAAAATAATGGTTAAGAAATAGATCTAAGATAGATCTTTCTGAAATTTTAATAATCAAGCATAATAAATATATCTATTCTTTTCTTTCTGGAATTACATTGGATATTCTTTATTTTAAATTATGATATTCAATTATTGGATTTTATGAATAAAAATAATAATGAAAAATTTTGGTTATGATTTTATTTAATTATATAAAAATGATTTTCTAATTTTATTATTATTATTATTATTTTTATTATTTTATTATTATTATTATTATTTTTATTATTATTATTATTATTTTTATTATTATTATTATTATTTTTATTATTTTATTATTATTATTTTTATTAATATTATTTTTATTATTTTATTATTATTATTATTATTATTATTATTATTATTATTATTATTATTATTATTATTATTATTATTATTATTATTATTATTATTATTATTATTAGTGAAGTTTTTGGGAATTGAATAATAATAAAGAACTGCAGGTGGATTAAATATAAATGTTTAAAAATGTTTTTTTTAAACATATAAAATTGTTTGATAAAGGTAAAAAAATAATGGTTAAGAAATAGATCTAAGATAGATCTTTCTGAAATTTTAATAATCAAGCATAATAAATATATCTATTCTTTTCTTTCTGGAATTACATTGGATATTCTTTATTTTAAATTATGATATTCAATTATTGGATTTTATGAATAAAAATAATAATGAAAAATTTTGGTTATGATTTTATTTAATTATATAAAAATGATTTTCTAATTTTATTATTATTATTATTATTTTTATTATTTTATTATTATTATTATTATTTTTATTAATATTATTTTTATTATTATTATTATTTTTATTATTATTATTATTATTTTTATTATTTTATTATTATTATTTTTATTAATATTATTTTTATTATTTTATTATTATTATTATTATTATTATTATTATTATTATTATTATTATTATTATTATTATTATTTTTATTATTATTATTATTATTATTATTATTATTATTATTAGTGAAGTTTTTGGGAATTGAATAATAATAAAGAACTGCAGGTGGATTAAATATAAATGTTTAAAAATGTTTTTTTTAAACATATAAAATTGTTTGATAAAGGTAAAAAAATAATGGTTAAGAAATAGATCTAAGATAGATCTTTCTGAAATTTTAATAATCAAGCATAATAAATATATCTATTCTTTTCTTTCTGGAATTACATTGGATATTCTTTATTTTAAATTATGATATTCAATTATTGGATTTTATGAATAAAAATAATAATGAAAAATTTTGGTTATGATTTTATTTAATTATATAAAAATGATTTTCTAATTTTATTATTATTATTATTATTTTTATTATTTTATTATTATTATTATTATTTTTATTAATATTATTTTTATTATTATTATTATTTTTATTATTATTATTATTTTTATTATTTTATTATTATTATTTTTATTAATATTATTTTTATTATTTTATTATTATTATTATTATTATTATTATTATTATTATTATTATTATTATTATTATTATTATTATTATTATTATTATTATTATTATTATTATTATTATTATTATTATTATTATTAGTGAAGTTTTTGGGAATTGAATAATAATAAAGAACTGCAGGTGGATTAAATATAAATGTTTAAAAATGTTTTTTTTAAACATATAAAATTGTTTGATAAAGGTAAAAAAATAATGGTTAAGAAATAGATCTAAGATAGATCTTTCTGAAATTTTAATAATCAAGCATAATAAATATATCTATTCTTTTCTTTCTGGAATTACATTGGATATTCTTTATTTTAAATTATGATATTCAATTATTGGATTTTATGAATAAAAATAATAATGAAAAATTTTGGTTATGATTTTATTTAATTATATAAAAATGATTTTCTAATTTTATTATTATTATTATTATTTTTATTATTTTATTATTATTATTATTATTTTTATTATTATTATTATTATTTTTATTATTATTATTATTATTTTTATTATTTTATTATTATTATTTTTATTAATATTATTTTTATTATTTTATTATTATTATTATTATTATTATTATTATTATTATTATTATTATTATTATTATTATTATTATTATTATTATTATTAGTGAAGTTTTTGGGAATTGAATAATAATAAAGAACTGCAGGTGGATTAAATATAAATGTTTAAAAATGTTTTTTTTAAACATATAAAATTGTTTGATAAAGGTAAAAAAATAATGGTTAAGAAATAGATCTAAGATAGATCTTTCTGAAATTTTAATAATCAAGCATAATAATTATATCTATTCTTTTCTTTCTGGAATTACATTGGATATTCTTTATTTTAAATTATGATATTCAATTATTGGATTTTATGAATAAAAATAATAATGAAAAATTTTGGTTATGATTTTATTTAATTATATAAAAATGATTTTCTAATTTTATTATTATTATTATTTTTATTATTATTTTTATTATTATTATTATTATTATTATTATTAATATTAATAATATTATTGAAGTTTTTGGGAATTGAATAATAATAAAAAATTTGCAACTATTAGCGAAGATTTATTAAGGAATATGCAATAAAATCAAGAGCGTTAGAAAACATGTGGGAAAATTAGTGAAAAAATAATTTGGACTGAGGAATGTGACAAAGCCTTCGAAGAAATGAAAATAGCATTAACCACCACACCAATTCTCGTATTTCCCGATTTCAAGAAAGAATTCATATTATTATTATTATTATTATTATTATTATTATTATTATTTTTATTATTTTTATTATTATTATTATTATTATTATTATTATTATTATTATTATTATTATTATATTATTATTAATAATAATATTATTGAAGTTTTTGGGAATTGAATAATAATAAAAAACTGCAGGTGGATTAAATATAAATTTTAAAAATATTTTTTTTAAATATATAAAATTGATTGATAAAGCTGAGAAAATAATGGTTAGGAAATATCAGTTAAAGTGCGTTACCCATTTTAAAAAGGCCGTTTCAGCGTTTACAAAGCCAATATTAGCTATCTATTTTTGGTATTTTTGATCAACACGAGTTTAGGGTATTTACAAACCAATTTCGTTTATAGATATTCCGAAATCATTTTTTATATCAATTTTAGCGGAAAATCATTTCAATATTTATATATTTAATACGATTTCCCAAAAGTCCTACACTTTTTTTCCATTTTCTAACAAAAACGCTATAAATCCATTAATTTCTTTAAAAAAAATATATTATGATTATTTTCGAATGATTTAATTTTTCTTTTAAATAATTCTAAAAACATTCTTTGATTCAGACAAAAGATTATGTGAATGTAACTAGAATTGATAATATTTAAAAATGTCAATTAAGTAAATCATATCAGTAACATATGTAATTTGATCCAATTTGTACACCACTGATCGAAGAGAATTGTTAAGTGTACGAAAAATTTAATAATGTCTATCCATTGACAACACGCGGAATTTGTGAACTAAATTTTATGGTGGTGCTGCATACCAACCTCACCAGTTAACATAAATTATCCACAGAAATGACAAATATTATTGGTAGTCGGGAATAATAACTGTTTATTTCTAATTTTTCTTCAATTTTTAAACTTAATTTCTTAAGTTAAATATAATTTTTTTTTAAATTACGTTTTTAACAGGAATTTAATACAATTTGAAATTTTTAACATTATTTTTACTTGTTATTTTGAAAAAAACCCATTTGATATTCTGAATTTCAAATAATATAAAAAACTAGTTTGTTTTAATTATTAAAATTACAAATATTTCAACTCCATTTTGATTTCTAATTAAATAAAGAATATCTGGTCCCATGAAAGATTTTGATTATATTGCTATTCATAATATCTTAAGTTGTTTTTTGATTTCCACCCATTTTAGACCGATCATTAATTGGGTCTCGAAATCCTCGGAACGAATCGAACAATTCGGTATTTTAGAAAAAAAATCGATGAAAGGTGTAAAATTAACCGACATGAAAGTCTGTGTCGGTCAACCTTATCTTTATCAACATCTGGGAGATTGTGAACATTTTTTCGTCTTCTCTGACATCAGGTATTTGACTTTTCATCTCCATTGAATATAATTCCTTTCTAAATAACCACATCCACCCATCAGGCTGTATTGACTCAAATAATTACACATCTCATCCTATGACTCCCCCATGAGAAATGATTATACTTGAAATGGCTTTGTACTGATAGCGATAATGATGGGAAGGGGGGAATGGTGTGGCGCAGTGGCAATGATACACCACAACAATATTCATGTGATAATCAGACAGCAATAATTATCACCCTGTCTTTCTTTTTATTCAAATGGCTTTTCACACTTGATGATTTTGTTCTGACTGGTTAAAGGGAATCCAATATAGTAATCGATTATGTTCCCTTCACAATTGATTTCCAATTAAACAGTTATTCATTTCGTGTTTCTTGCAAATGGTGGGGTCTGATAGATTAATTTACATTGATGATGTGATGTGATATCATTGCTCATCAATTCTTATATATATATATATATATATATATATATATATATGTATATAGGTATTAAATAGTTATTTTATTAATATTTTCCTACTTTTTAAATAGCGCTAGTGTAAAAATTCGGCACCGAAACATCGATCTCAAGTGGGGGGGGGGTGATGCAAAGGCCTGATAATTGGTTGGTAAATATTTTTCGTAATTCAAAACATAAAATACCGCCAAATCTTGTTAAAATGAATTTCAAACCTTTTTTCTATATATTAAAAAATACTTCACAAATTTTGATTACTTTTCACAAATTTTTTTGACTAATTTTTTTTTGATATTTTAATTTGTTGAAGGTTTTCTGTTACATTTCTTATGTCGTATTGTCACGTATGTAACTCACGGAATATACAAAAACATATAGCAGCATAAATTAAAATTTAATAAGATAAGCCATTGCTATTGTATTTTCTACAAAATTTGACCATTAATCAGATTTATTTATGGTATTCACGAATTTTCAGCACAGCCTTTTTCAAGTGATTTCGGTCATTACTTATTTATTTTAAAAAATAGGAAAAATTGATTGATTTAATATTTTATATTGATTTTATTGGTTGAATTTAATTTTAATTATTTTAAATTATTACCCAAAAAAGTTTTCCCTAAAACCTTTTTTTTCAAATTACATTAGTTGAATATTGATGGCTGGTTTGTGCTTTTTGATAAAAAAAGTTTCTTTAAAAATCTCTATAATAATATAACATAATTAACAAAATACATTATGTTAATTTACAACTAAAGGAAAATAATCACAATAATTAGATTATTAAAGGCTTACAAAATAACTTTAACCACTGTATGTGCAAACAACCTCATTAATTATTAAAACTGTACAATAAAAACATTCAGCTCATATAACTAAATTTAAAACGAAATTAAAATAGATGATTTATATTTTCTGTCATTCTTGGAAAATCTAGTTTGTGATTTCCAGATTTCGCAAAATGCTAAATTACATTTTCAACATTTACTTGAATGACTTTGTGTACATTAAGTAGTGTCTCAGCCAGGTTTTAATTCACAGGGTTGAAAAATTACACTAACAGGACATGCTGCAATAATTTGGAACAGTTTGTGAGTGATTGAATATTCCCGTTGGTCACACAAATAAAACCCCCAAAAGTTCAGTAAGTAATGAGTTGACTATTCCTTGTTCATTCTTAACCATTTACTCTGCCATATATAATATAATAATCTTTTCATTATTTTTTCTTTATATATTTTATGGATGAATGAGATTTCAGAAAAGTAAAATGAAATATTAATAAAAATCTATTGAACAAATGAACAACAGTCGGTATCACATTGTCTCATTGCGTTATGTTATAAAAATGGGAATCCCAACGTTTGAACTATTCGATTGACACCATATAAATGGATTAGATTGAACTAACCAATTATCGTTTTGATATTTTCCAAAGCCTTTTCTGATTTTCTAACCATTCTGAATATTCTCTGATAAAACCATTCTTATATTATGTTGTGCTTCGTTACCGGTTATATAACTTTTCCATTTTCCAGGTTTTATTCGAGTTATTGATTCTCCATAATTTCACATTTATGCGCTTATTTTGTGTTTTATTATACACTTTCCACGCCTTTGCTTTTATTACCCATAGCAGTCAATATATCCGTGATAAAAAAATGTCATATTATACAGTTGAATTTAAAATAACGGCAATCCTAGAATTACGCGGTTAAATGGTTCCTTATTACAGTGCTTCCCAACGTTTTTTAGTCTACGGCACGGTAACTATTTTGTAAAAATATAGCGGCACACAAAAAATATACTACAAATTTATAGAAAAAAAACTCTGCTAAGTTTTGAAAACAAAAATATTTTTAATAATTTTTTTGGACATACATTATGTATTACATTTATAAAGCAGCTTAATTTGATATCTGACCTTGATGTTGAGAACAAAGCTTGCTTATATTAGGTTCTATACTTGAAACTAAACTGAATACTAATTAAAAGAATATCGACATGTGACTATTCATTCACTCGTTATATTTCGTTATAATTTCTTTTTACTTTACTGAATTTTCAACTTATTATACTTAATTGAAAAAAATAATATGTTAATTATTTAATATTAGTAATAATATTAGTCGAACAATATTTATCACTTCATAGATAATTTGTAAGAAAATTTAAAAAAATCCACAATTATCCTACGGCGCATCGCAAATGTTTCACGGCACACTAGTGGGCCGCGGCACACTGGTTGGGAAGCTCTGCCTTATTATACAAAATTATTCGAGAGTTACTAAAATCAATTTTTTTACAGCCATGGCTAGAAATAAAAGCGGGGGGGAGGGCTTATTTTAATTACATTTCTTTGTTACCGAAAAATATTTTGTACACGATTTTGTTAAAGGGGAATTTATCTCAGTTATTAAGATCATATTTACACATAAGCTATACAAGTTTTTATTTAGGTCTTCAAAAGTTTTGCTAAATTTAAAATAAATACTGAAAAGAAAAACAACGGCTAAATAAAATGGAATCCTATTATGACATTTCTAATACGATTACCCCGAATCCGCCATCTATTTAAAATCAGAAAGTTTCTACTTTTCTAAGTGTCCACCGCAATCGTCATTTGTTCCCCCCGATAAATTCCTCAACTTATTTTATCAAGTTTTATCGTTGAATTTTCCTTGGATTTAATCTCGACAAAAAAGACAATGCTAGAAAAATTATCTGATAAAAGAAAAAAATTTACAAATTTTTCTTCATCAGATAAAATTACAAAATCATCTGCTTTCTCTTTCATTCAATTTGCTAGAACTTATTTCAATCTGATTTTATTGTTGGAAAAAAACTGAACGAGAAACATCTCATAGCCATCATCTTATTTCGGACAGATAAATGTTTTCTAATTCAACAATAGTAAATTTTTATTTGTTTTTCCACTTGAAATTCTTTGCCATATAAAGTGGATTGAGAAACTTAATAAGACTATGTTGGGAAACTCATTTCGGTTGGTGAATATTGTTCTACAATGTACATTTGATACGGCTGTACTAGTTGTTATATCGCAATCGCTCTCGAATTTCTCTTTTCTCTCTTTCATTTTCAGGCGTCACTTTTCTTTCCTAGTGAACCTTGATAATATTCCAGATGAAAAATAAATATCCCTATTAAAAAAAAATTGAATCTTATTATTTAGTTTCTTGAATCTCATCTGTTAATTGCTACTTTTCGTTTAAAATCTCATTTCCTTTTCCTAGGTCTAATATACAGTGAAATTTGCTTTTCACAGAAATCAAATGAATAGCTCACAGATTTTTAACTTTGGCGTTATTTCTGTCAAAATTTTATTTTGAACTTCCTGTTTTTTTTGCCTCTTTATCCACCCTAATTCACTCTGGATTATTGAGTAGGAAACTTGACATTTTTCGTTGGAATTCAATTTTTTTTCTACTTTAGTTATAAATTTTTTTCTTTATAATTTTTGTTTTGTAAACAATTATTATTTTAGATTAATTAATAAGTATGACTGCCAAGATCCGAATATGTACCCGATTGTTACCGGGAAATCCAAATATAAAACGATTAAATGCAATCTATGTGAACAGGCGAACAGTGAATGGCTGGTCACGGATTGTGATATTGCCCCTACCGACAAATTGGTAACGTGTGATTATTGTCTGAGGATGTTTCTCTACGATGAAACCTACAAAAAAGCGGAAGATGTTGGAGATTTTAAAGTTTTAAGACTCCCCTCCTTTTTGTAATTAATCAATAAATTTTTTTATGAGTTATTAATTATTTTTTATTTATCAAATAAAAATGCTGAAAAATATCGATTTTATTTTTAATTTGTGTTTTTATTAAATATCACTTGAAATTAAAAAAAAAAATAAATAAATGGTAAAAAATGTTTCTATTTACAGATTTCTATTATTTCGACTCTAAAAAGATAAAAAGGAAAAATGATAAATTTTTTATAAATGATAAAATATTTCTTGTAATCCACTTGCACAATGAAAAGTTTATTTGAAATAATAATGCGGATTTTTAGTTTTTAGGCGAGAAATCTTATTTATTAGAAGTTTTTTATATCCACTATCACCTCCCCTTTCCCAAAGGACGTTCTTAATGGATGCTCCTTATAGATATTGAACAATTTGATGGACTGGGTTCAGAGGATTTGGATCCTATATCGATTTATTTGGATCACAATGTCATTCTAGTTGAAAATCTGAAAGCATTAGATTAAGAACTCTTGAAGGTAATTCATCATATCCCACGTGTATACAGATGGAACTTAAGAAATGAACAAAAATTTTATCTTTTATCATTTTTAAATGATTATTACATTTGTTATTTAACCCTAGAAAGATAATCGTATTGTGTAGTACGGAAAAGATACTCAAATTGACGAATATGTTTTAAGTAGCTGCAGGTCGATGTTTGTTAATTTATTTCAATAAATTTTATGTGATTATTTATTTACACATATATAAGTAAATAAGTAAATGAGTGGATAGGTACCATGTAAAAAAAATCGTTAAATTTAAATAAAACGTGTAAAAAAACGTTTAAAATAATTTAAAAAAATTACTAACAAAGAAAAAAAAGTAATCCAATAGATCCAATAATAACAGAATTAAGAATTTTTTTTATTTAATAACAATCGTTTAGAAAAATAAGCATATGCATAACGAAAAAATAAATTTATAATTAAAAATTTAACAAAAAATAATCTTTTAATTACTGTCAGTGTCTGAAAAAATACGTATGAGCTTTCTTGAGACTGGTTTAAAATTGGTATCATATTCAGATTCCTCGCTCGAAATATTAGGATCTGTATTCTCATACAGAATGTGTAAAGTCAATGAAGTGCACGAGTCACGAGAATTTTTTGCTGTTGACGTACTATTAGGTACGCTCTTGTATCTATCTATATCTATCAAAATAAAAAATGCATAAATGTATTAGCAACTTAAATACAATTAAATATTTAATAAATTAAATAAGTAGTAATACGATTAAATATTTTCATTAAATACATACACATCTTTATTAAATGATTAAATTTACAGTGTTGGTACATACTTACGATGCAATTGGTTAACATTAATTTTTACAAAAACCGTGTGAATTAAAATAAATTGTGTAAAAACCGTGTTAAAGTAAGACCATGTAAAAATAGACAGTGTAAAAAGAGACTTGGGTGTACTATTATGAGAATTATTATGAGTATAAGTAAATAATATTAAAGATAATTTACTTATACTATTTTATTTATTAAGAAAAACAAAAACTTTAAACTTCTTCTATAAAGCAACGAAATTCTTTAACACTTACTCTTTCATACAAAAACTTATTTTTTACTACAATAATCAGCCTTTTTTAGTACAAAAGCAACAATTAGCATATCTTATATATATTAGGAATATATAGTTATATAAAAATTAGTTACAAACAGCTTTGGCACATATCAACGTTATGCTGACAACATATAATTTTTTTACATTTTAAAAAAATTACAAAATCGGTGACACTTACCTTATCGACACGTACGCCACACGGCAGCTCCCAGCGACGAATGAGATGTCCTAAACTCACAGCTATGGATTCGCGCTATTTAGAAAGAGAGAGCAATATTTCGCAAACGCATGCGTAAATTTTAAGCAGACTATCTTTCTAGAGTTAAGCTGTTTGTTTTTGAATTGGTTTGTATTGTTATTGTTCTTTGATAAGTTTTCATAGAATTCATAATATCTCAAGCTCTAGATTTTTTCTGAGAATTTGATTAGCGTTTCATCCGAGCATCTTTTACTATTTCGCTATAAAACCTTTCAAAATATCTACTTTTATTTTCTTTGCCTCTACGCTAGAAAACAATTAACAAGCTTGAGAAGTAGAATAAAAATCACAGCAACTCTTAATATTTTATAATTTTTGTTTATATTTTAAATTTTTATAATAAAATATAATTAATAAATACTTTTTATATTTTTAAATTTTATGATTTTTGTTCTTTAATAAAATTAAATATATTGTTCAATTTTTCTGTTGTTTTTAATACGGAAGGAGTCCCACCATAATTTTCTTTCCATTATACCAAAATGTCTGAGACCAACCATGAATATATGCAATTAGAAATTGTAATACTGGTAAATTCTTCTGGAATTCCAGATTCCTAGATCATTCAAAAAGTTTCACCAATCCAAGATAAATCTAATTTAGCACGAATAAACAAACTCTTCTTCTATGTAATTCGATCAATTAACTCCAAAAACAATTAATAGGATTCAATGGCGATCACAAACACACACAATAAAAAGCTAAGGCACACACAGACGCGACAGGACAAAATCAAGATTTAAATATTTATAACATTTTAAAGAAATTTAAATAATTAGTTTTAGTAAGCATGATTATATCCATGTTCATTTATTGAACAAGTAATACTCTTTTGATCTAAAGGTAACTAACTCATCATATATTCTATTAAATTCAAGTTATATTACTTTAAATTTTATTCCATTTGAACTTTTTTATTACAATTTATGTTCTTGTTACAATGTATGAAAAGTAAATTAAAAAACATAAATAAACAGATAATAAATTAAATTTTTAAAAATACAATAAATACAAGCGATCCTCGTTTTAATTTTCAATCCTCACCTCAATTTAACGGCATTCACGCTTTGTTTTAATGAACAATAACTCAAATTAACGATACTGACTTTTTTTCTTTTTTGAAGGTATATTTCCTCATTCTAGTGTCCTCTTGTTCTGTTGGCAGGTGAGGTGAAGCGTTAAGAGCGTAATTAAATTGTTACAAAGTGTGAAGAATAATTCAATTACGTTTGTTTGTCAACATGTGTGGACTTTATATAAGTGTAAAACTAATTGTTAAATGCGTTTTATCTTATTAAATAATTGCTATTGGTAAGAAATTAGTCTTATTATTATTTACTTTTATCTTTATAAACGATTTTATAACATTAACGCCTAACATTAACGACTAGATAAGGAACAGTGGGTGTACGTTAAAGCGAAGACGGTCTACAATAAAATAATAAATAAAAAATGAAATTAAAATAAGTAAAAAACAATTAAATAAACAAATATTTAAATAAAAAAGGTAATTAAAATAAAATAATAAAATAATTAATAAATAAAATTTACTTAACTAAATAATTAATTTAAAATAAGGACAAATGATTTAGGTATTCTATATCTGATAATCTCGACATACTTTTAATGATATTTTGAAAGGTTATTGATATCAAATCGCACTCCGAAGCAATCTTTAAATGCTTAAAACAGATTTAGAGATTTTTTTACATATCATTTTTGGTTCGATTATTAATTAATTTTAAAGTTTTATTAGATTTAAAGAAAATCTCGCATTTTTTACAAAAAGAATCAGATTTCTCTAATCATGGAAATGAATCTTGTGGCGTAATCCAACATTAGTGCGTCAAATTACCCGATTGAACCTAATAAAAAGACAAAAACCTGAAATTCTGTTCTATGAATATTTATTACATATGTCCCCTGAATGGAAATGGCTCATCTATTTTTAGACACTCTATAAAAAAGTTAAAAATAAATAAATTCAATTTTTACAAAGCTCATAAAATGGCAAAATATTTATTTTGAATTCTCATTTTTTAAAAACGTTTTTGCTTCATGCACAATAATTCTTTTGATGTAAAATCAAAATAGCATTAACATGACTTTGAACAAATATACTTTCTTTTTCACATCAATAATTCAAGTGTAGATCAGATCTACAATTTAATTGAAATTAACAATAAATTTAATTCTATTTCTTTTAACCAAATGCTTCTCCCTGCATAAAACAGACGCATAAATACTATTTTTATCAGTCGTTTTTAAAAAATAATCAAAAATATTCAAAATCCCGAAAAATTTTAAGTTTTCATATTTGTATAATTTTTAGAAAATAAATATTAATTTTTTGTATTCTGCAAAATTGATAAATTTTAAATTCTGTTCTTGTTAGGAATATAAGCACAAAGAGGTTTCAGTTTTATGTGTTGAGTTTTATAATTATTCTTTGCACTGACACCGAGCGTTCCTTTACTTAAAATAACTCAAAACTGAATAAATAAAAATTGCTTATTTCAAATTACAAGATGCCACAATTTATCGACATCCGCTGGCTAAATTTTAGAAATTTTACTCAGTGTAAACTGCTCAAGATATATTTGAAACTGTTGATGCCTTGGGAAGAAGAAACTCTTTTTCTCTAATACAATCTTTATAATTTTATCTAACAATAATTCTTCTTTTATTCGTTATATAATTTCTGATCTCTGAGCAATGAATTTTCTATAGTTTTTGTTTCCTTCAGAATTTCTTTGTTTTCTCTTTAGTTTCCCGAGCCTCCTTTAGTTTTTTGTGGTAATCTAGTTTTCGTTTCTGCTTTTATACTGTTTGGTATAGATACTAATTATTGGCTAATTCCCAAAACTACACAATTTTATCATCGATATCGATTCATTAGAGCTTTTAATTACTAATACAAATTAATCTATCATCTCCCAATCATCTACACACATACTTTTACGTCCGCAAAATATTGATTTTTGATTTTAATTAATTTTTAATTAATTTAACTTGTAAATTAAATTCTTTTAAAAGCTTTGACTGATTTACATTTGATTTTGCTGTACTTTTAAACCTATATGGACATTTTTATGCAATAGACGAAATAAGATGGGAAAATGTTTATTAATGATAGTACTAAATATTTTAAAGTAATAAAATATTTATAAAACATGATATAATAAAATAAAATAACATTTATAATAAAACATGAACAGACTCAACTTTGTACACGCCAATACTAATGAAAATTAAAAATAAATAATAAATTCAGGCTTTATTTTTATTTGTTTTTCAAATTGAGATTATTGTAATTTATAAAATTATTTTTAATAACTTGGTAAACAAAAGGATCACATCCACTTATATTTCCAAATAATTCTACTCAATACTTATTTAAATATATAAAATTTATTAAAAAACTCAAACTCAAATTTCCAAAACTCTAATAAAATACACTAACCAATCTAAAAAAGGCTCGATTAAAACAACAGAAAAACTTTATAACAAAATTATAACAAAATCTGCTTATTCATTCGAATGATTTGGAATAAATTCCAACCTAAAAATAAATTAATTTTACTGGAAAATAAATTAAATATCTCACTCAGTGTGGGGCAATATTTGGTTTCTGTTAATATTTCCACAATTTATTTTGTTCGCACATTCTACTAAATTAATATTTGTAATTTTTGATTACCATTAGATATAGCTGCAAACTATTAATATAATTATCCAGCAAAACCGAGCCATACTCTTCCATTTGATGTTTACAAAATCACCTGAAGGTCATTTATAATAATCCTCGACAAGTCGGTCGTAATAGAGAAGTGATTGCAAAGAATCTCAGGAGACTTCGCTATCTACTAAATTATCGTTTATTTTCAATAAGCTTCTCGGAGCTCGACTTGTTTCTCCATTAAATATTTATTACTTTTCAATTTGAAAATACAACGAATTTTCAAAAATAGTTCCATTTTTTAAATAATAATAATAATAATAATAATAATAATAATAATAATAATAATAATAATAATAATAATAATAATAATAATAATAATAATAATAATATAATAATATATTATTTTTTTCTCTGCCGTTTTAAAGTTTTGTCAAAATAGGTCCAGTGTTATCATTAAGATGAACTGGGCCACTACCTAGCGCTCCAAATAACTTTACAGAATCTAGGTTTCAGTAAAAATGACGGTAACTAATTTGAAAGGAAACACCAATAAATGGTATAGAGCTCAAAATAACTTAGTTTTGATACTTTATCTAAAAATATTTTAAGTATCTTGAAAGGAGCAGACCAAATCATGGCAACCTAATGATCTAACTAGTCAACCGTTATCAACGAAATTTTATTTTATTTTAATTTTGAACCGCTATTTCAAATTGAAGAAATTTAGTGAGATCAAAAGAATTTGGGAACCTATTCATGGGAACCAAGAAAAGTCATTAAAGTTGAATTATTTTCTTTAAACTTTATTTAATATTTCAATTAAAAATATTTTAATTTTATAAAAAAAATCTAATGAAACCGCCGAGGAAAGAATAAACACTATCAATAATTAAATACATTTCACTCAAAATGAAACCAGATGGCCTCTAATAAAACAGCAGCAACTCATAGGTAATGGATCTTTTTTCAATTTATTAAAACAAACTATTAATAGGGGAACTTATAAATTATCAATGAAATAATTTGGGGAAAATATTTTTTATATTTCTAAAATCATGTCAATTCCAGTTGCTTCTTTTTTCTTTTTTATATTTTCCAAAGTCTATTTAAATATTATTTTCATTATTTTAGAATTTATGTGAATGAATATTTCTTCTTTTAATATATTAAAATTTAGGCCAATGCCTTTGAAATATTTTAAGAAGAAACAAACATAAAAAATTTCCCTTCAAAATACTTTCTCTGCCGAAAATTTCTACTAAAGAAAAATTTGCAACAATATATTTTTAATGTTATTTCATTAGTTTTTAATTTCATTTTCGTTACTTTTAGAAAATATAGTTTTTTGTTTAATTTTCATTTAATTTAATTTTATTATTTGATTTAGTATTTTAATATAATTTTTTGCTGAGCAATATTAGAAGGAATGCATATTTTTCCAAAAAATTATTGTTTAATATCACTTGCAAAAACAACAAGTATTAAAACAAAACAGTTAAATAAGTTCAAAATGACTTAAATATCTTGAATAGTTAAGCACAGGTTCTTAGCTGAAGTCTTTTAAAGCTTACTAAAATTCACCACAGTCTGGAGTTTTGTAGGCGATCCGTAATATTTTGTGATAAAAATTTCGCTTTCAACGAGTCCAATGTCATTTGAAGGATTTCCGACACTTTGTGCATGTCCGCAAGTGAATGTCAGTTTATATTATTATAGCCTTGTATAGGAAAATGTAAACAAAATCCTTTTGAATATAAGAATAAATAGAAAAAAATATTAATAAATTATATTTCTTTAATATAACAAAATCACCCAAAATTAGCAATGAACTAAATTAAAGAGAACACCAATAAAAAAATACATACAGCAATAATATATTTCAACTGAATAACAGTCTTCGTCAGGTAGTTTTGAACTTTAAACTATTTAGAATAAACCATTGTTATTTAAACAAATTTCTACTTTTAAATTCTAGAAACATTTTATCAAAAACTTAAAATTGTGCTTTTTTAAATCACAAATTCTTTAAAATGTTAAAAAAAATAAATTTTTAAAATTTTACAAAACCGAAACTTTAACAAAATTTAAATAAAATTTTCAACAAAATATTTAAAATTTTTACTAAAACTATTTAACATTTAGTTTTATCCAGCATCAAAAAATTGCGCTTTCAAATATGAATCAATTCCAACAGTCGGCTGTGATCACAAACTTGAGAGCGGAAATGACGAGCAGTCATTCCAATGTAAGTGGTATTACACCCATGACATATAAATTGAAAATCTGGGACTAGCAATTTCATCTGTGCATGCAGCTAAAATGTTAATAGATTTTATTGAAATACATTTACAATTTTTTTTATCTCCATTTCCTTTCGACTAAAAAAAAGGTTTTCAATGTCACTAAAGTTTACTGAATTGGTTTCTTTGAATTATAACTCTAAGAAAAGGTTATACAAAATGTTTGTGTGAAAAAGAAAACATTGATGTACAGTCAAAAGCTAAATGAAGGTAAAATAAATGTTAAATGAAAACCGATCAAGGATGAACAAAAATGTGAAATAAATATATTTTGACCTTTTTGTTCTATTACTTATAAAGTAAAATTTTACTGTATTTCAGGAGATTGTATACGAAATAATAAAAAAAGAATAATAATAAGATACGCCCTTGCTGTAATTTATATATTAAATAAAATTTCGATAATAAAATAATCCTTATCAATTGATAAGAATTACTTTATACTGTAATTATCCGAATATAAGACGCACCCAATATAAGACGCATCATTAAAAATTGATTGAATTCAAGAAAATATAAGTAACTCAAATATAAGACGCATGTATAATTATTACCTTACATTAAATTTATTATTAAATTTATTTTTTGTTTAAAATTAAAATTTCAGTTACCTAAATTCAAATTTAAATTTTTATTTCCCTATAATGTCTTCAAAACGCTGCAGTTATACGACAGGTTTCAAATTGAAGGTAATTGAAGCAGCCGAACGTATCGGAAATAGAGGAGCATCTAGAGAATATGGACTCAGTGAAGCTAATGTAAGGCGTTGGAGAAAAAATAAAAATACTTTAAAAGAGTGCAGATCCTCTACAAAGGCCTCTGGCAGAGGTAGGAAATTATTTTTTCAGAAAATTTTCTGAGTAGGAAAAAATATTTCCTGTTATACCCATGTATAAGACGCACCACGATTATCATCCCCAAAAGTGATGAAAAAAAGCGTCTTATATTCGGATAATTACGGTAATCGAAAATGATTTTATTTAATATATACTTTGCAGTAAGGGTTTATCAAATTATTTACTTGAAATTATAGTTTATGCTGCTACAAAGAAATCACAGTTTTGTAGATTTTAAATCTTGCTTAGATGTTTTTCAGATCTTGGTTATAAATATATATGTCATAGGGGCAATGTCACATACATTTGAATGACTACCTCTCATTTCTGTTCTCAATTTCTTGATCACTATCGACTGATGAAATTGATTAATTATAGTGAACGCAATTTTGTGCTGCAAGATGAATATAAATGAAAATATTATTGTGCATGAATGTAAAAATATATTGAAATATAATGAAATGTTTTTAAAAATTGGAATTTTTGATTTAGAAAACAGAGTTTATAAATTTTTAATTAAATTTATTTTTAAAATAAAAAAAAATTAATGAACTAGTTTGCCTGAAAAAAGCTATTTATATCGATATACATGAAAACACAAATCCCAAAATATATATTCTACTACAATATATTTCGACAGAATTACTGTCACCGTCAGGTAGCTATAACTTAAAACTATTTAGAATAAATTAATGTTATTTAAAGAAATTTCTTCTTTAATATTCTAAAAATACTCTATTAAAAATTTAAAATCTTGCATTTATAAATTAAAAAAAAAGAATTTGTGTTTTATAAATGCAATATTTTACATTTTTAATAGAACATTTTTAGAATATTAAAGAAATTTGTTATAATTAAGTAAATTATAGTTAAGAAATTCGAAATAATTAGAATTTTATTTCCACTCGATGATGACAGTGAGTCTGTCAAAATATATTGTAGTTTAACAATGTTGCTGAAGTGTGTTTAAGGACTTTTCTCGTTTTTAAAAGGAAACCTATTTTATGCATCTTTCATACACTTTAAAAATTCAGGAACAGTTTACTGATTTGCTCTGAATTTTATATTTAAATTTCTTTATTTTATATTAAAATCTGTAGAAAGAAAGAGATTTAAAGAACGATAAACAATTATAAAACTAAAGAAGTAAATGGAAAAAATTTTAAAAATTAAATTAATAAATAATAAAATGTTTAATTCAAAATATAAAAAAACAGAAAATGTAAAATTTTATATTTCATAATTAATATAATACAATTTTAAAAGTAAGAATAAAAAATTTAAATTTAAAAAAATTTTTAATTTAAATTTAAACCAATCAATAAACAAAAAAGTGAATTTTAATAAAAATTGGAACGTATTTTGATAATTTCTCATTGATGGTAAGAATTCTGCAAGAATCTGAAGAAGATTATATAATAATTGAAATTTTTTCAACAATATAATTATTACTTCGCAGCAAGGGCTTATTTTGTTATTCACTTATCTGTTATATTAATTTATACTGCTACCAAGGAATCACCGTTTTATTATTATTATTATTATTATTATTATTATTATTATTATTATTATTATTATTATTATTATTATTATTATTATTATTATTATTATTATTATTATTATTATTATTATTATTATTATTATATTTTGCTCATTAGCATCAAACCGTAAAATCAACAGGCTAAAATTAAATGACTTTTTGACACTAAACAGAATTGTCCAGTATATATTGGCAATATTGTTCTGTCGTAATAAAAGTTTTACAGCCTTAATTATTCACCTTAATTTTTTGCGTTTTCAAAAATAAAATTCATTTCAAAATAATTGTTTCGAAAAAACTTTAACTATTATATTTAATTTTTTCTAAAGAAGTTTTAATTAACTTCATATTTATAGAAATACAGCTAAACATACACTAATATAATTAATCTTCGCTTAAATTTCGATTATAAATAAAAGTCAAATGAAATTCTATAGAGAATAACAAATCAAAGGTGAACAATAAGATAAATAATTTTACTGATAATACAATTAAATTAATTTCATTTATTAGAATGGCCTTTCATTTGATAGTGTTAATTTCTAATATATAAATTCTATTCTAAATTTATTTTATTTTTAAAAATCTTTATAAGTTGGCATGAAAACTAATAAACAATTAATATACATATAATCAAGCTTTAATTAAAATTTATAATAAATGTTAATTCCTAATTAAAATATAAATTAACACAATTAAATTAAAAAATAACAATTAGATGAAAATTTAATATCATAAAAATTCAGTCACGTTTGAAAAGATTTTATTTTGACTATTAAAAATTATTTTTATAAAAATTCCAATTTAATTATCATTATATTTACCTTTTTGTGTATTTTAAGAATCGGTTTAATGTCATGTTTGCTTCATCACAGATTCTCGTAATTCATGTGAGATATGAAGGGAATTCATCTGAAACTATTTATTTTTGGTTCGTTGGGTTTGAATAGGAAATATCCTTTAATATGCGGTTAAGAGGAATTTAAAACATATATTTTACTATTGAACTTATTTTAGGTTTGGAGTAATTTTACAGAAATCAAATGAAAGTAAGCTATTTTAAAATGGCTTATGAATTCTATTTGCGTTAATTTACATATAAGAGGTTTAATTTTAATTTTATCCATTCATTGCAAATAATAACATTATCTGTAATTAAATGACAAAAGTGAATAAAAATTCTTGTCCTTTAATATTCAACTTTTCTTTGATTTTAGCAAAAAAATATTTTTTTTTGTTTGCAAAATTCTTTTAATATTTTGAATTTTCAAAAAACGGTTTAACTGCATTTCTGTTGAAATAAAATAAAATTACTTTTACGAATTCCAATTTTGAATAAAATAAATTGTTGTTATTAAAATAAGTCGCTTATTCTCTCATTCTCACCGAATACTTTTCTAAATAATTTCATTTATTATAAGGAATTTTTTTGATTTTACTTCTGATTCCTTTAAACGTGACATAATATTTTCCACAAAATTTCATTTAATTTTTAATTTCATTATATTATTATATATTGATAAATTTATTTAAAATATTTATAAAATTTTTTATTCAATACTAATAATTTTAAAATATTAAAAAATTATTATATTAAACGGTAATTTAAAATTATATGAAAAACAAATCAATAAAGTCATTTAATTTTAAATAAAAAATAATAAAAAATAATTAAACATATGATCGTGAACTGCGATTTACTGTCATTTACAAACAAACTAGATGATTTTAAAAATAACACTGAAAACATATGCGATACTCAATCAAAAGATTGAGAAGTTGATGCTCAAGTATTTTCCAAAAACAATTTATGGTCTTAATGGTAAACTTCTCAAAATATTTCATTTTTTGGAATAAATATACAAATCAACCCTGGACAATTAAAGTTCAACAAACCGATAGTTTCTTAGATAACATTAAACGAAATCAAGTAATGCCACAGTGAAAAGTTACTATAAAATACTAAATAAAAGTGTTTATGGTAAAACTGTAGATAATTTTAGGAAACATATGAATTTAAAGTTAAGCAATACCCTATTTAAACTGATATACTGGATTTTGAAACCGAGATTAAACACTTATACAGTAGAAATTTTATTGAATAAGTGTTTCATATGCTTGAATTGTGCCAGTGACATTGGGCAAACTGCACGAGATTCAACTAAACTAACTGTTAAAATGAGACATAAATATAAAATATTTATCCTGAAGACATATCTTCAAATACTCATTGATTAACATCGAATAAGGAAATTTATTGGTTTACTAATTATTGATACGGAGTACCTGCAGACACACAAACATACCATCATTCAAACACAACCATCAAATAACCAAAGAAGGAAAGCGAAAATACTTCATTCAAAATCTTGACAAGTGAAAACATCCAAAAAAATTTCAGATTTAAAGAGGAAATTCTGATCTTAGATAAACATTCATCAATAAACTCTAAACAAGAAATCATGAAATCGCCAATTTGATTTGTTGTTAACTTTAATATAAAGATTAAAGAAGTTTATAATAAAAAAGAACGCTTTGACGAATAAAAATCAATGTAAAGTTCTCTATATGTCTTGAAGTTGTTTATGTAGGATTATTGAAAGGATTTTTTTGTTAAAAAAGAAAAGATTTTATTTTTTTTATAAGCTTTTTATTTTGCTCTAAATTTTATATTAAAATTTATAAAACAATTGAATTTTAAGAAAAAAAGTTTTAAAAGAATGTCATTAAAAAGTTTAAAAAAAAAGTCATTTAAAATTTTAAATTCGATAAAAATATAAGATTTCTTATTTAACATTTTAAAAGGAAAATAAAACCAATAAAAAAACAAAAAATAAATTTTAAAAGAAAATCAGAACGTTTTTATGGACTGAAGATAAATATTCTTCAAGAAATTTTAAATATTTTCATCGATATAATAATTATTTTGCAGCAAGTGCTAATTTTATTATTTACTTATCTAAAATAATAATAATAATAATAATAATAATAATAATAATAATAATAATAATAATAATAATATTAATAATAATAATAATAATAATAATAACAATAATAATAATATTTATTATTTTAATAAATTTGAATAGAAAATATTAAATGAAAATGAATAAATAAAATACGTTTATAAAAAAAATATTAATTCATAATTAATTAAATAAAAAATATCAAATCAAAAGATAATTTTAAAATAAACTTAAAAAACCGCACCAAAACATATATAAACAAATGATATTTTAAAAATTCAACCGAAACTTCAATAAAAAAACCAAAATTACACAAAATTACCTTTAAAATTATATTTAAACAAATAAAATGATAGTGGTTCAGACTGGTCATTATTACAATTCAGAAAAACAAAATAACACCAAAGATTCTCAATACGAGATCTCAATCAACTATTCAATGCCACAACTGTAGACCTTCAACATTAAGCAATGTGAGGTACCTTATACACTGAGGGACACCTAGTAATAATAAAAATCATCCTATTTAAATCAATGTACGAGAAAAGAATTATAAGATATAGCCAAATTAAATGTACTCATTCCAAAATCAACTATATCTCAATTATTTAATTCATTTTAATTAAGATAAATCCATTTTAAAATAAATATAAAATATTTGAAATCAGTAAAACAAAAACCGGGAGAAAAATAGTTTTAAAGAAAACCTAATTTAACTGAAATTTCGAATTAATCAATTTGACATTTTTATGATCCGGATTTATATGGATTATTTATTTATTTTCTGATCGCAATTTATAAATTCTCTCAGGCTACTTTTATTATTTTTAATTTGCTGAGATATTATCAATTAATAATAAAGCAAAAGTATTTGCATCAAATATCATAATTTTATTTTACATTATTTATCAAATCTTTCATTCTTAATAATAATAATAATAACAATAATTATAAAAATAATGATAATGATAATAATAATAATAATAATAATAATAATAATAATAATAATAATAATAATAATAATAATAATAATAATAATAATAATAATAATAATAATAATAATAATAATAATAATAATAATAATAATAATAATAATAATAATAATAAAAATAATAGTATCGAAAATTGTTCAATTATTAACTGAAATATTTTCCATTTTTCCATTACTGAAAAAATGGACATTTTCTCCTGTTAATCATAAATAATATTCAAAAGACATTGCGATATGAACACGTGCAATTTATTAATTTTATGTAGCGATAATTATTATGGCATTTTTAATAGCCATATTATTTATAATGTGAAACATATTTAAACTAACCTTTTAATTAATTATTACACAAAAGACAAAAAGTTATATTAAAATCAAGTACAATTTAGAGCAGTTTAAAAACACAAAAATATAGTTATTACTATTATTACTATTCTCTTTATTAATATTAAACAAAAATTTAAAATGTTTATTTTCAAAAAATTCAAATGATTTGGTGATTACAATTATTATTAGTTAATTTGCTTAAATATTCTTCATTATCATAAATGTGATTTCTAGCCTGAAGATTACTAATAATTTAGTGAAATAAATGGCGAGATGTTATATAATATATTTAGTTAAAAACTATTTTTTGTTCTTTGATTGAATATTATTATTATTATTATTATTAAAAGATAACGCCAATAAAAAACCTTTCGTACGATATATTTCGATAGCACAGCTATCATCTTCAGGTACTCAAAACCAACTAAAAATATTATGAATTAACATTTAATTTAAACAAATTATTTTTTATTAATTTAATTTTTTAATAAATAAATATTTTTAAAAATATATTTTAAATTAATTTTAAATTTTAAATTTTTTTACTTATATTCTAATTTTTAAAAATTAATGTAATTTAAAATTTTCAATTATTTTAATAATATTAAAAAAACAAACATGATTTAACATAAGTAAACTATTTAAAAACATTCAAAACATTCGTAGTCACAGCACTCTGCACATTAATCTTTGGATCCAATGACCTTATCAACAATGCTTCACAATACATTAATTTTTAAAATTTAGAATATAAGTAAAAAAATTTAAAATTTAAAATTAATTTAAAATATATTTTTAAAAATATTTATTTATTAAAAAATTAAATTAATAAAAAATAATTTGTTTAAATTAAATGTTAATTCATAATATTTTTAGTTGGTTTTGAGTACCTGAAGATGATAGCTGTGCTATCGAAATATATCGTACGAAAGGTTTTTTATTAGCGTTATCTTTTAATTAAATCGTTGCCAAATTTATTTAATTATTTAATTATTATTATTATTATTATTATTATTATTATTATTATTATTATTATTATTATTATTATTATTATTATTATTATTATTATTATTATTATTATTACTATTATTATTATTATTATTATTATTATAAATAATGTTCTTAAAATAGAAAGTTTTAAGTTCTTTGGAAACTAATAAATTAGTGCGAAAATTAATTTTTTAATAAAAGTCTAAACAAAATCAGCAGATATAATTTCTTAATTTTTCAACAACTTTATGATTGTCTGTTGTCATTAGTTTTACTAAACATGTAATTAGTATTTTATTGTTTTAACCTAAAGAATTCGAATACGCAAATAAGAAGCAATTAACGAGTGAAAAGAATATAAATTTCATATAAAATCTTTGTGTTTCAAATTTCAATAGTGATTTCATAGAGATTTTCTCCTGGATATCATTAGTATTGTCTGCAATACATTGATAATACAGTTAATAATAATGACTGAGTTGACTTAATAATTAATTAATTAAACTTAAGATTAATTTTAGTATTATAATAAAATTTGCATAAGGGATAATAAGTAGTTCGACCTACAGTAAAATATATTTGTAACTAATATAACTAAATAACAACATATCTGTTTATTTAAAAAAGATACTTTTCAGTGAATCTTATTATTAATGACTTAGCACCTTTGGCACTATTTTTGGACTTATTTCAGGAAAAAATCTTCACTTTTTCGTGAGAGAAATTTCGGAAAACATTTTCCCATTCTTATAATGATTTTAATTCAAAAAATAAAAATGTGAGTGGAATAAAGTTAAAGATATATGGTAAAAAGGATTGTGAAAACTATATTTTGCGTTAGATTAATTGAGTAGAGTGTATTTATAAAAAGTTTTATTTCTCAAATTTTTTCAGATTCTTTGATAACCAAGTCTTATAAAGGTCAAATCTCGATATGAGGAAGCTCATGGAACTGCAAAAAATACTTCGTTATAATGAAAATTCGTTATACTGAATTCAGAGAATTATGACACCCAACCATACACAAGTGTACTCCTGGGTCAAAATAATGGTAACAGGATGTTCGATATTCCAGCTATTTATTGCTGGACAAAAAACAAATGAAACAGCGATCTTCAAACTGTGATACATAGATTTATTAAAAAATATATTTATTGTATACTCAACATGATTAAAATTAGTTAAAATAAGTCAAATATGTAAATATATATGTAATAAATATGTAAATATGTGTACAAAAACAAGAGGAAGATTTTTATTTTTTGACAAAAAAAATTTTTGAGTTAAGTTAAAATTAAATTCTAAATCGCTGAGACAAAAACTTCGTTATACTGAGATAGGCTTTCTTTACAATGAATTTTGGTTCAGCACATTTTGTATGGAAGTTTCTCGGGGACAAATTATAGATTCGTTATACTGGAAATTTCGTAACTTTGGTATTTGTTAAACCGAGATTTGACCTGTATTATTCTGATATATTCTACTTCATAATTTGTTCCATTCAAAATAAAATAATTTAATTAAATGTGAGGCTTCTAAATCAAGTCATTTATGTTTAAGAACTGTTATAAAAAAGCTTTCAAGTTAAAAAGATTTTTTATAAAATTAAATTTCTAAAACTGATATCTTTCAAATCTCAAACACGTTTGTCTCAGAATAATATATAATATAAACAATATAATGGATTTCTACAACAAATTCTGTTATTCTAGAAACTCTTTGATAAAATAGAACTTTGCGTGCTAAGCTTAACAGCGAATCCTAAACCTTTATTAGTCATTCTATGATGAGTTCAAAACGTTCAAAGCATAGAAAACCTTTATGTCCAACTAAGACTTATTTTAAAAGTTGATCAATCTTATGGAAAGTTCAGAGGTCAAAAAATAAAAATGCTTTATAAGAATCCTAATTCTAAAACTATTGTTTCTTAGAAAACAATTACGCATTTTAAATTTTCAAATCTGTAATAAATCTTTCTACAATCTCATAATACAAATAATAATTTTCAACGTGTCAATATTTACATGTCTATGTAATTAAAGGTTCAAAATTTCAAAATTGCAAAATTAAAACAAATTAATTAAATTATTTTGCAATGTTTTATTATTCGAAATAAACTTCCTAAGACTTTACTTACAAATAATATAATATTTTTTTTCATATTACAATATTCCGACAGAACTAAGCAATTCTGGAAGTGTAATTCCAATAAGTTATTTCTTTGCGCACTGTTCAATTCAGTATTTAGAACATTTTGTATTTTTAGTTGAAATTTTAAAGTAACATCCGATTTCATTGACACCCTTTCTTTTTCACATATCATCAGTAAATTTGGTTTTTCATGATTATATATAAAACCAAAGATGTTTTAGTTATCTCTTTACTTATTCCTTAGTAGAGGTAAGTGAAAATATACATTTCAAAATTCACAAAGTGCCTAAATTGTAAGTAAAAATTAAATTAAAAAAATAGTACAGAGAGTATTATATTTTCAAATCAAGACCCCACAGATTGCAAAAGTTTGCTTTAGTGATTACCATTTTATGTGGTCTATGCTGTATTTAAATAATTTGACCTTTAACGTAGTATGCCCATAAATTAACCTATAAGCCAAAAATTGATTAATTTGATTTAAATTATGAATATCCTTAAATAGTATAGTAAAATCATTTTGACACCATTAATATGACTATACCCTTTAAAGGTTTTAAGCTTTTATTTACTATAAAAATTAATAAATTCAATTATACATCTAAAAGTAAAATAAATAGAATTTAATTTGACACATTCATCAATTACATCAAATACACACCTGGTCATTATAAATGAGCCACTCATTACATAGTTCGGTAAAACTACAAATGACTAATATTTAACGTGACTATACTATTTTAAATGATTACAGTATTTATCCGTTAAACATTATTAGAAACTCCATAATTATTTTCATGAAGTTATTCATTTTTAAAATTAAAGAATAAATTTAGAATAAATTTTAATTAAACTAAAACAGAAATAAAATTAAATATGTGGGCAATAAAATATTTTTGCAATAATTTATTGTTTAGAATATAAAATTCGCATTTTCAAATCTTTGTTTTAATTTTAATTTAGTGAAAATGATGCAAATAAATCGTAAAATCATGGATAATAAACATGAAATTATAAAATTGTTAATTAAACTGAACAAATCAGGGTCGAACAAAATTGGCGCTGAGAAAACTTGCGTAGTTGCATTAGCTGGATCGTGGCTAGAACAAGCTGATTAGTTTCCTGATTGTGATACTTATCACATTGGAAGTTTTAATTAAATAAATTCAAAGATTTAATTAGAAGAGAAATATTTTTCTTTTAAAAATATTGCTCATACATGCTTTTGTATTTTTCATTTTAATTTTGCACTACAAATTATTTTCAAAATATAATTTTGAACATATTTTATTCCCCTGCAATATCACAGCTCCACAGATCAGATATTAATTTAAACAATACTAAACATCTAAAAACGTTCCTTTTGGTCATCTTAATGATGTAAAAGATTACAAATCTCTATTTAAACTACATGAAGGCTCACCAAAAGTTTCTTAACATTTCCTACCTACGTAGAACCGAATTAAAACCGAAAAATAATTATTAATTGAATTTACCTAAAGTCTTTATTCACAGACTTATATCAAGTAAAAATCTTTTTTGTTTTCACAAGTATCAATTTTGAGGCAGAATAGTTAAACAATCACTTGAAAATTACGTACCATCAAAATTTATAACCTAACTGAATAAACATAGTCAGGTTTGTTAAGAAGGATTTTTAGATTTAGCTTCTTCAATGTCATCCGAAGTGAATAATCCCCCTTTTGATATTTCATTCAAAGGTTTAAATTTGCGTTTGTTTTCCAATTTCGTGGCTTGTAAAACCTCCACCTGTTTTGATCATGGTTTTCTATCTGGTAATGTAATCCATACGTTATTAATGTTGTACAATGGTGACACAGCGGGATTACAAACTGCCTTTTGCGGTAGTATCCATTCTTTTATTAACTAATGTAATAATGGGATCACAAATCGAAATTTATCATTATACATCACTGGCAATTCCACAATTCATTGATCATACTTGACTAGTTGCACCTCTACCTTTTGCACTGACAACTATAGATTGCCTCTCCCAGAATTCTACCAAATTTTCCATCCTCCGTTAACATTGGCATCACCAAATCTGGGTTAGCTATTGAAATTGCTAATCTGTTTCTGAATATTTCTCTATTTAAACGGCAATCATTTAAAATTACTTCTTAATACATATTCTGCATCTGCCTCAGTAAATCATGATATAGAAAGTCAATCTTGTTATTAACATATTTTGTGATTTTTAACTTTTTTATTTTTTATCTTAATTTATGATGTTTTTCGCTAAATTTGGTAATTTTGAATTTAATTTGTTTATTTCATGTTTTAATTTATTGTTATCTTTTTAATTTTTTATTCTTCATTTCTTGTACAATTTTAAATTCATTTATTTTTGGGTTGCTCCTTCATTGCTTTTCATGAGTTCATTGTTTTCATTGTTATTGCAGTGATACGGTTTGAATTTTTGTCTAAGTTATCGAGCTGGAAAAACAAAATTTAACTTATATCAGTTTTTGCCAAACAATATTAAAAATTAACTCAACAAATATGTAAAGATTTGTGGTTTATTTCTAAAAAACTGCATTAGATTAGAGAAAAACTGTTAATGCACGTAATTGACATGACATATGACAATCGCTTGTGTGGTCAATTTCGAATTAAGTTTTCCTTTTAATAAAAATTAAATTATAAAAATTTGGGATTTGTGTTTTTTGTTTATGTAAATCAAATGAGGATTTTTAGTGTTTTTTGATTAACCTTAATTTATCAAAATGGATTAATGTACGAGTTTTAAAATATATGTTGAAATTAAAAATTTGGCATTTATCTCGATAATTTCTTTTATTTTAAAAATGGAAGCAATTGTAATGTTTTCAAAAAAAATAATTCTGACTGTGAATTATTGTTATTGCATTTCTGAATATGAATTAAATTATTGTTATTGCATCTCTTAAATATGTGGATGTGAATTCAATTCTCCGTTAACTGAAGGATTCATGTATGGTTCATTGAAATATTTTCATCAATTTTCCAGTTGTTACTTCAAAAGTACCCTCATATTCTCTCGATTCGATTGAATAATCTTTTACGTCCACAACGGAGTTTATCACATTAGAGCCTTTTACTTATGTGTCCCAATGCATGATCCGTCATCTGCTATAGGTCTTCCTCTCTTGATAGTTATGACCAACTTATTTTCCAATTTCTGCTGTAATTGTTACTTCATCGTCTATTTTCACTTTTCCTGACTAAAATGTATTCACAAAGTCTTTGTTCTTGGTATCAAGTTTGATCCTAAAACACAGCATAACTTCGTTGACCACAATAATACTCGAATGTAGCTTTCTGCAACCTGCACTCTCTAATCCTTGTTCGATAAAACTCAATTTGCTGGTGGACATAATCTTCAATATCCTCTCCTTTTGCAACTTTAACCGGATATGCTTCCTTGCATTCAATATTATAGACTAACGAATAAATTCGAGTTAAAGACGGTTCACTACAGTCACATGCAATTAACGAATTTGTTGGTGTTAATATCCACAACTAAACCTACACCATAACCATCAATCCTCCTACTCCCCGCGGATTACCAATATCCTCGTTTGTTAATATTTAACCATCTACTTCATACATCACTTTTGAAGCTTTTGTCTTCCAAAAATTATTCGCTGTCATCTAAATTTCGAAATTCACTTCTGTAAGCGTTGTCATACAGTCTAATTTGCGTTTCAATTTAACCTTATCACCCTTCATCGCTATTAAGGCATGTTTGAACATCGATGACAAAATCAAAATCATTTTCCTTTAATCAAACCTTCTCGAATAAATTCGCATGCGATTTCTCGAATATAATCCTATGTTACATGTTCTAATATTTTTCTCATAGCCTTTCTTATTTCCTCGGCTATCCATTCGATGTCAATATCATTTTCTTTGGGAATTTGCTACTTTGATTAGCTATTTTCATTAGCGAATACTTTGCGACACTTTGTAGCGTTTCTGCGCTCAACTGATCTTTTGGTGGTGGTTTCATTTGGCTCATTTTTGGCCTTCCACTACCATCTTTTTTTCGTACTGGATCTTTTTTTACAGCTACTGGGTTTGCCGGTTTTGACGTGCTGGCCTCGACAATGGTTTCTTGATAATTTAATCTAATATCATCCCTTCATTTTGCTGATTAGTTTGCACCTGAATTATCTTTGTTACTTTCTCATCAGAATTTTCTAAATCATGCAAAAATTGATCTATATCGGCATCCAAATCAACTGGTAGTCCTACCTTTTTATCTACCTCTAGTTGCCTTGTTTGACTGGGAACTAGTTTCTCTTCAGTTTTAGCCTCATTTGGTAATCTCAGAGATGCCCACTGCTCCGGTGGTATTTCTATAAATAGTATCAACACCATTGTTTCCTTTTGTGGTAAACATCCCATATCTACTAAATATTCATCATCATCTACCGTGAATAATTATTATGAATGATTCCTGTATTAATTCTGAGATCCTCTGCCTCAACTTTCTCACTTAATGAAAACATGAAAACTGCTGCATCAGGTGTCCAATCATTGATATCCTGATATCTATTAATAACTGACCTTGTCTCTCGACAATTTGCCTGATTGCATCCCCATTTTTAATTACCAACATCTTTGCTTGTGTTTGAAACGGTGATTTTTCTCTTAACAATAACAACATCAATGGCATTATTTCTTCTAGTGTTTCTAATGGAATGCGTATTTGCAATATCCAATCCATTATTTGTTAATTCGATTACCCATCTCATGGGTTCTGCATTAGCTCAAATCACAAACTTTGTGGAATTGCTGACATTTGATTCAATTGTTCAATTTCCATTTCTGTGACCAGACAAACATTATTCTCATTTATATTTCTCACTATTTCCTTTGGAAACTTTGCTTTTACTTTGTTTTCCGGACAAAATACCATATTTTTTATAATCTATCTTTCTTTGTTAATCTGCTTCCTAACAGATATAACGCACATTTTAACCAAAGAGTTTTCTCATTAACCATGTTAATTTACTCCTCCACTTTCCTTGTCGGGTTTATAGTGAACCTCACAAAACTCCATTTGGGGGAAAATTACAAACACTTGGGCATCTTCCAATGCTCTCTCTTGTTTATATAGGATAGCATTTAGTATTGCATAACACTCTTAATTTTCATACTGATTCGCCACTAAATCAATTTACTTTATCAATATCTTTTTCATCAATTACTTTGGACTGCAAGATTTCTAATTCTCGCTATAATTTATTTTGTTTCTCTTTCTGCTGACGTATTATTGCCATGCATTTATCTCTTGGTTTTACCTCATAAATAAACACTCTTGTGACTTTCCTCCGGTCATTCATTTCCCTCGTCCCAATTCAGTTGATTGGGGGGGATAATGAAGCTCTCAATTTACTGACTGAAGCTTCCTGTTTTGCTTAAATTGACATTTGTAATTCTAATAAATTACACTCATTTTCCGGAACTATGTCCTTCGACTTACAACTTCTCTTTAGTGGAATTGTCCATAACACCTTGTATTTGCCACTGGCTTCTGGTTTCGGGACACTCATTATTGGCCTCAGACTCACGGGTCCTAGGCCATTGAATTTCGCCATCAAACAAACTATTCTGAAATTTAGTATTTTCAGGTATTGCAGTGACCATACTTTGCTCAATCTTGAGACTCATACCCCGTGGCTTGAGATCCATTTTCATTGGTTTCACTTCCATTGATAGCACTTTTGTTTCATCATCCTTTTAAATTTCTTTATTTGTTAGCCTCACTAATCTGTTTCTCCCCTCCTGAATTTCCAATTGAAGCTGCTTTAAATACGTCAGATTCTTATCTTGATTTATTGTTAATGTTGTATGTTTTGATCGATTATTATTATTACCATTACTATTACTCCCTTGATACTCTGATCCCTACTGTTTTACAGCCAACAAGAAAAATATTTGGCTCCCATGTAGCACAACTATCGCTAATTAAAAAAAACGCTAATCAAGATATTCGAATTTTGGGACTACCCAGGTGGAGTCAAAACTATCAAACGTTTTGGTCTACGCTAAATTTGTATTCAGCTCTGAGAAATTAACCATGAAATTTATTAAATACGAAAAACCAGAGTTAACCTTTATCCCAATCCCAAGAATTCCATTTGCTCATTTGCAAGCTTATGTTGTATCCGAAGGCAACATAGTTATTTCACATGTATAAATTAAATGATTTCAAATATACACATGCGCACCAGACTTATAAATACAGCATCTTGGTCCATAAAACTTGCCTTCTCTAAATGAAGGTATCCATCAAATACTGAAAAATTCACTGATTCATGAGAGTTAAATAAAATATATTGTTATAACCAACGAAACAATTGCAATTTACAATAGCATTATTTTCAGACATTTACCAACCTCTAGGAATCGATATATAAATTAGATGAGAAATTTATCATTATGAGGACAAAAATCTTTGAAAAAAGGTGTAACTAATTTAATAATGAAAAAGTTTTCCTCCATTAGCTCTTGATAAAATCAATTCTTAAAATACATAATTTATTTCATAAAATTTAATTTATTTATAAATAATCTAATTAATTAAAAATGTTTAATAATGATTTGAATTAGAATTGTTATTATTTCGATATTATATAACAAAAAATTCAAATAATTTTTGTAATAAAATACATAATTTATTAAAAATTGTCTAATTTATTATAAATATTCAATAATGTTTATTCCTATATTATGTATTAAAATTGCGTTTATCTAAATTATTAGTGAACATTTTTTTGCTAAAAAATATTAAATAGATATAAAAATCTTTAATTAACTATAAATCATTGAAAATATGTCTATTATAAATGTATTAGGTCTATTATATCATTGGCGTCCAAAGAAAAATTACTTCAAATGCGCATGACAAAAATTAACAATATTTAATATTACTTCACTATCTCAGCTTTATATGATCGTTTTTAATTAAATTGAATTTTTTAATTACATTTGCAACACATACTAAATTGCGAAATTCACCAATCATATTCTTGATTATAAAATTAACAAAAACTAATTGATTTAAAACAATTTAATTAATAAATAAATCAATAATTGCCAAAAATATTTATATAATCAATTAGAAAAAAACAATAATATATATATTTCTTCATTCCATAAATAATTATCAAATAATCAATTGTAGTGAATTCGATTAATTTTGTGAAATCAATATAAAAGATAATATCATTTAAACAATTTCAATATATAATACAAGACCTATTAATAATCTCTCAAATTAAATGCAGCATTAACCTGTATTCTATAAACTTTCTCAAATGATCAACTGTAAAAGCCTTTGAAAATCACACAAAATAGCAGTTTCACCAAAAATGACAAATCATTCAACAAATTTCTATACAACTGCCTCCATTAATTTTTCATTATAATCAGGCTTGACAAAATGAATGGCTTCTGAAGTGACATCAGGCAACTTGATAATTCCTGGAAATAATCAACGTTAATTTTGAGTATAATATACTTTTAAAAAGAAAATCATTTAAAAAACATTTAAAAAAATTCAAGTAAAATGATTCAATTTATAAAATATTTCAATATTATTTTAAAATTTTTATTATAAAAGAAAAAAATTTTTATATTTATATTTTATAAATATTTATTCAAATATTTATTTATTAAAATATTTAATTAAAAAAACAATTTGTTTAAAATATATAAATCAATCCATACTATTTTAGTTAGATTTGTGCCTGAAGATTACAGTTAAACTGTTGAAATATATCGTATGACGAGTGTTTGAATGGCTGTTTCTTTTTATAAAATTGTTACCAAACTTATTTAATTATTTATTTAAAATAATATCGATGTAATTTGTTATATTTAAAATTTTAACGCCTATAAATATCAGCAATTCCTCCTCGCTTTCCCAAAGCCATGAAAGTGTAAGAACTCTCAGAGAAAATATCAGATATTCCTGATTCAATAAACTATAAATAAATCTATATAATCCTCTTGTTCTACAATAGAATTTTTATCAAATTCGAAACTGAAATCATTAAAAGCTTTATTTGAAATATTAAATTTACAAAAAGTAATTTCTTTAAACTAACATTATAAAATGATAAAAATTTATAAACTTTAGAATATTTATTAATAACATTTTTCAAATAGTGAAAAATTTGAAAAAAGTTTTGTTATTAAAATTTTATAAAATTAATAAAAAAATATATTTTACGACATAAATAATTTACGACATACATAGATTTTTTTCTATCCTACCCGATGAGTACAGGAAAACTATCGAAATATATCGTAAAAAGTGTGCTTGAATGACTTGGATAGAGAATAATAATTGAATGTTACCTGACTCATGAAGTCCTTGAAATCTACACAAATTCACATTTTCTATAACGTGTTTTGAATAAAATTTATTTCACCATCGGAATCCATATTATCAACACTTTATTAATTTGACGCAGAATATGCTCCTTTATGCCTATTTCAAAATCTTCATGTCTACTTAATTCTTATAAAATTTTCTCCAAAATCACTTTGCTTCTTGTGAAGTTCTATTTTGGTTTTCCTTCTAAGTCGACACCCAATGCTAATACAAGTTTTTTTATGTTTTTATATTTTATCTATCCTAACATATTTACTTTATTTTTACGACTTGAATAATTATTATTTCAACGCTAAATATTTTTTTATCATGCTGTTATGACAATGTTTGATTTTAAATTATTTATTCTAATTTAAGTTTTCTTTAATTAATTAATTAAAAACATTTTTTCCTTACATATTTTTGGTTTTACTTCTTTCATAAACTTTTCCAGTTATGCAGTTTAACAATGCTACCATTCCTTATTAAATTATCACATTTCAATTACATTTATTACATTCATTTAAATTATTTTAATGAATCTAACAATACCTTCATAAATACGATCCACAATTTGCAAAATAACTTTGAAAAGGTTTAGATGTCAATTTACCAGAATATGGTCTCTTATATTAAGGATGTAACACAGAGGTTCTAAAAATCATATTTCTGGCTTAAATTTATTATTTTTTAATTATTGTCTTTAATGCTTAGATATCCTATAAAGATTTCATTCACCAAAAAGATTTTTTATTCATTCATATTTAACATTTAGTATGTTTTTGTAAACTTTATCTTTATTTAAATTTGCCGTTTGACTAATGTAATTATTGTTTATTTGTATACAATTCAAATGAGAATTCTAGTAATTTTAAAGAGATAAATTTTCCTTCTCTACATAATTTTATAATGGTAAAGTGAGAAAGTTTGTATTTAATTCAAATTATGAACGGTACTGACTAAGAATAATAAAGAAATTAAGTTACAATATTTATTTTGAATATTCCAAAATAGAAATCGTAATTGTAATATTACATAATCTATAAAACCGAGTATTATTAGTTTAAGTTATATTATTGATACATATCATATGCATTTGCTTCACTCCATTGCACACACAAACATTCCTGCACCACTCATCAAATATCGAGGTAATAGTAACCTAGTTAAATAATTGATTTATTATATATAAATTATCATTATATAAATTATCATTAATGCCATTTTACAAGTATAATTGTAAATTCAATTTAATTCAATTAAAAATTATGCTAACAATTAGTATATATAGCTGTTGTTATTATTAGATTAATTAAACAAATTTTGATATAAAAGTATAACAGAGTTTTTTGTAGTGAACTTAGTGCCGAAGATAATGACAACGCGAACAGACATTTAACATTTTTAAAATCTCGTTTTCTATATTTTTCTTTTCATGAATTATAACTATTATTATTTTTAATTATGTAAACGTTTATCTCTATATTAAGATCCGAGATTTGGATGCTCAGTTTCAACATTAGCCAATTAATATTCTGTTAATCTTAAAAATAATTTTAAAAAATATTCCCATTTATCAAGAAACAAATTTAAAAAATTAAAAATGATTTATTCACATTTTATAATTTCTAAAATTATATAAAATACACAATCATCTAAATTTAATATCAACTTAATTACAAATATAAATTCGAAATAAATTTTTATTTTTAATCTAGTCAATTAAATTCAAACAAATTTTGAAAACATTCTCTAATTTTTTTTATATCAGATGGAATAATAATCGATAAAATATTGATTATAGGAAATTTGTCGGTGAAAACACTTTATTTTCAGAATTACATGTTGACATTCTAACGGAAATCGTTTCAGCAGACGAGTCGGTAAAGACGCAGTCATAAAATATCGTAATGTTTCCGGAAATATTTTCACAGAAATGTTTTTTTAACGAGACAGGCACGACAAAGAATTTTCTAAAATATCAATTCAAAGAAAAACTTCACTTTGCAAATTCACTTCAAATTTGCAACAAAATTTTCAAGTCATTCTCAGATAAGGACAAAGTAATATGAAAATTAATATTAAAAAATAAAAGAAATAAGTTAAAAGAAATTGTTAAGATTTCCTCTAGTCTTTGCTCAAATAATTTATTTGAAATGACTCAATCTACGAATTATTAAATTCAGGTGGATTTACAGGGGTTGAGCTTTATTAATAAATTAAAATTGCGTTTAGTCCATATGTAACAAGTTTTGGGTTCTTAAAATTTTTTTGGTAAAATAAACAGTTCATAATTTGAATCAAAATGTCCGTCATTGAATGTATAAGATTCAACATAGTGAGATTTATAGTTTAATAAAAATAAAAAATATTTAATTTTAAAATAATAACATTCACATTATCATAGAACTAATTCTTTTTTTATGTGAACTAGGTGAGAGCAATCCTATGGTAGTCCATTGATGAAAGAAAAAAGTCTAAAAATCCTAATAATTTGTGAATTTCTTTTAAGCCATGTATTATTAGTTTCTCATCAATTAATTATAATTATTTTTAATTTTTTGAAGCAATTAAATTATTATTTTAATAAATGTTCGAAGTCCTGGTCACCACATCTATGGTGATTTCACCACATCTTATTTTTTTTCAAGAGTCCTTCAACATAGAAATATTGATCTTCGACTTTTAGCATTTTATTACTTTATTAATTCTTTTAATTTTTTGGTAAATTTAAATTTCTAAAATGTTGAACACAATTTAATGCACACTTTTTTTCTTTGCGCCGCTTTTATTTTAACCTTAACACAAAAATAATATTTATGTACCGGCAGTTTTAGATAATTACAGTTATATGATTTTTTAAATTTTTTATTAAAGATTACTTGTTATAGTATATTTATATAACTGATAATAAATTTTGTTATTTTTTTTGAAAATATAACTATTTATCTGACCTACCTGAAAGTACCGCGGTCACCAATCCAACAGTCCAGGCATGATTTAGCTGTACATTTCAAAATAAAATAAGCTCATAATACTGGTTTTATAAAAACAATTTTTATAAATTTTAAAACATTCAATATTTGAAAAGATAAAAATTAAAATTATTTAGCAGTAAAAGATTTAAACTGCTCTTTCTTTCTTTATTTAGCATATCTTTAAACATATTTTATTACTATATTTAAAAAAAACCTTTAAAATCTAATTGTTTTATTTAATATTATTTAAAATAATAAAAAGAATCTTCAACTACTATAGATTTAATAAACAAATTAAAAAATGTTTATTATTTTAATTATCCTTCATTTAAATAATTAATTATTTTTTGATTTAAACTATTTTCAATAAAAATAAGAGAAGACCAAATAAATAAAATATATTTCGAAGAAATTATCGTCATCGTCAGTCTGCCATCAAATGTTGTATACGGAACCAATAATGTGATGATTTAATTAAATAATCTCAATAAATTTGTTGCTGATTGAACGTTTATTTTAGGGGATTGTGATTTAATCACCAATGTATCACATACAATTCTTTTCCACTTATTATTTACGTTTTTATGTAAAATGCTTTTTAAATATTTTAAATCAGTTGTTCTTTCTCACATATTTTTATGCCCAATAATATTACTTGCGCCTCTCAATCAGCTATGGTCTTGAATCCGTGTGTGAAGATGACGAGGAGTCCCTCCAATGTATGTGGCATTGCACCCATTACATGAAAATTTATACACTAGATCAGAAACTAAACTTATTGAGGTTTGAGATTTATTACTAAACATATTTATTGATTTTAACAATTTTGACACTACTTTAAATAAATTTGAATTGCCTAATGATTTTGTGAGAGATAATTTAAATTTTTCTTTCTTTAAGCATATGTGTAAAAAAATTTTAAACATTTTATTCACAAAAAATAATTAGAATTTTGATTAAAATCTACCTCGAAATTTATAAAAGATTTTAAAAATCAAAATATTTTAATATAATCCTTTTGCATGATTGCTTAAAATGGGAGTTACCCATGTTTGGATCGCCACCCGCACGTTGGGAACCGCTGTCTACTGTTATTACAACTAATGTTCATATTTCTCCTTATTGCACAAAGTTCAAGAACTAGAGATCTCTCCAATGAACGTGGCATTGCATCCATTACATTCCTTGAATTTTAGAAATATTGAACACTTTACACGAGTAAGAAAAATACATCCAAAAATTTATCTATTTTATATCAATCATCATAAAAATAATGACAATAATAATAATAATAATAATAATAATAATAATAATAATAATAATAATAATAATAATAATAATAATAATAATAATAATAATAATAATAATAATAATAATAATAATAATAATAATAATAATAATAATAATAATAATAATAATAATAATAATAATAATAATAATAATAATAATAATAATAATAATAATAATAATAATAATAATAATAATAATTTAATCAAAAAAGATATGGTTTTAATGATGGTTTTTTTTGAAAAGATTTTGGATTGTTCACATTGCTTTATAAGTAAAACATATAATAATACAGATGAAAAAAAATAACAATAATCTAAGTTTTTTGATAGTAAAGTATATTAATTACAAGTCAATGACTGATTGTATTTAGCTTATTTATAAAAATGCTACATAAATATATTACTATTTAAACAATCATTTAAACAATAATTTTATTTTGTTTTAATTATTAATTGTTTTTTAATTTAATTATTTAATTGTTTTAATTAACCCTTATAATATGTAAGGTCGTTTTCGAATATAGTTAAACATTTCATTGTATTTTTTTTAAACAAACTAGAAAAATATTCCGTAAAAATCATTGTTATTAAATTTACAAAAGAAAACGTTACAAAGTTAATTTACTAGCGAAATAGCAACAATAATTCCAACCAGCTTGGAACAATGCCTCCTTTCTAATAATAAAGCCCATTGTTAATGCTGAAACCAATTACAGTTTTATTTCAACGCCACAAGTTAATTTTTACCAATTTCACTGAAATGATAAATGTTTCATCGACGAAAAATGACAATTTTGAGTTGGAAATTCTATTTTATTAGCAAAAGGGAATTTAATGTTATTTTTGATAATTAATTATTTTGATAAAATTTTATTTATCATTATTATTAATTTTAAAATTCAAACGATATTTTAAAGAAAATATATTTATGAAAAAGAGATATATAAAAGAGATATATATTTTTACACCTATTTGATTAGAAACCCACATAAAAAGACATAATGAGGAAATATAATTGGAAAGAGAGAAAGAATGAGTGAGGAGGAAATTCTATTAAGTAAAAATTTCTGGCATTTGATGTTTGTCTTGACAAAGAAAATATATTAAGGTAACTGGTACAACAAGGTATGTTAAAAGGCAGAAATATCATATGTAAAAAAAAGACAAATCATGATTTTTGTAAGCCTTAAGCACCTCATACGGCTTGACACTATTGACAGAAAGAATGGTTTCAAAGTAGTCATATCAGCCTTAGTATTTAATTTTTTAAAATTTTTAGATCTAATAAATATCTTTTAGTTATATTTAAACGAGTTCATAACATGCAATTCTGCAATTTGGTGAAATATTTTCTCAATTTTATGTTCATGCAAAAAATATTAATTTCATTTGACATTTTTGAAAGTAGTGTAATAAAAGTTTATTATTAAAATTTATGAACTAATTCACTAATATAGATATTTCGGTTACTTGAAAATTGTACCAATAAAATTAATGATTGGTATTTGTGCGCGATACCTACAATTTACAATACTCATCAAATTCACAAATGAATTATTTAATTCAAAAAAAAAATTATTTAATCCCATAAACTTAAAAGGTACAAATATAGTTTTTATTTGAAGCATCAATTCAATTAAAATTTTTTTGGCAGAAATATATATTTTTCACAATCGAAAAGTACTTGATTCTCACAGATGGAATTTATCACGATCGTGCTAAAATAAATATCATTTTGACATCGTTACGAATTGCCCAAACAGTTTTTTCAATTCATTATTGTAAAATACGATTAATGACATAAAATTTAATTTTGCTTTGCGATAATTCAATAAAGTTTTTAGAAATTTTTGTTTTACAAAATCAATATAATTTAGAACAATTTAAACAAAATTTGAAAAATGCACCAATGAAATCTAAATGGACTGTAATATTGTAATATTGTTACATTGGATTCAATTAACATTTAATTAATTAATTTATTAACTAATTAGTAAATCATAAATTTAACATTAACCTTCAGTTTGAGCATATGATTTATGATTAACCACATTACTATTTGATATGCCGTCTTGTTTTTTTCTATAATGTACTGGATTTTGAGGTAAATTCCTGCTACTGCTTCCAGTAGATGATGAGTGAGAATGACTTGAAGAAGCCTCACAAGAAGGAGGGCTTATTTTCTGAGACCAAGAAAGCACTGTTGGTTGAAGAAAAGAACTACCTTCATATAGTACTGGAATATGTGAACGAAATTCATGATGAGGACAAATAAAGGATGAATAAACATCGTTTGAGGAATTCTGAGGACATTTTTTGTTCATAATATGAGGCGTAGAAGACCCAATCAAACTTGAGCAATAGTTACTTGTAGAACCAGTATTAATATCATTTTCATCAAGTATATCCTGACAACTGACTCTGCTACATGACAAGGGTTTTCCGTCATAGCTGAAATTTGAAAGAAAAACTATTAAAAATTCATTGTGTTCAATTAAAAGATTACGGTATCCGATTGTTGTTGTAATGTCGAATCGGTTTATTTGTGGCACCATAGAATCGAGGAAAACAACAGTAGTTGTGACAAAAATACTGATTACAAGATACACAATGATATCTGAACCGGATACAACATACGATAAATAGAGCGATCAAAATTATTATGAGGAGAAAACAGATCACTGTTATGACTAAGATTACCGTTTGTGTAGCTAAATTTTCATTTTCTAAAAAAAATCTTTCATTATTGTTGATTAAATAAAATGAAATATGAAAAATTAAAATTAAAAAATATAATGTCTAAATAAATTATAGAAGAAAAGATAAATAAATTTTAAAAAGTTATTGTTAAAAACATATAAATATAAAAAGTATAGATTAAACAAAATATAAATTTTAATATAAATATTAATAATATTAATAAATAATAATAATAATATTAATAATAATAATAATAATAATAATAATATTAATATTAATATTAATAATAATAATAATAATAATAATAATAATAATAATAATAATAATAATAATAATAATAATAATAATAATAATAATAATAATAATAATAATAATAATAATAATAATAATAATAATAATAATAATAATAATAAAAATAATAGTACACTTAACCCGGTATAGAAAATATACAGTTTCATTTAAACAAAAAGCCAAAATCGAGATAGGCCTAATAAACTCGATGTATATTTAAAAAATATTCGCAATTCGACAAAAAACATTTCTAATGATTTAATGACAAGCGCGAACAGTAAACAATAACAATATCCACGTATTCTATCCGGACTCGATTCAACAGCACTGTTGAACATCTTGATTTTCAGTGCTGAATATTGATGAAACCGTGCATCTCCTCGGAATTTGTTTACCTTTTTAATAATGAAAACATTGAATAAATTTAAAATTTAATTAATTCTGCACACTGGAATTGTTCACTGATGTCATTTGATGTTGAGATTGTCAATGCGTTTTGTTAAAAAATAATCAATTTTATTTTCTGTTTTAAACAAAATATAAAAGATTTGATTATTAATTGTGAAGTTTAATTCTTAAAGTGCTTTTGGGTGTATTTTGTTAACTTTTTTTACAAATTAGAAATAATAATTTTTGTTTTAATTAATAAAAATTTTTTTGTGATGACAATTACAGTATATTGTTTGAAAAATAATAATTTTTAACGACTACCAAATAAGTAAAACAAATAATTAGACATAATATTTTTTGCCACGATGGAAATAAATGAAATATCAAAAACAACAAATCAAAGATCACCAAAACACAATATTATTATTATTATTCATTATATTAATTATTATAATAACCTTGTATAAATTGAACTATTTTCGACCTAAATTAAGCCTTGTTTACTTCAATATTTAATTCTACTATTTAACTGATATTTTCATCACTCAACCTCACAAATTAAACATATTTTTTCTTTTATTTCTTTTTTGATTGTTAAATTGATTTAAAAATTATATCAATTTTAACAAATTAAAAATACTTCTTTAAAAATCAATTTATTAATTTAATTTTTCAATAATTTATATTAATATCAATTTATATATTTTTGAAAAATTATCTTTTCTAATTTGCTAAAACTTGGTCATAATTATATATTAATTATTATCAACATAAGGGTAAATTTATACATTATAGTTATAGTTTTAATTTTTCAGCATTAATATTATATTTAATTATATTATATATATATAATAATAATTATATATATATATATATATAATATAATTATATTATATTATATATAATCAACTCGACAGTCAAGCGAGAACGAATTAATTAAGAAACAAAAAATGTGTTTATTGAAAATAATTTTGTCAGCTAATATTAAGAAGTCATGTACAAAACCGTTGTAACTTTATTTAGACAAATAACAATAACATTTGATATTTACAAGAGAAAAGAAATGGATACATTGTTAGTGGAAAAATGTGATATATAAGATGTTACTCATTTAATTTAATCTATTCAGAGAAACAAAACTAGATATAAACAATAGTAAAAATATAAATAATAATAACAATCATAATAATAGTAATAGTAATAATAATAACAATAACAATAACAATAATAATAATAATAATAATAATAATAATAATAATAATAATAATAATAATAATAATAATAATAATAATAATAATAATAATAATAATAATAATAACAATAATAATAATAATACTAATAATAAAACTCTTATCAAATTTAACAACCTTCGCAACAAACATAATGAAAGTTTACGAACCTATGTGGTTTTCTAAACAGTTAAACCCATCATGCAAAAATGGTGCAAGAAATTCACTATGTAGTTCAGTTGAACTTAAAAAAAATCGTCTACTATGCTATGTTTGTTAGATGTTGTGAAAAGATCTTCGTTTAGTTCAAAATCTGTAGTCATTGAAAGTCCAAAATTTATTCAAATCAAAAATATATATTCAGTATTTTCGAATACTTAAACAAAATTAACAAAGGCATTTATTTTTATTTTAAAATTTAATTTTATTCGAAAATATAAATTTATAATAAAGTACTTTTTTTATTTAATAATTATTTAATAATATATAGTCAAATATTTTAAAATATTTTTATCTAATTTATAAAAAGTTAATTTAAATCTTTTTTTTAATTTTATTCATTTTAAAACTTAATTTTATGTCCATTGATAATTATGCCTAATTATCCTTACAATGTTATTTAACGCAATGGTTACGTCGGACATCTGGAAGTAGTAATACAATAGAAAAATGTAAAGTCTTTGGAAACCCTCAAGATAATTTGTGAAAAAATAAACGGTTTTACTGTGTACCTGGGAGCTTATTGGCCGTTTTTTATTTGCCTAGATATACTCACGGAGAGAAAAGTAATAAGAGCATAAATATGTACAAAAGTTTTGAATTTCAAAATAGCCCGATACTACAATTTATAATCCTCATTATTAAAAAAATTATTTGTCTTGATTTAACCCTTAATTCCAAAAGTTCATTTTTTAAATAATTTTAAGTATTAATGTAAAATATGAAAAATAATAAAGTGCGCAAATTTCAAAAATGCAGATTTCTGTTTTCTTTTATCTCACGATTACATTGAGTAATGTCTAGGATATTAGAAAAGATTAAAAAGAATAATGATATTCCTTATCAAATACAATTCATTCTCATCTTCCCCCGACAATGAACCCAAAGGAATTTTCGTCAGTTTAAACGAAATAGTTTTCATGAATGAAGTAGAAATAAATTTTTAATTAAGATATTTTGTTTAAAATTAATAATAAATGGGTTTAAGCTACACCAACTTTTACAAATTAGCAGCAACAGTGACAAATATATTAAGCAAATGATAAGTCAAAAGTTATATTTTTCATTAAATTTTATGTTAAGAGTTTTAGTTTTATGTCAATAATATTTTTATTTGTTAAGAATTTCAGGCCAAATATGATTTATTTTTAAAAAGATAAGATTTGTAAAATTTTTATTTAAAAACTTATTTTAAAAATTCTCTTCTAATATTTTTTCATTCATATATAATTTTGAGAAATGATTTTATTGTGATTGTAGTAATTCTTTCTCATTCTACAACTTTGATTATTTTTTAAATAATTTTTGGAATACCCAAATACATTTAACTTTAAAATAATTATTTCCCTTATAAATTCCTTTTTCCGACGCTTTTTTCAACATTTTCTAGTAGTTTATAATCATTTCATAAAATTCCAAAAGGTTTTAAATAGGAATTTTATTAAATAAATTATAATTTAAATTGCTCCTTTTTCCTTTCTTACTCATGCAAAGATGGAACGTGATAAAGCGTTTGACATATCCTCATATTGCATATCTTTATAATGAAAAATAATAAATTTGTCGCCCGTGTGTAATTTTCCTTATAGCGTTATTGTGAGTAGTGCATGTGTATTTTATTTTTCTTACCAAAATTATTTTTCTGCTCTTTCATATTAAATTTACTTAATTTATTACTATGACCATAATTTTTGTTCTTATTTGAAGTAGGTATGTAAATTTAAGACAGAAATTATTTATTTCTGATAGTAGACCTTAATTTTTGATAAAACTGTTTGTATCATTTAACAACTATTTAAAAATGTGAAATACGCCTAAATTTCAATTTGAGAAGTTACCTTTTACGCCACAGAAAATTTGTTGAACTGAAATCCTATGGGGATTTTAAAATAATATTTTTTAATAAATAATTTTCGGATTTTTTTTCTTAATTGTCTCATACTAATACCGATGAAATTTGATGTTAATAAGATTTTCCTTTGAAGTTGCCAGAGTGAAAAACCGTGAAAACCCAAAGTATTGTTGTAAAGTATTTCAAAACAATGCATTGTAAGAAATATCGTAAAAAATAATAATTCAGTAATATTTGAGTGATAGAAAAGCTCAATAAGAGAAGAAGAAGCAAACGCGAGAGTTATTAAATTTTTTTTATCAGTGATCAGGACTTGTTTTAGGTCAAAATATTTCATATTTCATTTTATGAATAAATATTGTGGAAAATGGCTAACATAATTATTTATCTAAATTATGTTTATATAAAGAAAAAAGGTTTTAAAGTTTAAGTAATAACGTTGTTGATATATTTCTAAAGGTTTGGTTGTGCATCCAAAAAATTTTATTAGGTGAATGGGAGGCGTCATTCAAAGATAACAACATGAGATCAGTATAAAAGTCACATTTAAGTAAATAGACAGACTAAAATAATCCTTATATACATGCAAAAAACTTTTAATTACATCAGTCAAAGCCTTAAATTGAAGCTTAATTTCGAATACTAAGGGCACCAAGGTTTTCTATTGGAATCTTTGCTAAAAGAGAAAAGCATACAAAAAAATTTATTCAAGATATAAATAATAAAACTTCTACTTAGTATATATATGTAAAAATTACTTTTATATATTTATAATCAGCAGCGTGTTAATGAATATCTTAAAAGACTTTAACTGGTACGTAACATACCCATATTTGTTGTGGACTTAAAATTTTACGGTACTTTTGAATTTTATTTTATTAATATTTACTTTCTTTATTTCATCAATGCAAGATTGTAAAATGCAAATTTAAACAACGAATTATTTTTAATTGAATTTAAAATCAAAACAAAATTAGTTTTTTTCCACAAAAATGCTGCAAACAAAGAAATTGTTTTATTTTCTTGAAAACATATTTAAACAAGCCAGGTAAATTATAAGCAATAAAGCTCGACAAAAAATGCATTTATTTCCGCTTTTCTAGACAAAGTCCAATCAATGATTTTAGATTAAAATAAATAAATTTAATTAATTTTCTTTAAATTGATAATTTTATTTTATATAAAAAATGATCTAAACTTTTGTTTATATGAATAAATATTAAATTGAAAAATAATAATATTTGAATTTTAAAAATTGATCGGCAATTGCTTAGCAATACTTATTTTTAATTTAAATTGTTAATAATTTTCAATTATTATTATTATTTTCATAGCTTTGTTTGGTGATTATTCAATTACATAAATCAACAATAAAAATAATAACAATTTACTTGGATTTTCAAGAATTCTGTGAGGGGAACAAACACTTGGTCGACTGATTAAACAGAATGTCAATCGTAAATGAATTAAGCCTGACTGGAGATCCAGAATTGACGCTACCCGGATAATGTCCAGGAGAACCGTTTCATTAATATGAGACGCATTGAACCGAATACAGTGTAAAATACTAAACCATTGATGCCCGTTGTCCCTTGTGTATTCAAGGTTTGCACATACATCTGGTTCTTGAATTATCACTGCGATCTTTGGTTGATCAGATAAAATTTTTGCTTGGATTTTGTCGAATTTACGAATTCCTTTTATTTTAAGGTACAAAAAAATAAGTAATAATAAAAATAATAATAATAACAATAAATTAAACTTAATAATAGATTAACACATATAATTATCATTGTTTTCAAACTAATAATCTCAAAAATATACTAAAATAAGAGATATAAATATATTTGAATATTTGTTTTATTTCAACTTGAATCATTAGTTATATTTTGCATTTGTTATTTATTGTTTTCAACTTTCTAATCTGATAATATCTTTTTCTTTAAGTTTAATAGAAATTATTAATTCCCTGAAGAAATTGTCTTTTGGGGAAAACGCCTTTTAACGAAGTTAAATAAATCTTAAAAGAAATTTTATTTTTTTTGTTTAAATGAAGTTTATCAGGAAAGAATTTATTGAAGCAAAACAATCGAGCTCCATAGAAAAGATGTTTATATAATAATAATAATAATAATAATAATAATAATAATAATAATAATAATAATAATAATAATAATAATAATAATAATAATAATAATAATAATAATAATAATAATAATAATAATAATAATAATAATAATAATAATAATAATAATAATAATAATAATAATAATAATAATAATAATAATAATAATAATAATAATAATAATAATAATAATAATAATAATAATAATAATAATAATAATAATAATAATAATAATAATAATAATAATAATAATAATAATAATAATAATAATAATAATAATAATAAAAATAATAATAATAATAATAATAATAATAATGAGAATAAAACGTAAATAATTTTTTTGATTTATTAAAATTGAAATCAAATTCAAATAATCAAATTGAAAGCAAATTCTAAAAATTGAATAAGATTTTATATATTATTTAAAGAAAATTGTTGAGAATAATTTCAAAACTCTTTTCTGTCAACCTGTTTATATAGGATATATTACTGCTTTTAAACAAATAGTTATTAGAAGTTTAAGTATATTTATGGAAAGAAGAAGAAAATCTGATAATCTAAAACAAAATATATTTTTTGTTAATGTTTGACATGTAAATGAGTAAATTTTCTCCGAAATGTATTGTAATACTTTGTACAGTTACTTACCCAATGAGTTTCAGTATAATTTAAACAAAAACAATAAAGTACTTACTCATCGAAAAAATCATAGATAAATTTATGTTTTTACGTTCTTTTTTATTCTTTAAAAAATTAAAATATAATTATTATGATGGAAATAATCCGCGGAATTTGACTTGTTGTTGTAATCTAATATGTTACATATTTTATTAGAAATAATAAATAATTTTAACCATCAAATTAAACAAAGATTACCAAAAAATAAAAAAACCATTTATCAGATTATTCAATATATAATGTTGTTTATATCGTAAAATAATGAATAATGTAAAAAATTAACCTTCTTTCATAAGTATGCCCTGAAAATCTATTAAGAACTGGAACTTAATAAATTAATAAAATATACATTGGTCATCTATAATTTAAATCTCCAATAAACTGAATAATAACGTCTTTCTGGCTTTGAACATAAAAAGTATAGAGTTAACTTTTGACTTCCCTTGTGAATATCAAATCTTTCAATTAAAATGATGAGGAAAACTTTGGAAACGATGATAATCGGATAGCGTTAAGTCTAGAGAATATAATGGATAACTCAAAGGTCTTAGTTAAGTTGTCTTAATTAGCTTAGACTCTCTATTACCTCGTTTGATCGTGTTTTTTCATGTTGTAGAATCGCACCTTTTGACCAGTAAGGATCCTTTCTCCTTAATATCTTTTTTAGATGTGTGAGCTGTTTACAATACACCTTCGTTTTAATGGTTTGGAGTTCAAATATAGGCCAATAGCTCACTATTACATCCATACTATTTCGATCATAGAGCTTAATCCCTTTAAGATGAAAGTCAAATCTTGACGCTCCATTAAGTATTCGACTTTTATAAATCAATTGCGTTGTGCGATTAACATATTTGTAAAGAATTTACTTTTCATCGTCCTTGATAATTCAAAACAAAAAAGCATTCACATATTAAATTACACTAATGAGAAGTCAAGACTTCCATTCGTTGTTGGTAATTCATATATACCCAATTCAGAAAGGTATTGGGACATTTTCTCAACGATTTCTTCAATGCACATAGTAATTCTTTATTAAATTATTGAGTTCCACCTAACTTGGTTCACCTTCAAGAGTATAATCGCCATAATAAAAGTTCTGAAACCAACACTGTCCTTTGCCTACACTTTTCCTAAACTTTGCATAACTTCAATGGCCAATGTTGTATTATTTTCCTGTCTATATTATAAATAGAAAACATGTCTTAAATGTTGTTTAGACCTTTCCATAAAACCTTAAGCCGTATTTTTAGCACTTGATTACTAATACTATAATCACGTTCATTATGGTCAGTAAAACAATTATTACAAAAATAGTTATCATTACTTTTCAAGCATACTAAAAGCCATTTTATAATATGAGCCTAAACCTTGTTCGGCAAAATGAGGCTGATCCATCTTCACAAGTGATGAAAAGTGGATGTTATAACAATCTGAAAAGAAGCCCAAACCTCAAACCAAAGAAGCCTTTTTATTCAAAGAGAGTAATTTTGGCTATTTTAGTCTGGTGCTGGTGTGATGCATCACCTCTTCTTGAAGCATAGAGAAACCATTAGGGCTTATTGTTACATTAAACAACTTGTTAATTTCAAACTGCAACAGAAATTACCAAGCTTACTGAATAGAAAAGGTGTCATTTTATTAAATGTAAACGTAAGCCCTCATGCGAAAAAAATGTTTTATTTTATATTTATAATAATAAAAATTGAAACACTTCATATCACAATGTGATTTTATAATATTTATACACATATAAATATTTATTATTTTATTATAAACTTATAAATTATTATAAATTATTAATAATCTATAATTTTATATTTAAATTTTAAAATAAAAAACATTATTAAATTTGAAAACCTTTAAAATAAAATTATTATGAGACAAATTTTTAAAAAAATTGAAAAATAATTTAAATTACATTAAATTAATAAAACTGTAATTTTTAAAAATAAATAAAATTTGTTTAAACAATCTACATTATAAATAGTTTTTTATATCATACCTGATGATGTCAGGAAAAACGTGGAAATATATCGTTAGACGTTTGTTTGAATTGCGCTTTCATGAAATACAATCATTGCTATGTTTATTTATTTCATTTAATAACATTTCTATCAATAATATTATGAATATTTCTAAAGTTTATTATTGAATATTTAAAAAAAAAGGAAAAATATATTTATCTTTTCGAAATCATAAAATATTTTATGGATAATAACCAAACATAAAATTAATGATTCAATAAATCCCGAGTTAATATCAAGCTGGGAACGCTTTTCAGGATATCGCCATTATGTGATTGGGGATTTTGTTATTTGCCTTTGTATTGATGGCGACAACGAAAACCGTGATTGTTCTATTTATCTCAATCTATCAGTATTATGCTCATATAACGTGACAATGGATTTAATTTGTGATCGAGATTTATTTATTCACAAACAAACAGAAAAACACACATACTCATAAAAAACATAGAACCCGAAAACCAAAAAGACCAAATAGCCCAGTGTCATGTTATAAAGTGATTTCAATTATTGAAACGGCCGGCGACATTGGGATTCATTTATGCGCCAAATTAATTTTAAAAAATTTCCCAACAACCTAAAAACTTTAGTCATTTTTCAATTTTGAATCAGATAAACAATTCTGTGCTAGCTGTTCTAATCATAAATAATCTAAGAAAAAATATCTGTGATTACTATCCTTTACAGATTTATTTTAATAATTAATTATGTTACGTGTATAGGGTTTATTAAAATTTTATATTTCCGCAGTTATCTTTGTAATAGATAGTAATAATAATAATAATAATAATAATAATAATAATAATAATAATAATAATAATAATAATAATAATAATAATAATAATAATAATAATAATAATAAATATAATAATAATCTTTAATTAATTTAATATGATCAATATAAAAAAAATATATAACCCATTTATATTTTAATGTGTTCATAATTTACAAAACAATTATTTGTTATTTACTAATGACTTTAATATATCAAATGGATATTATGAAAACTGAAATTTACAGAAAAAAATATATATAAATGAAAATCACGCTTAAATAAATTTATGTAATTTTTCAACTGCTTTTATTTGCTTAGATTCTATTTCGAAAACAAATTTATTTAAAATTTTCAGCAGAATAAAACCGTTTGGGTTCATAAAATATACCATAAAATATACCAAAATATGATAAATTAATCAGCTAATCAACAATGTATTTTTTTATTTTTTGTTTTAATAAGTACTTTTTAAATACTTATTTTTACATTACCCCATTAAAAATATCTGCTAATTTTAAAGCCAAATATCAGAGAATCTCAATGAGAAAGTTAACGTGTATTAATAATTTAGTTAAAAATGCATAAATAATAGGAGAATCGTGCAGAAAAATATTTCAAACGATATGGACAACGACAAAAAAGATTGCCGGCATTAAATATTAATTATTAGAAGAATAGCATGGAAGTGTTCAGTATACAGTTGACCTTATCAGTATCCGGAGTTTGACAAAAAAGGATAATTACAATTGCATTAATAAAAAAAATTATATTTTACCCACAAACATTAGGAAAATATTCTGGAAAGATTAACGAAAATATTCAATGCCACTTGTACATTTAGAAACCACATTAGTACATAAAAAATATCTTTAAGCAACAAATTATTTTCTATCATAGGAGACAAATACTGTTATTATTATTAATATTTTTAATAAAAAAAATATAAAATTTGCAACTAAATTCAAATTTCAAATGAAATTACTTTTCGTGACACATTTTACCGTTTCTGAATTAAGACTTCGACCGATAGAGTTGACTGCATAAATCCTGATTTCATAAGGTGTACTCGGATAAAGTCCTAACATTTCAAAAAAAAGAATTTAATAAAAATAGCATGAAAAATTACCAGTTATAGTTAAAGTGTTTTCATTTTTATCTGAATAAAATGGTACATTTTGAGTACCGAAATTCTCTGATATAACTAAAATTTCATAATTTTGCGTTAGTCCTCCATTGAAACCCGGTTTCCAATTAATGGTTACAGAATCCCATTCAAAGTCGGTTACTCGCAAATCATATGGTGGATCAGGTTGAGCTAGAGAAAATAATTTTCATTATTTTTATTATTATTTGTATTATTATTATTTTTTATATTTATTATTATTTTTATTATTATTATGTTTATTATTATGATTGTTATTATTATTATTATTATTGTCATTTTTGATTATTATTATTATTATTATTATTATTATTTTTTTTTTTTATTTTTTAAATAAATTAGTACTAAGTTATTTAGTTATTGTTATTTATTCATAAAATTTGTTTTTTATCTCATTGATTTTCATAAAATCCTTTCGAAATACGATATTTCATGACAAATTCAGACTGTTTATACAATCTCAATAATAATTTTCAATGCTTATCACTTCTCTGAGAATATTGATTTTGCTTCCTCATGGAGACGAAATCTCTAAAAATGCAATTTTTAGAGATTATTGTATCACTTATTAAAATATCATATTTTAACGTTTGAAAATTATGAAAATATTTCAAAATGATAAGATGCAAATTATTTTGATAAATTTTCAATTTATAAACAAAATCTCAACAAAAATATTTTTAACATACATTTAAAGACTACTTCGAAATTGACCTTTTTGATTCCTTGGTCATTGGATGCAACACAAGAATAATTTGAAAAATCATCGTTCTCTAAGTCTTTTATAGTTAGTTCATTGACTTTTAAACCTGGAGTAAATAAATCTCTTTCCGGTTCGTATTTTGTAACTTCCGCTTCAAAAATAGAGTATTTCTTGCTTTGAAAAGGTAACACAATATGCTCGTTTGTTTTATACCATTTTATGTGCATCGTTGATATAGATTCTGCCTGGCATCGTATCATCGCGACATTTTGATTTAAAGATGCTGCAATCTTTCGATGGCGAATGTTGTATTTAATTATTGGAGGATCTACAATTGATGATGATGATGATTATAATAGTAATAATAATAATAATAATAATAATAATAATAATAATAATAATAATAATAATAATAATAATAATAATAATAACAATAACAATAATAATAATAGTAATAATAATAATAATAATAATAATAATAATAATAATAATAATAATAATAATAATAATAATAATAATAATAATAATAATAATAATAATAATAATAATAATAATAATAATAATAATAATAATAATAATAATAATAATAATAATAATAATAATAATAATAATAATAATAATAATAATAATAATAATAATATAATAATAATAATAATAATAATAATAATAATAATAATAATAATATAATAATAATAATAATAATAATAATAATAATAATAATAATATAATAATAATAATAATAATAATAATAATAATAATAATAATAATAATAATAATAATAATAATAATAATAATAATAATAATAATAATAATAAAATAATAATAATAATAATAATAATAATAATAATAATAATAATAATAATAATAATAATAATAATAATAATAATAATAATAATAATAATAATAATAATAATAATAATAATAATAATAATAATAATAATAATAATAATAATAATAATAATAATAATAATAATAATATAATAATAATAATAATAATAATAATAATAATAATAATAATAATAATAATAATAATAATAATAATAATAATAATAATAATAATAATAATAATAATAATAATAATAATAATAATAATAATAATAATAATAATAATAATAATAATAATAATAATAATAATAATAATAATAATAATAATAATAATAATAATAATAATAATAATAATAATAATAATAATAATAATAATAATAATAATAATAATAATAATAATAACTAAAATTTTATGTGGGTTTAATTTATATATTTTTAACAAATTATTACTTTTTAAATATTTTAATAAATTTTTATTTTTCGAGTTTTTTATCATTGTCAGTAGACGGATTTACCAATATTAGTCAAATCAATAGAGGCTGTATAAGTAAAATAGGGAAGTATGAATTTTTATTATTTATTAAAATTTTATTTAAAAGTTTTAATAAATATTGAGAACATGTTATACTTGAAGGATTGTTGATGTCATTGGATCCAAAAAATTATGTACTATGTAAATATTTGATAAAATATTGTTGTTTGTGTTTAAAATTTTAATTAATTTTTAAAATTTTTAATATTTATTTGAGATTTTTATACAGTATCTAACTTTATTTATTTAAATTTTAAAGTAAAATTTTAAAAGAAAAATTTAATAAAATATTTAATAAGTTAATTTTTTTAAAAAAGATGTAAATTCTTATTTTGGTTGATTTGAACCTGATTGATGACAGTTAATCTATCGAAATATATTGTAAAACTAATGTTTTAATGACAAATAATAAAGTCATTGTCATCCATATTTAATTATTTCTCTAATAATAATAATAATAATAGTTACATTTAATAATTAGAAAATAATCAAGAGAAGCTATTCCGTGGCGGTTATCTGCTTCACAATTGTATCTACCATTGGGCGATGATCTCAAAGACGTTTGCTGAGAAAATGTCGGAGAATAAAGGTCAATTGTGAGCTTGGTAAAAATCTGTGATATTCTTTCATTTGATATGTTTCGATGATCTTCAATTTTAAAGTCTTGAGAGGAAGGAGGAATTTTTTCATTCCCATAACGCCATCTAGCTTCATATAATGGCTGGCCTCGAAATTCACAGGTGAAACTAATTGATTGTGGCAAGTCAGAATAACTGAGGAATACTTTTCTGTTTTTGTGTTGCGTAATAATTGATGGGGCTTCTAAATACAAGAAACAAATTTTTAATTAATGTTTATATAATTATGTCATACAATAAAATCAAAGCAAAACTATTATTGATAATGATAGTTTACTGTTAGAAAGTTATAATTATATTTATTATATAATTATATTATATAATTAAATTTATTATTACTTTCAAAAATGAATTCAAAGTAGAGAAAATGGGATATTAAACACTTAAAACATAATTACATTTTCAAGGTATTTTCTATATTACACCAAAGAAAAACAAGATAAAAAATTTGAAATTAAAACTTTCAATTCAAAAAGGGAAAATTTACAAAATTAATAACCATATTAAAAATAAATAACAAATCTATTTTAATTAATATAATTATAAAATTAAAGCAGTTAGTTTTCTTTAAAAATTTATTATTTATTATAAATTAAAATTCAAATTAACTTAATAGTTCAACTTAATAGTAATTATTTTTATAAAAATTTAAAATAAATTTTATTATATAAAAAAAATAAAATTCTAATAAAATTAGATTTTAAAATTTCCGATTATTCTAAAGTCATTAAAATTTTATTTATAATTTTTTATTTATTAATTCAAAACACACACACACACACATATATATATATATGTATTTATTCAATACACATCACAATCAAAATATAAATAATTTATCCTAATTAAAATTTCAAATCTCCTTTTTCATTTTTTAATTTGTAAAATATATATAAAGATTTATTCAAATCACTTTTCATTGTTTGGATTTTTGTTTAACTTTCTTTCTTACAATTTCACTAAATTTCATTTTTTTCAATAATTTCGTTTTGCAATTTTGTTTGAGTTATATTGTTAAATTTTAATAAATTTATATGTCTAAATTCTTACAATATTTTTAAAATGGAATTATTATAAAAGTTTGAATGTTAGCCACAAATTGCGTAATTGTTAGAGGGTAATAGGTATATTAATTAGACATACGGGATAATTCTGATCTCAGAATAACCTAATTTTAATTTAATGATGCATCATTTGTCTAATTTAACGGAGTATTCTTTTTTAAACTGTTATACTTTGTCAAATAATAAAAGTTTATTTCAAATAAATTAAACTTGTATTTTTGAATTTTTTCCTAAGAACAACTTTCCTTAATTATTTGTTACAATGGAAACTCATAGTTGTTTTGTTCATAGCACATTTCATTATGTGACAATCTTTTATTTTAATGTATCAAAAACAAATTAAAATATATTCCATTGCGTTTCACTTTTGAAAATGATAAAGTAAATTATTTATGAAATCCAAATGGGACCAGCAAAATAATAATAAAAATTTGAAAGTTTTAGAAATATTAATTTGAATAATAAAACAATCCATTGTTCTATCATAAAATTTCTCAAATAAGAATTAAAAATTAATTAATTTTCATAACTAACCCTTGTACCTAGTAAAACAAACAAAACAATATGTTATCAGATCGCTACATATCTGTAATATTAAAAAAAACTTATTAGTGCACTTCGCTGAAATAAAAACTATAAAAAGTATTCTATTTACTTATTTTACATATTAAAAAATAATCACCGTTAACTGTGACTAAAGCTGTTTCTCTTGAAAAAGACTTTCCTATTTCATTTTCTGCTAAACATTTGTATTTTCCGTTGTGTCGAGATTCTGAATTGATGACTTGAAAGGTTTCCGTGTCTGAAACAATATCTTTCGTTTCCACATCAATCCACTTAAGTGTAGGAAATGGTTCACCAGGACCTATAAAATTACGAATCGTAAAATTAAACTAGACGGTATTATATATATATAATAAAGCGTCCCTTAAACATAAGTTTCATGATGTATTTCTATATTTTTTTTTATAACGTCTGATAGAAAAAAAATATCGATGTTATAAAGTTAAGAAACAAATTACACAAATTTATTAATTTTAAAAATAATTTTTAACTTTATTTTTATAATCAGATGTTTTTTGGTTAAGGCTATTTTTAATTAATAGATTAAGAAATTTATAAAATATTTCATTATAATTTTATAAAATTAATTATAACAAACAGTCTAAAAATTATTAAAACTTTAAAAAAAATTAAAAATTATTTAACTTAATAATTTAAGATATTTAAAAACAACAACTACATGTCCACAATTTAACACTAAAACTACTTAAAAATATTCAAAACACAAAATTTTGTATCATTTTCACATTAATTTTAAGATATAATGATTTTGTCAACAAAGCTTTACACTTTATACGTCACAAATAATTATTAAAAATATTTAATTAATTTTAAAATCAGACATTTGATTTTATTCATAAAACTCGTAATGTATTCACTAATAATTGTCAATTCTTTCAGTCATCAATATTCAAGAACTCGAGTAAAAATGACATGTCTCTCTAATGTATGTTATATTACACTCATTACATGTAAATTGAATATAAAATTACACTTAATGTAGACAAAAGAGTTTGTTTATGTTTGTTAAATATTTTTAAAATTATATGCAAAAATTGAATTAATTTTGGATATAAATGCATGTTTATCAACTTTATATTTTAGAAATTAAAAATAAAGTCATGTATTAATTTTGATACTGTTAATTGATTCTGAAATATAATTTCAAATTATTTTCTTTATGTTTTAATGTATCAATTAAAGTTAATTAAAGAATTGAATTTATTTTAAAGAGACAATTATGTTTGAGTATATAATTTTAAGTAAAATTAAAACAAAATCTTTGTAAATTGAATTTAAGGAAAAGCAAAAAAATTTCATTTTTAAGAATGAAGAGCTATCTGAATTTGAAGTTATTTATTTTACCAGTGACAATGCAAATACATTTGAATCAATCAGATCAACATTAAATGATTTATCTCAAGAAATTTGTGCATTTAGAATTCCTGGAAATGGCAAGTTTTGCATATGTTTTGCAATTAATTTTGACAGATTATTTTATTACATTTCTAATTATGTTTAAGGTGAATTTTGAAAATAAATACAAAACTATAAAAAATTGAAAATTGTTTATCGTCTGTATTGTACAGGTATTGTTTACTATTTTTTATTGTGGTATTGTTCTTTTAATGGTTAATAAGGCGAAAAAAATTCTTAGATTGGATTCTTTTGCTTGGCGAATTATTTAAAAATTTTCAACTCTTTAATAAAATATATTTTGTGAGTTTTTTTTACGTTTTTGAAATTTTAATTTTTTTCCATATCATTTAAATTTTTAAATAAATGTATCATTGTATAAAGAATTATTTTTGAGCAAATTTTTAAGAAACATTTCAATGATCACAATTACCTCAATAATAATAATAAATATCTAAGATACATAAAATTTCTTATTTGATATAATTATTTATATAAAATGTGACTCTCTACCCGACGCCACAATTAAAGTTAATTAAATTAAAGTATTTATTATATTATTATTATTATAAATAAATATTACTTATTTATGTATAAAGTTAAATAAATAAAAATCAAATATTGAATAAATTATATTATATAAAAAATGTTACTTCTGTATGTCCTTTTATTAACTTATAATTTTATAATATTTTCAAAATAAAATTTATTTAGTATATTTATGTTTTATATAAAATGTCAGTGTTTGTATATTATGTTTTGTATTAGTCATGCAGATTATGATGTTATGATTATAAAATTTATATTTCTACTAAAGAGGCATATCATTGTCCATTATTAAATATACAATAAATATACATTGTCACTTGACGGAGGTTGTTTAGACAATTTTTGTAGAAGGTGAATGTAAAAATTATTGTTTCCAGATTCATAAATCGTGAAAACTCTAAAATTCTAGAAAATAGAAAAAATATTTTAAAATAAAAATGTTTAAACTAATTCATTTAATTAAAATTTTATAATGAAATTCATTTATCGTCTCAAAAATATGTTCCATACTTTTTATAAAATTCCATTTTAAATTTACAAAATATTACTTCCTATTTCAATTATCCTTGACTTTAAGGAGAATAATAATTTCTAAACTTAATTTTGGTATGCTGCAAATGCATTATCTGAGATTTTGAAAATGCATTTTTTGATTTTTATTTAGTGACATCTTAATTTAATTTACTTATTTTTCAAGATTCCTATTTTCACTATGTTTATTTTCCATAATTTTACATGTTTTAATATTGTCCGATTGAACATTTAATGCTGATTTTAAATTGACAACAAGTTTTAATATTTTCGAATTTAATTAATGGCGGAGTTTAATTTAATTTTCAATTTTGAAGTTTAAAACAAAGAAATAATATCATATTTTAAAATGTTAAATCTTTCTAAAATATCTCAAAAATATAAACAAAAATACAATTAAAACATTTTCATTTACATATAACTTTAAATTATCTAAAATAATTGGTAAAAACTTTGATTATAAATAAATAAAAAAACAATTTATTTCAGATTTTTAATGCCATCTAATAATAGTAAAAGGGTGCGGCAAAACTTATGACTTAGAAGATAAAATAGAACATTGTTATTGAACATGGTTAAGAAATAAAGTTTTTATTATTCATAATGAATTCAGGAAGTAATAATTACATCAAGAATTAGCTAAATTAAAATTAAAATTTGTAATTCCTCAATTAATGAAAAGTTTTTGAAAAGAGCAAAATATAAATTTGTTTTAAGTTCGGCTTTAATACATAATACTAAGCTAGTCAAAATTATTGATACTATCTTTGGTTCTTAAGAAGAACCAATAGCGACTCTATCTATTTGTTGATACCATTTATTACTGAAAAGAAAATTGACATTTAAAGTAGGAAATTTCAGATGTTTACGAAATGTTCTTCCATACAAAAAAAGAGCTTAGAAACTTTTCTTTCCACAATACGACTCATTTGTCAACCATATTCACATTCACATTCGCAAACAGACAACAAACATTGAACAAAAATCTCATCCATACTTTGTGTGTTCAATTGTGGATTACAAGAAACAAACTCAAAACTATCTTTACATACAAAACAAGATTGCATTGACAATTTTAATAATCAATCAAAAAACTTTGCTATTTTATACAGAGAAGTACCAGCCTGATCTCTTGTGTTCATCATTATTTGTGTACATCTTTATGGAAGTTCAAAACTAATTTTTTTATTCACCTATTCATCATTAAGTTTATTCTCAATTAAACCATTCAGCGTTCTTTCACATCATTCAAATTATTCACATATAAATCGTGGTCAAGAAAAACTATCAAGTCTGCAGACATTAATATCATTAATAATAAATTTAAAATCCGTATTATTTTTGGAGGCTTTTTTACCTGATGCTGACAGTGAATCCGTCGAAATATATCGTTAAATATGTATTTCAATGCGCTTTTATGTTTAACTATTCTATTGTTAATTCATGAATAATAATTGAAAACCATATAATTTATTTGTATGTTTTAAATCAGTGTTTTTCAAGCTTCTTTTAACCATCGACCAGACACAATTTGATTTGCCACCTCCCCATAAAGATTATTGAATTGTATAATATACAAAATGTATAACATGTAAATAAATTTTAATGGTACAGAACAATTGCTACAGGATTGCTGCAATAGCGTTATTTAACAGAAACTTGTTACAACTCGATTGCGTACGACGTGAGGGCTATCCTACGAAATCTATGTTAAGTATTTTAAGTTTTTTTACAGGGTAGGAATATAAACTAATTAATCGTTATTGTGTAGTAGGTAGGTTTTAATTTTAGTGAAATTTAAAATACAAAGTAAATGAAATTACAAATCTACCATCGCCCTCTTAACCCACGTGAACGCCCCCATTTTTTCTGGGCCGTTTAACGCCCCCTCTAGGTATCAAACGCCCATAAGGGGGTGTTATAGCCCACTTTGAGAAAGACTGTTTTAAATCATCACTTAAAAAGTATATATATATATATATATATATATATATATAAACTCAATATAAAAAAAACAATTTAGTGTTAACTGAGATGTATCAAAACTCAATTCAACGCTAGTATTTAGATCGAAGCAATTTTAAACATTTTATTTTAAACAATAATGCATAATTTAAATAACCTCAAAATTCAAGTAAATACAAATAGGTTAATAAAAAATAACCATAAAATTACTCAATTATTCATCATTCCAAATTCAATGGGAAATTGAGAATTTCACCAACTACTTCGAACGTCAAAATATGATTCAAATTTATTCAAAAACAGTTAAACAAATGTTTTCCAATTTCCTACCAAGCCTGTAAAAATTAGAACTATTTTATGTCGCTTTATAAAAACAATGGGGAAATAATATTTCTTCAAATTCTGGTTGGGAAATAAAAATTTCATTTTCTCTTCAAAATATTTAAAAAAAAATTTCTTTTTCAGTTAACTACCAAAATTCAATTATTTTTCTATTTTCATTGTTTTACTCTATTTATTATTATTATAATTAAAATTATGATTATTATTATTATTATTATTATTATTATTATTATTATTAATTATTATTATTATTATTATTATTATTATTATTATTATTATTATTATTATTATTATTATTATTATTATTATTATTATTATTATTATTATTGTTGTCATGTAATACATTTTTCTTAATCCGAATTCCTAATTCAAAAAGAAGCCTCTACGAGACAAATATTCTAAAAGAACGAAATTTGTCTAATAAATATGTAAACATCGAGATTTTTATATTTCCTAATGATGTATTTTTGCGAATTCAACAATATTAGAAAACAAATTATATAAATACAAGTCATTCCCTTTGCATATCATTCTTCCTGTTAAACGAAATTTCATTTTGATTTCGAATTATGTTGGCAAAAATTAATAAATTTTATTAGGATAATTAATTTTAACCATCAAACTTAACAGCAAGGAAAAATTAAAATTGATGGGCTGCGTTGCAATGTGGGTTGTCGAAACTGCAGAAAATCCTTCAGAAGAATTTGTTGAATTGTAATAGTCTGTCGATGAAATTTATTCTAAGTTTTTATTTCAAATTTTTATTTTAATTTAATATTAACTTTTATAAATTTTTCAGTAAAAACTAAATTTTTTTTATTTGATGAAACTGCGTTAGAGAGGGCAATTTAATTAGCTGACGGGTCACATAATAAATTGATGAAGATAAATGAGAGAAAAAAGGACTATTTTTTGTTACATAATTTTTATAAGATAAAAATGATTTTCCGTTGCTTTTATTTTAATTTTTATAACATTATATCGGAAAATTACTCTCTTTATTCATATTAAAATGTCATTATATCGATGACAAAATAACTGATCATTAAAACAAAATTATAACCTTTAATCATGATATGAATATATTTAATTTATGTTTATATTTTAAAAATATTATTTATTAAAGTTTATTTATTACTATTATTTTTTAAAACTACTTATTTCTAAATATATTATAAAAGTTAAACGTATTGAAATGACAAACTCAGAACAATAAACTATTAAATATTACTTATGAGACATTAATTATAAATTCATTTAATAAAAAAATCAACATACAAAAAGGTATTAACCAAGTGTTATTTGCATGTATAATTTTACTATCATTAATAAAAAAAATCGGATTCCAAACCAATGTAATTACTAATAAATCTATAAGTATAATCGTTTATATAAAAGTTGTTTAATGTTTGGAGATGGCAGTCAAGATGTCCAAATGATATTAGAAAGTATATTTTAAAAATTATTTTGTTGTATTCAACAAGTTATCTTCAAAGAATGTCTTCGATCATTATGGTAAATTGCCTATAACTTTTTAATCTTTAAAAAAGCTCATACTCATCAATTAAATTCAAAATTTAACTATCAGATTACGAAACCCAAAAATCTAAACAAAAATCAAACTATTTTATGTCAGGTTGAAAGGCTGGCACAATACATAGATTTTTTACATTACCTACGTATTTCCACTGATTTGAAATTATTATATTCGTGTTTTTCTTTTTTTTGTTTCCGGATTTACTTATTTTACCAAGGAATTTTTATATAACTTCCCAACCACGACGTACAACTATTTTATTTCCCAATATGTTTGTCCTAAAAAATACGTATCAAGGAGTAGCCGTTCTTTTCTGTGTTTTATTTGTACTATTTACTTGTCATTGTTAAAATTGATATTAGTGAAATTTCGAGAGTTCTCATAGTGATTCTACATGTTCTCTGCCTTCTAATTTTATCTGTCTAACATTTATGAAGATAATAAAAAAAGACTAAATTCTTCAAACAAACCTTTCTCTAAGGTAGTTGAACGCCGGAGAAAGTGGGTTTATTATAATAGAAATACGTTTTGAAAAATAAAACAGACATGTCATAAATGAAAAAAAGGTTTTGGCATTGTCTTTTTCTTTCAAAATTAGGCTCACATAAATTCAATTTATTTTTGCTCATTTAATATTTTTTAACAGCCCCTTAATTTTAGTTTTAAAATATATTGTAAATTATTGATAATGTTCCAAAATTTATTTTTTTAATTCAAAAAACCTTTTAATGAAAATAAACTCTTATTTACAATTAGTTATATTATTCCCAAGATAAATAAACTAGCAATTCGGATTGAGGAAATTTTATTACACTATAACAATTAATAATAATAATTTTAGTAATGATAATAATAATAATAATAATAATAATAATAATAATAATAATAATAATAATAATAATAATAAAATAATTGATAATAATTAAAAATAATAATTGTTTTAATATTTTCAAAATGTAACTCTGACTTTTAATAAAAACATCAAAAATTACATTTCAATTTTGTATAAAGAAATATTCCTCAGACAGTAATTAAACTAATTAATCCATTGGAGTAAAATCCTGATATTAAAATTAATTAAATATATTTACAAATTGCATTAGATTAGCTTAAATAAATAATTGGTAATATTAATTATAAATATTTATTCATTGACTCTTATCAGATGTTCACAAAGAGAGAAAAAGATAAATTTCTGAATATAAATTGTTGGGATTTTTCCCGATGTCAAATGAAGATAATTCTTTGTAAATATTTATAATGGAGTATTTTAAAACTCTTTTAGCCTTAATTATAAATTACCGTATAAACTCGCATATAAGCCAACCCACCCAAATTTTAAAAAATGTCCAAAATAGATGATCTGCTTATAAGCCACTTATTAAAAATAGGACACTCAATCTAATAAAATTTATTGTCACAATATATCCACTTAAACAGCATTCAGTAACAAATATACTAAGATCTTTTTCAAGTTCGGAAAATTTGGTTACTCTCGTACCGCAAGTTTTTTCCTTTTTTCTTTCATTCTCTTACTTGATTTTCATCTTCACCAAATTCACGAGCTGCTGCACAATTGTTGTTATCAACAACTCGAAGTTTAAAGGCAGCATCATATGATGACCGCTTCTATTTAATGTCACCAAACTTCATTGTACTGACTTTTATAATCAAAAAAATAAACTCTTTCAAACAATAATGTAATTTTTATTTATTCTGTACATTAATTTACAAAATATCAATTAGTAATTGACACATTACATTTATTATCAATTAATAATTGAACCATAATTGTTTTAATTAAAGTAGGTTCACGTATAAGCCGACCCATCGACTTTGAAAAAATAAATTAATTAAAACTTACTCAGCCGATACGCGAATAAATATGGTAATATTTTAGACAATGTCGTCGAAATATTTTTCATTTTAGTTCGAGTCTCAAAGACTTTGGCAAACTTATAAAAGTCAACATTGCCTTGTCTATATGATATTTCAACTTTTCTATTTTATGAAGACTTTTCTCTTTTAATATTTATAAGTTTTATAAGAATTTTAACAGATAGTTATGTTGGTCAAAATACAATAATATTAAACAAACAATTTTATTTGTTTAAATCAGTCATCAGCAACTCGTTTTCTTAGATCAGGACATTTAGATATATAATGTATTGGAAGTCATTTAATAAATAATATTTCACTAAAGTGACTATAAGGTGGGCATGAGTTAGCTGTGTACATTCACTTACATCTTTGATCCATACGCAGTCGGTGTACATTCCAACTTTTATTATAAATGGTGCTATCTCTTAACACTTATTAAATTGACAATCTTTCAATAAAATTTTTATTCATTACCATTTGACTCCTTTTCCATATATTATAATTAAATTAATTTCACAGGACTACTAAAATTTGTGGACGTCTAAAACCACGGACCTCCCAAAAATAAAATTAATTTAAAATATATTTTCTAATCGGGTCAAAGGTTATCTGAATTTACTAAATAATTATTTTAGTATTTGGGATATAATAATCTGAAAATATGTTTTCCAATTTTATAGATGTTACCAGATGATTTATCAATGCCAAATCTTTCTCCTTTTAAACAATTAATTATTTTTCCACTGTTTTGAGTTTTTGCCATTACAAATTGAAAATTATGAAATTTTATTAAAATGTAAACATAAATTTATCAAAATGAAAACCAAATAACAAATTTACTTTTTCGATCAGTTGAGCATTTTATGATGAATTTTTCTCCTTTCATTATTGAAATTATTTTATTACCCAAAATCTGTGGCTCCTTTGGTTTGTCTAAATATAAATACTATAAATGCATGCGTTTAGTATCAAATTAATCAACACACTTAAACAAAATAAAATAAAGTAATCTAGAAAAAATAACAAAAAGTAATGTGTGGAAGATTTGAGCAACCAATAGACTTTTTTTAGACAATGGAAGAGTTTTGAAACAAATAAAGTGGATTTGTGTTTCGGCTCTTAAAGTTATTTTCTTAGAAACTCTTAAAATTATTGTAAATTAAAAGTATTACAGTATCTTGCCGCTTTATATATCGCCTCTTATTATTAACTTCCGTTTTTTATTTACCCTAATTTTGTAATTAAACTGAGTCTTAGTCATTTTCAAAAATATCAATTTAGTTTATTACTGACTCGCTCAAAAATGAATTTCATCTTGTATTAACCTTATTTTTTAGGTGGTTTCAAATAGTTACATATAACTTTCGCTGCTGATAATTTACCTCCACACGCAAGCTTATATAATACACCCTTTTAAGTCGCGCCACATGGTAACACCGTCATAGAGGTAAATACAGTACAGCACAGTAAGAAACAGATGACAGTACAATCTCTTTTTATTGGCGCATTTTATCCTTTTAACTATTCACATGCAGATCTCCAATGAATCCTTCTTTTACTTTCTCAGGAAATAAAAGAATTTACTTCTTCCTCATGATGTGATGGTATGAAGGGATACGTTCATGTGCAGACATCATAAGACAGCATTATAGACAGCATTAGTTCCTCCACTTCACACTTACTAAACACAGTGTGTTAATAATCACAAACAATTTTCAATGACATACTTGCGTGTATGTGTATGTTTGGGAGTATTTACTGTCATTTTCTCACCATTTTTATTGCAGTCTACATGTACAATTATGAAGAGAACAAGGACAGGGTTGGATGTTACAAAGATAAAAATTGGTTGAAATAATATCAAAGACAACAATATAGGAAGTCATGAATACATTGGAAGTATCTGAAGCAACAGTTATTTCTTGTAAAAAATAATTGAAAAAAACAAGGCGGGTATATTGAGCGGTAAAAATCCTAAAGTAAGGAGAAGAAGAACTGGAAAGACACTCACAATAGAAGCAACCCTGATTGACTTTACCAAAAGAGGACGACCATGCGATTTATCTATTCAGAGGAAAATGTTTATGGATAAAGCTTCAGATATTGCGATGGAGATGAGTAAAGAAGATCCATCAAGTTTTGAATCAACAGATGATAGGCTTTCTAGAGTGCTAAATAGTGCAAATATCAAGTCTGGGTATTTGCAAGGGGAAAGTCGAAGTAATGGCACAGCGAGTGCTGAAGAATGGTTGGAAAAGATACGGCCGACAATTAGAGGAAAATTTCCAATGGATCGAATATTCAACATGGATGAGACTGCCATTTATTTGAAAGCACAGCAATCACGGTATGCTTTTAATATTTTAAGTTTTCTTTAAAAACATTTTTGAAAATTTTCTGCATCTTCTATTTGTCTGTTCACAGCATTTGTGCTCCCAAACGAATTTTTCAAAGCAAAAGAAGGATCGTTGGACTGCAGTTTTGTGTTGTAATGTGAGTGGGACAATAAAACTGCCCATCACTGTTATTGGAAAAACTCAAAAGCCTCAAACATTTCCAAAGCTTCGGATTATCTCTTTGGCTTGCAAATAAATCCGCATGGATGACAAATGAGTTTTTCAATATATGGTTACAGGATTTCAGTAAAAATATGCATTCTTTCTTTGGTGAATATGTCTACTGAATTCTCGATAATGCAACATCCAAAAGTTTTGAACAACCCTACGAATGTTGAGTTTACTTATCTTCCACAAAATGGTAGGGATCCATATAAAGCGGCGGACACTGTATATTATAAAAATTACACTATTTTAATTTTATTAAATTTTTATATTTATAAAAATTAAGATTTAAACTTTTATTTAAAAATTCTTTTAAAAATCTAATAGTTTTAAATTAATTAAACTTAAATATTATTTCATAGCAATATTTTTTTAATTTTCTCTATCTGATTAAAAAAATTAATTTAAACAGAAATTAGAATTTAAACTTTTTAAATATCATTATTTACACAATGATTTATGTATCATTAATAAATATTTTTATGTTTATAATTCAGAATTCGTAAAAATGTTATTTAGAGTTGAAAAATTATTGATTATTTCAATAATATTTTAGACCAATAGAAATAGTATAAATTTAAAGTTTAAAGATATATTAAAGTTTTTTAATTTTATAAAAATATTATAATGAAATATTGTCCTTTAAATCTATATTGGACTGAATTCATTGAAATTGTTCATAAATTATATGACTTGACGTTTTATAGTTTAGTGAAATATGATTTTATTACATTATTACACCGAAAGTGCTTCTTGTGTTGTTGTTCCATATTTTCTCCTGCAAAGCTACGACGAATTCTTTTACCTGCCACAATTCTCTGCAAAATATGTTATTTCAAAGAGCCAGTGATACTCAGTTTCTTCAGTTTCCCCAACAGTAAATGTGAGGAAAAATAATTTTCATTGCATCCAGAACATTAAACTTTTTTTATATACACGAAAAGTTGTTTAAATATATCCTTTAAAGATATTTAATAATTTTCTTTGAATTTTATAATTTATAAATAAAATATATTTCAAAGAATATTTATTATCAAATAATGACAAAAGAAATGCGAATCTAAACTCAATTAAAATTCTTGCCACTGGAATGAGAATTTAGAATTTTATATGAAGCAATTTTATATCCCTAAAGTTAAAGCTATATCCTAAACTCCTTCGTAAAAAAATTATTTTGTATAAATATTCATTAAGCAATCTCTAGCCATGTTATTATCTCAGAAATTCAAAGTAAATTAAAAAATGAAATTATTTATGAATTTTATCAACACATTTGACGAATTTTTCATCGCGATTTATTTATGGAATTGTTTTAAATCATTTAGAATTCATTGAAAAAAAAATTATTAAATAATTAATCAAGTAAAACAATTAAAATAAAAGTGCTTGATTAAAACAAATTTAAAGAAAAATAAATTCAATTTTTTGTAGAAAATAAATAAAGTACACATTTTGTTTAAATTTAAGTAAATTATCAGAAAATCGCTTTTCATTGAGATTTATATTTTGTCTATTGTAGCCTATAATTATAATTTCACTTTTTATTTTTTTCTTGATAAAGCATAAAATATTCAAATTCTCAGCCAGAAAACCTTGACGAAATATAAATTAAATTTACACAACTTTTGCCTATTTTGTTTATAATATGAAGAGTCTTATTTTAGTAAAATCTTTTTGATTTTCATATAAATTTTTTCTTTCAATTTATTTCCAGAAAAAATAATAATTAAAATAATACCTCACTTAAACACATATTTATAAAGAAATTTTATGGCATTAAATCTATTTTGAATGAAATATAAATTTATAAAACTCTTTAAACAAAAATATATATTAAAAAAAATAATAATTAGTTCAAATATCCGTATTAGATTTGTTGGATTTTTACCGGATAATGATAGTGGATCTGTCAAAATATATCGCAAAATGTGTGTTTGAATTACACGTCGTTTAATTTATATCGTTGCCATGAATTTTAATCATTTAATTAATAATAATAATAATAATAATAATAATAATAATAATAATAATAATAATAATAATAATAATAATAATAATAATAATAATAATAATAATAATAATAATAATAATAATAATAATAATAATAATAATAATAATTAATAATAATAATATTGTATATGTTCTCATAAAAGAAAATCAAATGGAGTTATGTCTGTCAAAACTGTAGGTAATGGAAATGATAAACTTGTTCAAATTCTTCTTTTAAGGAATTACTTCAATTTATAATTTAAAGCTGATTATCAAATAATATTTTTTTCTCATAGTCTGCACAAAGGTTAAAATTTCGTAAAAATACTCGCCAAAATAGTTGAATAAATAATTTTGCATTTGGTTCGTCTAAAAGAAAAAATGTTTGAATTATAATCATGAAAGAATTTCCAGAATAATTTCAAACTATCTATTGCTATAAGACCTTTCAAAAAATTATCCTGATAGTGCTTAGAAAAAATGCAAAAGCTAGTTCTTTCTCTTGGTTATTGCAGCTTTTTCATATCACAAATGTTAACCAAATGTTAATCAATTTAGTGTAAATACGTAACTTAATACAATTTGTTAGTGATTGAGTAATACCAATCTTTGTTTTACAAATAAATCTTTTGATGGTTATTTTAAAGAAGGTATATATATATATATATATATATATATATATATATATATATATATATTTGATAATATTTTCCACAAAATTTGACTATGAATCAGATTTATTTAAGGTATTCACGAATTTTCGGCACAGCCTTTTTCAAGTGATTTCTCCGAACAAAATTAAATTGTAAACTTTCTATATTTATCTGACAAAGCTCACTGCACTCCTCACATGAACTTGATACATTGTGACTGAGAGTCCTTAAAAAGCAGACATGTATAGTTCGAAATATAGAAAATTTAGTAAGTCAAGCAAATCTTACAAGTAACTGTTAAAAACATTGTTTTTTCTGAATTGGCCGGTTTTCTTTTACCCGTCGTTGAAATCTGAATATTTTGAGTTACGCAGGCATACATTCCAGTTGAGCTCCTATCAATCAGAATGAAATTCAGTTTGGCATCATCGGAAATCAAAACCGCCGAAGAATCCGTCATATTCGACAGTTTGTACCATTTGATAAATTCAGGGGGAGGATTCGACGTAACGCGGCAGTTAATTGAATAATTTGAATTCTTTGGGACACGATAATTTGAATCGATATGAATTAGAGGATCCCCTAATAATTTCAAGTGATTAATTAAATAATTAATTAACTTTGATTTTATAATAAATATTCAATACAAATCTTTAACATTGAATTTAGCACTTAATTCAGGAGACAAATGAATTAATTATCACCTGTTGTTTGAATAATCACGAATATTCATCAAAAATCGATTAAAACAAAAAAACCTATTTTCAAAATTTAACATCCTTTTTAAAGCTAAAAATCTGAAATTTCAGAAAATCTCGTTTGGATTTTTGTGGGAAAGTAATTCTAATTGCTGTTAATTGAGAACCTGTATGAGATAAAATTTAATTATTAGTATAAACCTACCAAGTTAAAGTTGAAATTATTTTTATTCTGATATTTTGTTTTACTTTATAAGCTGCAGCACGAATTAGCTCCAAATATGGTATTGTTTGGTAGTCTTAGTTTTACTTATATAAACCACAGCACATATTAGTTGTATAATTGGCTTTGAAGAGACACGCTATGAAAGTACCACGATTTCTTATTTTATATTCATCGTTTACATTTCAACACTAGTAAACTTAATGAAATTAAAACGGAGTTCAAAGTACCTATGATACAAGCTGAATTGACATCAAGGGTTCAGTCATTATACCTTTCAGTTAACAGTTCGTTCAAGTCTAAATGGCATAAGAAGTGGGAGGACTGGATCATCAATGATTATGAAAACATCAAACATACTTAATGCGGGAAATATGAATGTCACAGACTGGTATTCTATTTTTGAATGGATTATCTACTCCTAAGAAGAGGTTAACCTTTCTACCTTTAAATGGCTTTCGAGTTTGTTTCTATGAAAATGAATATGTTTTTGAAATTGAAGAAAATGAAATGAATTTTCAAACATTTCTACGTCTCTGAACTTCTGAAATTACTAGAAATTTTGACTGTTATTGAAAATGAAAATTGCAATGGTTTTAAATAGTGTGATGTTGAGACAAATTGAGGCAAATAAATGAGATTATCTTCAAATTAAAGAGTTTTAAGTCATACTCGGAATTTTAAAGCAGCTAATTTTCTTTTCTTTTGCTCATGAATCTTCTGATCTATAATTGTTATCTATTCCAACATGTTTATGATTTTTATAATTTTTATAATTGGATTTTATAAATACTAAATATATTAACTATAATTTTATCAATCATATACTGAACAATAATAGTTTTATCTATTTTATTTTACGCAAAATAATAACAGCTGTTGAAATTAAACGTAAAATTATCAAGAAACATAATTTATCCATCAATTTACACATAGCTATTGTTAGGGTATATGGTAAAACTGTAAAAGTACAATTTATTGGTTTCTTTTTATTAAAGTCTACTGCTGGAAAATAGTTGTATTTTTAGATTGTTCAAAGTTTGAAGAAAAAATAAAATTTTTCAGTAATAATAATAACAAAAATTAATAATGATAATATTAATATTTAATTTTGTGGGGCTTATGACTCATTCGCTATGACTGTAATAATATTTAATTATGTTTGAATTTCATTGGATACTTGATAAGGTATGATTGTTGTCCTTGATTTCAAAATCATTAGGTGACTTTCAAACCGATTTTGATAATTACTTACTAAAGTCACAATAAACATAATAATAATAATAATAATAATAATAATAATAATAATAATAGTTATAATAATAATAATAATATTAATAATATTAATGTTAAAAATTATAATAATTAATATGTCTTACTCAACACATTTAACTGTACTGTCTCCTTAGTTGAACCAAGATAATTTTTTGCTTCACAAATAAGTGGTCCGTCCATATCCGGTCTGATTTTTGCTATAAATTTAGAGGAATCTGAAAATAAAATAAAATAATATAAATAAATTCATTGATCATAAAAGAACAAAATTAACACTCACCAATTATTTGTAATCCTTGCATTATGACCCACTGGATTGTTGCTGCTGGATTTGAGTAAACCTCACAGCTCAAATCTATTGTCTGATTAATCATTGCGTTCACTGTATTGGGTACAAATGGTTTGATTTTTGGTTTATCTTAATTAAATTGATAAATATAATTTTCATTTCTTATGCTCCTAATGTTTTTAGAAAATATTAAACATATTTTTTTCTTTTAATTGTGAATATTACACGCATAGTTGTTAAATTTTGTTGGCTATCAAAAGTCTTCAATAATTTAAAACGAGTTAACAAGTGTATCATCATCTAGGTTTCGTGTTTCATAGAGGACATAACTGCCTTTTTTGATTCATTAGTAACAATGCGATTATGCATAAATTCTCCAACCACTTTCCAGTATTAAAAATAAGCTGTTGAATATCAGCCGTAGCAAGACATACATTAGCAGTAGACTGCGCCGCACAAGCGCTACACGAAAAGGGAAAAATATCTCACAACTCATTTTTTATAAAAATTATTATTTATCTTTGTTGCATTTTATTAATTATTTAGTGGCTATCTTCAACTTTTTAATCATTGCCTCATTTAATTAATGATAATGGTATTCCAAAAGGTCGAGAGTAGTGAATTGTGAAGAAACACTTGATGAAAATTATCAAATTAAATTTGTTAGTACCCGAAAAAGTTTGCAAAACCAGAAGACTCTGATAGAATCACACAGACGTTATTTATCAAAGTTGATCTTATGTTATCGTCCATTTAATGCTTTGCATTAAGGTTTATACATCTTTTACAAAAACATGAGAAATTTTACATGTAAACCATGTATCACACAGTCGTGATCTTGTCATGTGGGATCAGAGATCCTTATCAAAAACTTATCTAAAAAATGTGAAAAGATTTCACCAATAGGTTTTGGAGACTGTATTAATTATATGTTTAGTAAATATATCCCTTTATTTTATATTACTTATTATGAAAATAAGTACTACTTTCTAAATAAATATTTTTACTCTACATAAAAAAATAAAATACATACATAAAAGTAATGAATCAGTTAAAATGTTTTCAAATTATTCTTATTAGAATTAATCAAATTATTTGCTTGTTAAATTAGTTGAAGAAAAACAATAATAATAGTAAACATGAATAATTGAATAAATAATTCTTTAATTAATTGATGAAGAACTTCAATTATATTTCTACAATGATTGTTGATGAATAAAATAATTTAATGAAAAAACCATTGAGCTTTATTCATAATTTTCAATTTTAATTTAATTGGCTAGAATAAATTAATTAAATTTAATTAATTCATTAATTTTATATATTCACATTAAGTTTTATTAGACTAAAATCTATCAAGTGTATGCAAATGTTCTGTACAATAAATTCTTTGAAAACGACATATTATTATGTTTTTTTGTTATTATTTTTATTATTAATAAGCATGGTAATGATTTAATTACAACAGAGAGTCTTTCAAACAAACATTCTACGACATGTTTTGATAGCTTTAATGTGATCATTAGGATGGTCAAAACTATGTATGTTGTAAAATATTTAAACAAATTAGAGAAATTTTGTTAATTTAATATAATTTCAATATTACATTTTTTAATTGCACTTTTTTTCAAAAAATATAGTAAAAATGTTTTATAATAATTATATTTAAAGTTGTACAATTTTATGATGTACTTTAAAACAAATAATCATTCGTCAACAATATGCCCTAAAAACTACCAAAACAATCTAAATATCTACAATACACCGACCTAAAATATTAAAGATAATTTCAAAACATTCATACCCATTGGACTTTGAACAATGATTTTTGGATTTAATGACTTCATCAACAACGCTTCACATATTAAATTATTTAATAAAATATTAAAATCAGACATTTATAAGACTTTTATTGTTTAATCCCTTCGGTCGAAAACTTTCAAGAACTCCAGTACATAGATGACGTGAAGTCTCTTTAATGTATGTATCATTGCACCCCTTCCATATATAGTGATAAACAAAGTTCAAACATAATCCATCCTAAGTCTTAAACTTATTAATAAACGTTTCGTACCTTACACAAATTAGAAACTATCTTATAATTTAAATTTCCCAACTGCTAACTTTTCTTTCTTTTATAATTTGTAAAACCACCAGATTAAGACAATAACAAAACAAATTTGGACTCTTAAGTACATAACCATCCAATTTGCACCCAATAATCGAATTACACTCAGTACTCTCAAATATAGATCCTTACAATTCTTAATCAATTTGTCAACATTATCTTCCATCTTCATTAATAAAATACGATTTTGAATATCAATTCGTTATCAACAAGCTATACTAAATTAACAAATATGATAAGAACCATATTTCACTTAAACTTTCAGAATTAGTATAAAGACCACTATAATTTCTCACGAGAATACATTGTCTTTAATAATACAATGCAAAATTGGCTCTATGGCATCTGATTTTTATATAAAAGAAGAATATCATCTATATACAATTTATAAACAAAGTGTTTCTCAAGTCCGAAAATACAATTTTCTTTTAACTAAGCAAAAACTTTTATATAATATTTTCTACAAAATCTGATTCATAGCCAAATTTTGTAAAAAAATATTATGTCACTTATAAAGAAATCATAGGTGAAAAAAAAGTCCTTAAAAAAAATTTGATGTATATATATATATTTGCTGATACTATTCATTATTCTGGATTACAAAACTCAAAATATTTATGATATCTTTTCCATCCAAAATGTGATGTTCAGAGTTGTTTTCAGTACACATCACACAACTTAAATCTACCGCAACAACCAAAAGTACATTCGCAAACAGACTACAGATATCTAACGAAACCGCAATATCATTCATACTTTGTCAGTTTAAATATGCATTTCTAGAAACACATTCAAATTCTAATCACATCAAAGGTTTAAAAAATCCATCTAAAAATTAGCTTTATTATACTGGACAGTACCAACTTTCACTCCAACTGGTTTCATTAGTAAAACATTTTTGTAGATTATTGAAAGTCCATGCGTTTTATGTATAATAATAATAATAATAATAATAATAATAATAATAATAATAATAATTATTAATAATTTTATTATTATTATTGTTATTATTATTATAATTATTATAATTATTATTATTATTATTATTATAATTATTATAATTATTATTATTATAATTATTATAATTATTATTATTATTATTATTATTATAATTATTGTTATTATTATTATTATTATTATTACTATTATTATTATTATTATTATTACTATTATTATTATTATTGTTATTATTACTATTATTATTATTATTATTATTATTATTGTTATTATTACTATTATTATTATTATTGTTATTATTACTATTATTATTATTATTATTATTATTATTATTGTTATTATTACTATTATTATTATTATTGTTATTATTACTATTATTATTAGTATTATTATAGCAATTATTATTATTGTTATAATTATTATAATTATTATAATTATTATTATTATTATTATTATTATTACTATTATTATTATTATTATTGTTGTTATTATTACTAATATTATTATTATTAATATTATTATTATTATTATTATTATTATTATTATTATTATTATTATTATTATTATTATTATTATTATTATTATTATCTTTTCGGGATATAAAAATAATGTTTCGATACACCAAATATCAATCTTCTTAAGGTTATATAAATTATTTTCTGAATTCAAACATTGAAAATTACTATTCCATTCAATATACTCCTCCACCTTATCTTTTATTTAGCCTTTAGTGTATATGTGAAGTTTTTAATCAAAAACATTGATTATATTTATATTAAGTTATAGAATATAAAATTTGGATTTATCTCAGTGATTATTTGTTATTAAAGGATTAAAAATGTTTATCAACCAGCCCAAAGAGTCAAAATCTAAATTTTGTTCTGAGCCTTTGGCAATGAAAATTCGAATTGGTTAAGAAAATAGTATCACTATATTTGCACTACTAAAATTGCAAACTTTGTTTAAATTGATTAAATAAACTGTAAAAAAGTCTATTAAATTATGAAAAAAATTTTGATAGAGTTTATTAACAATATCACTCCATGAGTGACGTAAAGGATACTAAATTATTCAAATGAATCAATTCGAATATAAACTCCAGAGCCCACCAATATGCATTGGGAGATTAGCAGTACAAACAAACAAACAAATGAAATCTATGCAATGTATAATTTCTCATTGAATTGTCCCTAGTGAAGTTGGCGCCGTCTCTATTCTGTAATATATTCATAATTCAGTTTAATGGACATCTCTGATAAGATGGGCCGTATTGATAGAGTTAGATTAGTTTTTAATTTTTCACTTACATTTTATATTCAGTAGTGAAGTATTTTTCGTTAAAACTCCGGCATCATTTATTGCGGTACACATTACGAATCCTCTATTTTCAAGATAGTGAGGCCTCCAGAGAGATATTGCACTTACTTCCGCGATTGTTGAATTTGGGAAATTGCTTGAAATGATTTTCAAACGTTTCTAGAAAACAAAAATACAGATAACTTTACATATCTACGTAAACGTATATTATTTTTATTAATTATATATTTGCGTAAAATGGACAAACTATTTGTCGAATTTACACTTGAAGAGTTAAAGGATTTTATAGTTTTCGATTTAACAAATGGGGAATCCGAAAAATAATTAAAATTATTTGGCTTTATTTATAATAAATAAATCAACGTTTATTATTATTAATAAATAATTAAATAAATTTGGCAACAATTTAATTAAAAGAAAACACCAATAAAAAACTGTTCGTACTATATATTTTGGCAGTTTGACTGTCATGTTTAGGGACAAAAGACCAACTAAAAATATTATGAATTAACTTATTTTCATTGATCACTATGTCAAATTATATTCAAAGAATATACGATACATTAAGTGATACCCAGTACATTTCCCAATAGTATACTAATTTCGAGCTAATGTATTAATTAACTTATAATTTAAACAAATTATTGTTTTTAATTAATTAAATTTTCTAATAAATAAACAGTTAAAAAATATATAAATACTTATAATTAATTTTTTTAAAAACTTTTTATTATTATTGAAGATTTAATTTAAACTGTGTTCATTTTTTTCAATTTTTTATCGTTAATTTTATATATATTTGAAATTTTTCATTATTCTTTTTTTAAATTTAATTTTATATTTTAAAATAATTTTATTAAATTAAGAAAAAAACAAAAATACAAGAGATGAAAAAGACAAAAAACTCTCATACAAAAAATATTTCTTTGAAAATGAAATTATGATAATATTATTAATATACTATTAGTTGTATTAATTATAATTAATAATATAAATTTTACATAAAATATAAGTTTTTAAATCTATTGTTTTTTTTATCATTATTCTTTGAACTTTATCGTTAATTCACTCCAAGATAAACAAAATATTAATCAATAATATTAAAAAGAAATGAAGATGAAAGAAATTTAAATTTAATTAAAATTTAAATCCAAATACAAAATTATTTAAATTTCAGAAATTTAATACTTGTCGTATTTATGGAGAATTATTTTGATAATGTTCAACGAAGTTCAATTACTGAAAATAATCTTGTCGTTGGAACGTGGAAAGGAAAACGAAAGCGAAAGTTGTTTAAATTAATTTGTGGTTTTATCCAACACGGCTAGACAGTTTACATCAGCTTAAAGAAATATTTGTAAATTGAATTTTATCAATGTTTTTATATAAAATCTCAGGAAAATTGAATGGAATGAAGTTGAAACTGAGTTATTTGATAATTATTTAATTGAGGATTAATGACATTCACCAGATTTTCTGGAGATTAAATTTTATCTTAACTTATAATTTTATTTTTGATAAATTTATTTTTAATTTATATTATATGCATTAATTATGATTGTCCTTGTCAGTTTTAATTATTATTGTCAGCTGTAATAATAATAATAATAATAATAATAATAATAATAATAATACTAATAATAATAATAATAATAATAATAACAATAATAATAATAATAATACTAATAATAATAATAATAACAATAATAATAATAACAATAATAATAATAATAATAACAATAATAATAATAATAATAATAATAATAATAATAATAATAATAATAATAATAATAATAATAATAATAATAATAATAATAATAATAATAATAATAATAATAATAATAATAATAATAATAATAATAATAATAATAATAATAATAATAATAATAATAATAATAATAATAATAATAAAATTAAAAACCGTTGATCTCTTATTATTTTATAAACGAAAATTTTTTTTTTAAATCCATTTAATATTTTACTTTGCAGCAAGAACTTTACCTCCTAATAAAAATAAATATTAATAAATATACTTTTTTAACAAACTCTAAGTTTTTATTATAAATAAATTTTTAAAGTTTCAATCAAATTCTAATTTTAAATTATAACATTAGAAATCCGCGCTATTATTATTATTATTATTATTACTTTTATAGTCGTGTAAAAAAGTGAATACAGTTGTTTATACAGTGTCATGAGGATAAACACTTGAAAGAAATAAAAGAATTTTATTCATCATTTCGTTAAATAATTGAATGGATATAAATGCTATGCCAATATCATTTCCTACAATGAAAATTAGTTAATGTTACATTCATAATTTTTATCTTTTATCATTAGCTAGCCGAAAGTTCTGTTTGAGCTTTTAGAACATTTTTCAGTGGAACTGATTATCGCATAAAATTATAACAATAAAATAGTATTTATAACAAGTACATATTATATCCAATTAATATTCGAGGTGGCTAAATAAGTAATAATATTAGTTGAAAATTAATAATGATAAAATACTATAAATAAAATAATAATATATCGTTATTTTATTCAAATTCATTGCTAAATTATGATTAAAATTTTCTGAAAAGTCAAAAATAAAAATCTTGTTATTATATTTTTACATTTAGAAACTTCAATTTTTATTTTATCTACTACTTTTAATTAAAAATGAAGCTTCTTTTCTTTTGCTTTTACGTTTTTATTAATAATTTTTTAATCATTACCATTTTTAATGAGACTTGGGAATTTTTTTTAACTTATTGCAGATTTGAAATAAAAGCAATTTGTTTTAATTATAAATAAAAGTTTTTATAAATCATAACAAAACTGCAAGTTTTAAAATATTAATTTTAACTTTAATATTATGTGATGTAAAAATTGTATTTTTATACAATCCATTTTTTGATGTATTTACATTTGCTTTCTTTCGTTGTTGTTTCAAAGCTCAATGTCGATTAAAAGAGATGAAAGAAAAAATAATTAGTAATTAAAATTTAAAAAAGTAATATATCTTTGAAATGGTATTTTAATTTTGCACATGATTTCACCAATTCGACACATGTTACGACAGTGAAACATCAGTTTATCTATGTGATTTTGTCGGGTAAAATTTATGTCAAACTCACGTTGGTACAAGTAAATTAATACAAATTACCACGATTCATTTAAAATCCAGAATCTGTTTATTTTTAATTATGTTTCAATAAGGAGCCATACAAGACATATGGGAAATTGTATTTCCGTCATGAATAATAATTATGATATTAAAAAATCGTAATAATTTGATGTAAGTTTTTGATTAATTGAATTTTTGAATTGAACAATATTTAAACAAATTTATTTGAAAAAAAATATCTTTCAAAAGAATTAGGACTTTTTAAAAAATAAATTTATGTAAAGATTTTATGACCTATACAAATAAATCTAAAGCAATAAAATTTTTCAAAATTTACATTTTATTTGCTTTTTTTATCAAATGGTAATTTAAATTTTAAAAATTAAATTTTTTAATTTAGAGATTTAATACAATTGTTTATAAATTTTGTCTTCATCACTTTAGAAGTTCATTGAAAATATTAAAAACCTTTAATATTCATTCTATACATATATAAAGAGAGCATTTTTAATTTTAAAAAAATAAAATTTCTCTACAGGAATCTACACGACAAATTTGATTACAGACAGCAATAAAATAGCTTTTCAATTTTATAGCGATCAAATAATATATTCTGGACATGAATTATTAGCATTATATTCAACTATAAAATAATTTGGCGTCACTGGCTCAGTACCTCCTGGATGTCATTTACATAGTGATAATTAATGACAATTACTATTGACTATTCAGGGCTTTTGCTGTCAATAATACATAATTTATATTGTTATTTTCAATTAATTTAATAATAGTAATAATATTAATAATAGTAATAATTATAATAATAATAATAAAATATATAAATGAAACATTTATATGAAATATATATAATATTAACTTAAATATTTCGTATTTATTTTGTTTTTTCAAATAAAGATTTAAAAAAAAATTAAAAAATATTTTTTTGTTTTTCTAAAATTAATGTAAAATTTGCAAACTGATATCGGATTATTTCAAATATAGTTTTTTGAGTTTTAAATTGCAAATTTAATGACGAAATCTTATCTTAATTTAGATGAGAATATTTCTCGAAATAAATTTTATACTTTGCACATTGGCTTGTATGATATTTAAAGATTTCACAAATTTAAATAAAAAAATTTTATTTTGATTTTAGTTATTGAAAAACTATTTTAAATTAGTTAATGTTTAAAAAAATTTTAAATTATTTACAACAAATATTATGGAATAACAATTTCGTTTTTATGACATTTATGACAAAAAATAAATGTAAATAATCATATTTATAAGAAGCACATTTTTTATGAAATCAATTGAGAAATAAACATTTTTAGAGTTTCAGAAAATCATTTATAATACAATGAAACTATTTTAAATAAAACCTATTATAAAATGAAAATGCGACTCAAAAATATTATACAATATTTTTTACAATAAATAAAAAAATTATGTTATATACAATATAATTTTATTTCTCAATAAATTAATTTTTAATAGATTTTAAATTTGATTGAATTTTATGATTTATTAGTTGGGCTGTGATTTATTTTATTGACCAATAAATTTCATTGATTTTATTAAAAAATACGGAAACTTAATTTTAATGAAAAATAAAATATATTTCATTTGAACCTGAAAAAAATATTAGAAACAAATAATTTAGGTGTTAATAATGAAAAATAAAACAGGAAATTGTAATACCGAAAAAAAAATAAATTGAAAAATAATTCTTAGAAAAATCAGCTGGTAATTTTACCGCCAGTCTCAAGTTGAATCAACTCTGTGAAAATCATCCAAATTAAGAGATGTCATTGGAGTTTAAATTGCAAAAAAGCGTTCAAATGTCAGAATTAAAAATCTTTTGGAAAATAAATTTATCAAATATTTCACAATGAGAGTAATAATTATTAAAGAAAATTAATAAACTATAAAATTATAAAAATCTTTTTTGTTATAATATAGGAAATAGAGCAATATTCAATAATAACCAATTCAGTCTAATTACGCATTAATAATATTGGAAAATTTATAACGTTGCCCATTGAAACCTTTTCTTTCAACACATTTTCCATGCCGAAAATATGCAAAAACCAATTTTTGCTAAATGTTACGTTTTCTGCATCAACTAAAACAAAATTAATTTGCATATGTATCATGCTAATGATTCTAGTAACAGTAGTAGAACGGCAACGTGCCCCAAGCCAAACATACCTCAATATTTAGTATTGCGTAATAATTGTAAAAAAAACCTTTGGAGGAGTGGTAGTTTTTTAAATTAATTATTTAATAATAAAAGAATAACAAAATTAAATCTACATTCGTGAAATTCCGTATTTCACGCATATAGACCACCGATTGGTCTAACAAACACCCTCATATAAACAGCTATTTTTAACTAAGCCAGTAAAAAACTGATAAACTATAAAAGTTGATAATTTAAGAAAATTTGAAATATATATTCCACATAAATAGTAGACATGTAAAATATGAGAATATAGTTCAAGTGTTATATAAGCGAAAGTACCGTAAGTAGAGTAACAGAAGAAAATCCAAATGACTATTGCTGCATTTTTTGATTTTCATAAAAATAAGAAAACGACGAAAGTGACAGTTCATTTAAAGAAGTACGTTTGAATAATTTGGTCTAAACAGATCGGAAAATTATAAAAAGAAATTTATAAATTAATTATTGCGATTTATTAAACATAAAATTTTAATTATTTGCTAGTTAGTAAAGATGAAGAATGTTCTTACGATTTTTATGCCCAACATATGGGTAAGCAAAAACCTTTGAATAATAATAATAATAATAATAATAATAATAATAATAATAATAATAATAATAATAATAATAATAATAATAATAATAATAATAATAATAATAATAATAATAATAATAATAATAATAATAATAATAATAGTAATAATAATAATAATAATAATAATAAATGCTTAGACAAATGTTTGTATTTCTATCGATGTACAAACAATATTTGACAAAATTGAATTATTTATTGATATTTACACATAATTTAGTCACAAGTTTTCAACTTTCACTATATTTTTCTTGTTGAAAATGCCGACAGTTTTCTTTGATCACTATAGTTTCGAGTAACAAAGATGAAAATTAACCTAAACATTTCTATTGTGATTTTGTTTTGGTTTGGGAATTTTGTTTTGTAAAGCTTTTTATTCATTTATCATATTTATAATGAATAAATTATCTCAGCATTTAGAGCTGCATAAAATTCGATTAGAGATTCATCTTATTTGTCAGAAAAATAAAGGTTTTGCGACTTTCTGAAACTATCAGTTTTTCTAAACATGGAATAATAAATCCTGGAATAAAATGATGATAATAAAAGAGAAATCTTTTGAAATTTCTAATTGAAACAAATTTTTAATTAATCATTATAACAAGAATAAAAGGAGGAATTCATCAAAAAATTGAGTCAATTTTTGAGAGAAATATCAAATAATATTAAAATATTATTAAAATGATTATCAAAACTCTAACTCCAACGACCTTTTTATCATGAGAAACGAAAATGAAGTTAATTCTTCTCTTCTAAAATCTTTAATGGAATCATTGCTCCAAAGAAATACAACACGGCTTTTCATTATTATTATACTAAAGACAATTTTAATGCATTTATCAAAATGTGAAAGAAAATAATTGAATGTTAAATTATGGTGTTTTTTCAAGCTTACAGCTATTTTTCATCCATTTCATAATCAAATAACACTTAATTAACTATTGAAACGTTGAGGGACAAAGTGGCTATAAAGGTCATTCGAGACTTCACACTTGTTAACAAAATAACGACTAAATCATCTAAAATAACACATTTTGTAATAATTGAAGAAAAAAATGATAATGAAGAATGATAGTGAAGACAACTTTTTTCGACGTAATATAAAAGTTTATTTTTTTTAAGCGCACCGTTGAAGAAAATAATTATTGAATTTTCATTTTATATTTTACATAAATAATTTTTCGGAAGAAATCTTTTTCTATAAAATCATATTTATTAAAACAAAATATTTTTTGAGGAAATTAACATCTTCATTGGTCTGCCATCATAATCTGTGTTAAATGCTATATACGAAAAAAATAATGATTTATTGATTTAATTACATAATCTTAATAACTTCGTTGCTGATTGAATATTAGTTGTTAGGGGTTGTGATTGAATTACAGATGCCTCACATTAAATTGTTTATAAAAAATTTTAAAATCTTTTATATTAGTTGTTCCTTTAGATATTTTATGCTCGGTAATATTCCTCGTGATATTTAATCGACTATGTTACTCAACTAATGTGTGGAGATGACGGAAAGTGTTTATAGTGTATGTAACACTGAATATATTAGTGAAAACCTATACACTAGATTAGACAATAAACCTATTTGATTTAGAGATTTATTATACATATTTAATGATTTCGACAATTTTTTAAATATATTGTAATTGCCTAATAAAGTGTGACATAAAACTTAACATTTTTCAAACATTCCATATATGGAATAAAATTTTATAGGTTCATTGTTTCCATTGTTTTCATCAGACGTAATCAAATGACAATCTATTGTTTTCCTAGTCAAGCTTTCTACAAAAGCCTTATAATATCCATTTTTATTCAAATAAGAAATGAGCTTTTGTATGCTTTTGTTAGATTTTAAAAACACAGAAGATCATGACTAGGGTCTAAAAATCAAACCCATATTCATATTTTTATTATATAAGTCAATTGTTAAAGCCATTATTAGTTGACTTTTGATATATTTCTGTTTCAAAACTCTTAAACGTTCTTTCTACTAACCAATCTAAAAATGGAATAAATGACTTAAACGTTTACTCTACTATAAACCTAATATTGAAATGAAGCCAATATAATTTTCAGAAAGGAAAAACATTATCAAACTTACAAAATACTAAAAAGATATCAAGAACATAAAGTTTAAATATTTTAGGCTTAACAAAAGGAAAATCAGAAATCTTTTTCACTTATTTTGATAAAGGAATTGATGCAACAGTTGAAGCGAAAGGTTATCCCATAGCTACTCCAAATAAACGCAACATTATAGGTGGCAAACATTCACTATTAAAAAGATTCAATTTCATCTAATGTCTGATCCTCTTACTACAAATTATAACAAATATCAATCGCCTCATTTAATGAAACACTTGTAAAGAAACAGTTACATCCTAAGACATCATATTTCCACAACAATCCTATACTGTGCTGAACCTACCATTGAAAGAACAGTGAGCATTGGAACATCTATTTGTGAGTTTTCTGTAGACCATATAATTTTTGCAGTCTGATGCCCTTACACTAACCCATAAGGCCGATATATATATATATATATATATATAAATATGTGGGTTTGAAAATTTTTGTCAAAATATTTATGAAATTCGTAACCATATGTTGGTATGGTCAACTTAATCCTGAGAAAATCTCTCTAGTATTCAGGGATTTTCAAAATAAAATTATCCCATTTTTAATTCAATGTAACACGTATGATAAATTTTAAAAAATATCGAAAGTTTTTATTATTAATAAATTATATTTGATTATAAGGCCATGTAACCAACAGTTGGATTTGATAATAAACTATCCCAGTCACGCTGTTGTGAATTCGCGTGTAAATGTTACAAGTGAAATCATTCACACAGGAACTATTAGTAAATTATCACTTTGAATCATCTAATGGATATAAATGTATAATAAATAGAGAATGTGAATTAGCAAATGATATGTTAGATTTTTTTCAGATAAATTCTAAAAAAAACATGTTAAAAATCATCTTTTGCAAGGAAAAAATGAATTTCACTATATGCAAAAATATTTTAATATAATTTTGTATTAATTACTTACTTTCAAAGAACTTGTCCCTATCTTCAATATACATGAATAATTTGTTTTAATATACTTAATTAATTAAAAATTTTCGATAACCAAAACATTTTTATAAATAACTTTTAAAATAATTAACCAATTAAATTATATAAAATAACAAATTAGTATTTGTAATAAATAAACAAAGATAAGTTGACTAACATTAGATAAAAGATTTCCGAAAAATTACATCCGTCCATTGCAATAGAACAACAAAAATATTATAATAAAACTGAATTAAATTTATTATTCTGGTTTTTTTTTAATATTATAACAAATACTGTTGTTATATAAGGGCGTAAGGAAATAAAAATAATTCAACTATGTTTATCGAAAAATTTTAATTAATTAAGTAAATTAAAATAAAATTTAGCATAAACCCTGAATTGATATAAGTATTAATGATATAAGTCTATGTAACACATTGAATATTATGTCATTTATGTATCTATTTCAGTTAATTGATCGCTGACAAATTGACAGTAGTCTACAGATGCAAAAATTAAACAATTATTGGGAATTAAAAAGGAAAAATACAATTTATTTCTAATAAACTTTTTCATGCATTAGAATTACTAGTTTTTTTTCTGAAATCAAATTACTCTCAACTTTATATTTATATGAGTTATTAATTAATTGATGAATTTTCTAGGATTTGATTGGATTAAATTTAAATTAAGGTAAAATGATTTTAAATTGCTTTTTTAATAAATTATTTTACGGCTTAAAGAAATAACTCAACTAATTTGCTTATTATTGCTAAAAATAAATTATTAATAATATACTAACAATTGCATTATCTTTTACTATATACATGGAAATCTTTGGAGGTGGTATACCTCCTGAAACAGAACATTGAATGGCAATAAATTCTTGTTCTTGGAATACATTGATAGACTTGTTGAAATGAAAACTTATTGACTTTGGAGGTGCTAAAATAGAAATTATATAAAGTGTACAATTAAATCTGGCATACTTTTTACGGTCACAACTGCTAAGGATATTATGTGCTCTGACGTGGTAAGTAAGGTTACTCTGCAAACGTAGTAACCTGAATTATCACTGGATATATTGTGGATTGTTAGCCGGCTCTCGTGACTGATTGTGATTTGAGATTCCGAATCGGGAACTCTTAATTATAATTTACTTGTAAAGTCTACATGGGCAAGTAAGAATAAAGTTTCTACAAAAGTAATTGTTTACTGTGGATTTTGTTTATTAAGTATTTGAGAAACAATATTATTGTTATTCAATTTTCTCGATGTGCAAGTTGGTTTGTAAATATTTTACTGCAAATATACACGTACACTTCTTTTCGTTAAAAATATATTAATTGTGCACTTTATATATTGAATATTAAGTTTACTTATCTCAAATATGTTTGCAAATGACAATATCATTGTTAGAAGTATCTAAAACATCCTTTAAATTATCTTGAATAACATTTGCAATAAAAGAACACATATTCCAAAAAATTATTTCTAATTCAATATTGTTTAACCCTTCAATTGACAATGACATGTATACATGTCATAATACTGGGTTCTGTTGGGACATGACGTGTATAAACGTCAAAATGTGCATCATCATTTTATGGTTGAATTATAATAATTACTGCATTTCTTTCATTTTGCTGTTTTCAGAATTTCATTATCTTTAGAAATGTGAAAGATATGGCAAGTGACATTCTGGGAACATCAATTTAAAAAGTGCGTCTGCGAAAGGGTTAATATTTTAACAAATATTCAAGCATTAACAATTTATCAGAGAAATTCAATATTTAAAATTTTAATAAAAGTTAAAGAATTTTATATTTAAATTTTAATCAAAGCTAATTATGCTAATCTATTTTAAAAACAAATTATTTATTATAAGTTTTAAAATTTTACTAATAAAAACTGATTTTATCTTTTTTTAATTATTTAAATTAATTTTAGACATCTCAGACAAATATTCAATTTCCTTCTGAAAACACCTCACAATCATAAATGTAAATATCGCCAATTAATATTTGCTGTTTTAACTTTACTCATTATAAAATATATATTTTTACAGTCATATTCACTGTAATTTCTAATGATAGACTAGTTTCAAGCCTAATGTATTTAAATACATTTAATATTTTACAAACTAGGCGTATGAGCAACTCATATCTTATTTATGTCACCAAATAAGAATATACGCAAAATATCAAAATATTGATAATGTTTAAATGTTTTATTCAAATTGAAAAATAAGTTGTTTTTTGAAAAAATCGTGAAATGATAAAAATAAAATGGTAAACGACAAAAATCCCATAAAGTAAATCAACGGGAAAATCTCCAATTGCCTAATTGTAATGGCTCTGCAAAACGTAGTAATAGCAAAAATTATAGACATTGGAGGTTATAAGAGGCCATAAACATCTGGAGAAAATGAATTAAGTTTTCATTTTTAATATAAAATGATGAAAATGGAAAATAAATTCTGATGAAAATATGTTTTAATTCAAAAAGTTTGATAAATTAGCGTATTAATTATTTTCAAATATTTTTTTTCCATTTTCTTTTATTGTTTATTTTTCAAAACCTAGACAATTATTAATTAATAAAATGAATTTTTGTTTCATGCTTGTACAAGTTTTTGTTATTGAAAATCATTTAATTTGTTTTTATAAATATTGAATTATTTGTCTAAATAAATGAGCATTCCATTTGTTGTATCACTTAAGGAATTTTTTGGAAATGAAGTTTATTATTAATATTTTATTATTATTAATATTATTATTATAATTATTATTATTAGTATTTTTATTATTTGTATTATTTTTATTATTATTCTTCTTCTTATTATTATTATTTGTATAATTAGTAATATTATTATTATTATTATTATTATTATTAATAATATTATTATTAGAATAATGAAATAGAAATTTCAAGTCTTACACGCAAGGTTTTTCAAAGTAGCAAAATCCCAAAACCTTAGACATGCTATTTGATTTAATATGAAATGGCTTATATTCCCAAGAGTAAACAATATTTTGTTGATCTACTACACATTCAAGAGTTAAATTTTCTTTACTATTTACTGTGGCATTGTTTGGGGTAATGAGAAAATTCAAAGTGTAACTTCTGTCCATCAGATTACCTAAAGTTTAAAAATTATTATGAAATAATAATAAAAATAATAATAATAATAATAATAATAATAATAATAATAATAATAACAATAATAATAATAATAATAATAATAATAATAATAATAATAATAATAATAATAATAATAATAATAATAATAATAATAATAATAATAATAATAATAATAATAATAATAATAATAATAATAATAATAATAATAATAATAATAATAATAATAAAAATAATAATAATAATAATAAAATAACAATCAAATAATAGTTGCATTAATTATCAATGAAGCTGTAACATTGCTTTTTTGTTTTTATGTTTGTTTTAAAATATATTTCTGCATCATGTCATTTCAATAAAATTAAATCAAATTTATTTAATTAATTTATGAATTTATATAAAACTTAATATTTTTGTTTACATTTGAATAAAATTGGAGAGAACCTTCAAGTCCTTCACTTGTGTAATTCAATACAATAATTGCAATAAAATGTTTTTTAAAACGATTTTCTGATTTGAAATTCTTTTTTTTTGATAAAATAAATAGGATATTATTTCAAAAATCAAAATAAACATTTTCATGTTTGTAATTAAAATATTTAATGGAAATTTAATTTTCAATGAATTAATATTTGCTACCAATAATTATTATTAATTATTGGTTTGGAGCTGGGACTATCAAAGAATTTTGAAATAATTTCCATTTTTTGTATAAATTTTGCTTTCAATTATTCTAATATTAATGATAAATCTCTTTATGATTATTCATTTGTTTTAAAAAATATTTATTATTTATTCATAAATTTTCAGTTAAGCTTTCATGCATATCTTTTTATTTGAATAAAATAAAAATTCATCAATGAGAAAAATAAAATATTTTACTGGTAAAATAATTTTTACCAGGCATTTATTTTGTGAAGGCTTAAGCAAATTTAATAAAATAAAAATAAAAATTTATAAAGGAAATGAAAATAAATAAAATGCAAAAACACAGGTCAAAAATCAGTAAAATCAAAGTTTTATTTAAAAAAATAATTATTAAAAAAATAAATAGTTTTTTAATGCTACATCCATTTATATACATTTTTATCAAATAAAATGTCAAGATAAACCAAATACAAGTTGTTATTGACAGTCCATTTTGATTGGTTGATCAAAGTTTTATTAATTTTTATTATTATATTTATTCTGACAAAAGAGGGTAGCGGTATCATTTTTCTAGAATCTGATCAAAGCTATAATATATTGCATTCACAAAAAAAGTTTTGGAGTGTTTACTGTCACTTAGAGCTTACAAAAAAGGTAGTTGTCATATTTTAGTGGCTTAAAAAATGATCTATAACCGTAAAACATTTAATAAATTTTATAAATTCTATAAAATAAATATTAATTAATCCTAAAACCGCAAAATTCATGTTTTTATTTTTCATATGTCAGCAGAATGGAATCTGTTAATTAATTAGCGGTTTCATTTCTACTGATTTTATCAAACTCTATCTTGATTGGATTTGGATGAATAAATTAATTTGCTGCTTGTTTGTGACTTTAATTAAAACAAAATGATAAAAAATTTGTTAACCATGAAAATATGACAGGATTCTTTAATAATTTGTTTAATTAAGAGATAATAACGGCTTGATAAATCAACAAACGTATGCAAATCGGTGTTAACCGTACGTTAGTCGCGAGGAATACGTATATCATCCTCTAACTTTTCTAATTACAATAAGCAATTATTAGTGATTTTCAAAACTTTTATGCAAATAAAACACGACCAAATATTATTTTATTTAAAATACTGTTAAAACCTGGAACTGGCAACATATATAGCAGCGGTGGTCAGACATTATCCTGACGGGAGCCGAACATTTTAAATTCACAATTTTGAGAGCCACAATTAGACAAATTCTATATATTAATTAGAAGTACTATTTTTCTCCTGCCCCTCCCCTTTTTTCTTAATATAATTTTAAACTTGTATAATTTGTGGTTTTATTGCAAATATTTTTTAATATGTATGAAAATAATTTAAAATATATTTTTTAAACAAAAAATATACTAAGAATTCTTGAGTAGATGAATCTCATTTGGCTTTGAAACAATCCTATCCTTGTGTATTTTGAGAAGGTCCAATAAAAGTTTAAGAACCTGTTCAAACGAAGCCATTTTAATTTTATTACACTTTTCGTACTTTTAAAAAAGTAAAACTCGTTATTTCTGTGCTACTTCTCATATTATTTCTCAGAACTCTGTTTGGAAACCACTGCCCTAAAGTTGAGAGCACCTTTGAGTCTTTTACAGTTTTACAAAAATCTTTCATGAAAAACGTAATTACATTCTGCAAAGGGTTTCCAAGAAATTAGTTCAACATATGAAAGACAATGTCTTGCAGTTATGTATATTTTTGTTTGTTTGGAATATGACTTTGTTTTCTCTTGAAAAGCTTATACTATTTCATTTTTACCATGGATTCACCAATATACGTATATTCTTTTACTAAAATAATGTATATATCTTATAAGTGAATATTCAATTTCTGTACTTATAAAAATTATTATGTTTAAATAAAAATATATATAAAAACCAAATTTAAAATATATAAAACGTTTCTTCCTTAATTCAAAAAGAAATCTTAATTTATTTTCTTAAAATAATTCAAAAGTTGTTTTAATTATCTAATAATTTTGATATCATTATTTAATGTTTCAATGAAATTTGTGATAATATTTATTTATCAAAAATTAATTTAAACAAGAAAGAACTAAATAACTAAGAGGTAACAAAAAATTACGTTCAGAATAATAAATATAAAATTATATTCCATTGGAAACTTAATTAATAAATAAAATATTATAATTATTTAAACAAATTTCATGCGTATAATAATAAAGATTAATGAAACGTCTTTCGTATATCTTAATATATCTCATTAATAACAAATCTTCTTTCCTCCGGAAATCCATAATTTTTTAATGAAAATTAATTGAAAATTAATATGGTTATTTAAATTTAACTAGTTACTACATATGATCTATTAATGAAATAAATTTATTTTTCTGAAAGTAATTTCACCGGAATAATCAATAAAGACTATTTCTAACCATTTATTTAAAAGTGTCTAATTATTTTCAACAAAAAAAGTTTTTTTTATTTCGAATCTGCTTTAATAAAGATCGATATTCCAAGAAATTTCCAAATAAATGGCATCAAATATGAAATTATTATTTCCTGGCAATTTATTCAAGTTTTATTTCTATTGTTTCCTGATTTTTCAAGAATGAATTTAGGTAAATAATTATTGATAATTTACACTTCCTATTTCTCATTATAATTTGCCTGTCATTTTTCAAATAATAATAATAATAATAATAATAATAATAATAATAATAATAATAATAATAATAATAATAATAATAATAATAATAATAATAATAATAATAATAATAATAATAATAATAATAATAATAATAATAATAATAATAATAATAATAATAATAATAATAATAATAATAATAATAATAATAATAATAATAATAATAATAATAATAATAATAATAATAATAATAATAATAATAATAATAATTATAATTATAATAATAATAAAATTAATGAAATAAATATTTTTAAATGTTAATTAAAACTAATAATTCAATAGAATCATATTGAAAAAAAAGGAACTGAAAATCATTCAACAAAATCATTTTTCTATTCCTCTTATTATCATTGAACATAATTTTACAAGTAAACCAATAAATCTGAACTGATAAAAGGAAATTTTCATTTAAAAAAATTAAACTTTCCCCAATAATTGCAAACAAATTATAAGCCACAAAAACTCCCCGAACAAAAACCATATACAAACTCATTCAAGCAACAACTATTTTTCTAATGGAGTTTCAGATTCATCGACATGTCTAGAAAACAGAAATTAGTCGCATAAAAAAATTTTAGTAAATCAGAACTTTTTTTTCCTGTTTTTGTTTAAATTAGTTCTTAATGTTTATTGGGACGTAAAGCCTCAGCTATACGCTGAAATATTTTATTTTAATTTCTCTTTTAATAAAATCTGATGGGATGTATTGAGTTAGAATTCATAATTAATTTTGGTAATGCGAACTTTTATTTTCTCATTAAAGTCCTACAGAAATGGTTGCATTAATGGCCGGTAGTAATTTGCTGGCAAAACGATGATGTAAATGGAAATGCAGGAATCATTTACAATTACATCAATCAATTTAAACAAAATTTCTTTTGGTTTAGCAATAAATTCGACTATTAAATACTGTATTAATATCGTATAAATTACAATAAAATTCGCATAACTTTTAAATCTCTTATGAAATAGACTTGTGGATGTTTCAACTCAATGGGCAATTCTTTCTCCTCTATTACAAAGACTTTCCATATTGTAATTACATTATTTAGTTAAAATCTTGAATTATGAAAGAAATAGATACAATTTGAATATAAAAAGTACATTTTCAATTTTTTTCATTTATATCACTTTTCAACTTTAATTTAAATTAAATACTTCGACTTGAACACCCGCTAGAGAAATGACCGACATGCATACTTCAAGCTCAAACCTATTTCCTAGTTGCTAATGCTTCATAAGTTTAGAAAAGATTTTTATCCGTAAATGTGTTGAGAACTCAATAGTTTTACTTGGTGGTTTCTTATGAGAAACATCAAATATCAAAATTTGGAAATAAAATGTTCACTTAGAAAAAAATTACCATTTCAAAGCAAATTCATGTGTTGATGATTGAAACAAAAAAATTTTAATAATTATTGATTAATAATTTTTGGATCTTTGAATAACATTTTACAATCCATTAAATATTTTAACACTATTTGTAGAATTCCCGATGACAGAAAAATGAATTTCATAGTTGAACACGAAAAAAAAATCCCAAAAAATGATTTATTAGAGTTATTTATTTAAAACAATTTCAGACATGCAATGAATTATTTATGAGACTATAAATTGTTTTATTACTCGTAGAATTGTTTTCTTTTTTTCTTCTTCTTTTTCTTCTTCTTATTATTATGGTAACATAATTTATTGAAAAATATATTTTCACGAAAATGACGGGATTAAAATTATAAATAAATGATAACCCGAAATATCAGGACTATTATTCAATATTAACCTAACACTTAGATTGCCGGTAGTAAGTTGTTTGAAATTGACAGTCGTAATGCCGAAACAAATCATTCGGGAGAAATGAGATTTTACAGAATATCAGATAAATTGTGAATACAAGAAAATTATAAATACGAATATGAAGTGATGATAATTTTTCTTTTTTTTATTTTAATAATTAGCTTATCTAAAATATATCTTGAAAATCGTATGAAAATTCACTACACGCAAATGGGCAAAAAACATTTTGACAGCCTTACACCCATACTCTATATTCAGTTTTAACCTCTGAACCAGTGATTCATAACCTAGGAAGATTTAAACCTTGGAGAATATTGCCTGTAAGAATCTTGCAAATTCTATGAAAACCTCTGAGATTACACTCTCTACCTTTACTTTCAGTGCATTGCACTTACCAACAAATGCACTACAATAAGAAACAGGTTCAATAGGCGCACATGTATGCACAAATGCAAGCGATAACTCAAACGTTATTAATACGAAAAAAAATAATAACAGCCAATAATATTTTAGATATAGTTTTGTATGCATATTAAATTTATTTGTCTTTTTAATAAAAAAAGATTTAATTTTTTAATAAAAATATATGGACGCATTTTTCAAGGGGTTGCCAGTGAAGTTGTTTTTTTTATTATTATTAATGCATAAATAAAATTCATAAAATTTAATAAATTTAAATTCAATGCCTGAAAAATTTTAGAACTTTATTTTCTGCTATTAAATTAAGTTTCATCCAAGTACCAAGAATCGTCATTATATTATATTTTTATTCGATTGTTTGTACTTGAAACGAACCTATATGTCCGGACTGTATAGATGTTGGATTTTCTCTTATTTACTAAACGTATTTAGCATTGTATATGTCCTTAAATATAAAAGTTTATTTTGAAAAATGATTGCATGTTTTGGTCTTAATAAAATTTCATCGTTGGTTTCAAAAATGAATTATCTGAGAGATTTTTGGGATAAAAATGTATATTAATCAAAGATGATTCGTTAAAAAGAGCTGTGAAGGTGATGTTCCATGTCGGCAGGAATATAGAATTGAGATTAATATAACAATTTTAAATCATTTATGAGTTCCTAATTAATAAATTATCTGATAAAAGCTAATCAATTTAATTAATAAATTAAATCGTGAGCTTCAGAGGAATGACCGAAATATGTTAACCTACAATAGAATAATGAAATCTTACTAGGATCTTTAGGCTCTACATGCACGGGAAATTTACTTTTTTAATGAGTGATGAAAGAACCCTTTAAAACGAGAAAATAGACAAATTTCCATAACGATTGAAGAATGAAAGCAACAGAAGCGAGTAAATGAGAAGTGAAAATTAGAGAAGTGACATTCACAGGGATATTTTTATTGGAGTTATATCAGTTTCTTTTGTAGGGTAACAAGTAAAGTTTCTTGTATTTCTAGTGAAAATCGACATAATTGTGACTTTGTAGTAAACATTAAACTTATTGTGTCGAGTTTCTCATATTCATCAACATTATGATAAATTCGATTATAAGCTCTTTCCTACAGAATAGTAATATTACCTGAACACATTGCATAATGATTGCTATTATTATTATTATTATTATTATGAAAACTGGAACTTATTCTAAATCAGAAGTCAGTTGTCATATTATAATTATACTTTTTATTTAAGATAACGCAATGACTTTATATACACTGTTCAATATTATAATTTATTAATATTTCACAGTTTACGTAGTTATTAAACTATTATTGTTCATTTAAACAAACTATCCAGATAATGCTAAAAATATTTTAAATCCTTTATTTAATTTAGGAAAAATGAATTTATATAATTATAAAATAAATATAAATTTCAGCATAAAAATAAATGAAATATGATGCCAAAACTTTATGTTTGTAAATTATGTTACCAATTTTATTAATGTGCATTCCTTTTCGACGCAATAAAACAAAAGATTATTGTTGTATATAACCGATGATGTGTATTTGGAGGCGCTACAACAGACTTTTTAGACAGCCAAAAAATTTGATTTTTCCATCAAATTCTTTTTACCTGATAAACCAAATTTATTTACAACTTTTGAAAATTATAAGACTTTGTGAACAATCTCACAAGTCAATCAAGTTTTAGGAAGAATAAATTATAAATTATTTTGGATATAATGAGTTTGATTGAAGTAAGTAAAGTGTGTGGAGCATTGACAGGAGTGAAATTGCCGACATATTGGAGGAAGACCAATTACAACATTTCGATATCGTTCAAATGTCTTATGTTAAAATATTAAAATAAAAATATATTATACAATGCTAATATAATAAAATACTGTTTAATATTTATTTAGAAATATCTAGATTTCACATTTACTATTATAAGTATAAATAATATTTTTTTGCTAATGCGAACATATGAAAATATACGTGAAAATTAAAAAGTATCAATTGAATAACTTTATATTTAAAAACTAGTATAATAACTTTATAACATATGTAATGCAGCAAACATTATGCGCAAAAAAGCAGAAATCAGATGCTATTTTTCTTATTTTCTTTATGACTTTCTTCTTGATCCATGAAAGAAAGTTTTATTTAAGACATTTCAGATAATTGATTATAAAATATACACTAAGTTATCATGATAATTTGATACATAAAATAATAATAATAATAATAATAATAATAATAATAATAATAATAATAATAATAATAATAATAATAATAATAAATAAATAAAATAAAGCACCAATATAAATCAATTCATTAGTACAACTGTGATCGAAAACTTGAGAGCGAAATTGATTAATATCAGTGAATACAATTGTTGACTGAATTTTGTGTTTAGATATAAATTTCAGGTTTTACTTTGATTTTGTTCAGATCATGGTTTTCAATATATATGTCGTGGGTGTAATGCCAGATACATTAGAATGACTGCCCGTTTTTGCCACTCTCAAGTTTTAGATCACAGTCGTCCTAATGAATTGATTGATATTAGTAAACACCATTTTGTTATGTATGATAATAAAAATGTAAAATAGTTTTGTTAAAAATTTTAAAATATTTTGTTGAGAATTATTTAAATTTTGTTCAAGTCTTAGTTTTTTAAAATTTTAAAAATTAATTATTTTAAGGTTTTATAAAATTTGTGATTTATAAATGATTTATAAATAAGTGATTTAATAATAATAATAATATTAATATTAATATTAATAATAATAATAATAATAAACAAATAATATTAATAATAATGAATTATAATTTTTAGTGTGGTTTGTTTTTATTGAAATAATGATTATACAATTTTAAAATATAAATGTGTCATCCATATTGAGGTCAGAAGAAATAATACAAATTTTGAAAAAGAGTTGCCATGTTTCTTCTGCAAATTTTCAGTCAAAATTTCACTGTTCATTTAAATCACTTATAAATAGTATTAAGTTTTATTACTGAGAAAATTATTTGTGATTTTAGTTAACTTAATTCACGACAAACTTATTAAACCGTTTATTATTATTATTATTATTATTATTATTATTATTATTATTATTATTATTATTATTATTATTATTATTATTATTATTATTATTATTATTATTATTATTATTATTATTATTATTATTATTATTATTATTATTATTATTATCTTCATCATTATTATTATTCTTATTAGCACAAATTTGAACTAAATGATCAAGTTGAGCAAAATGAATTGATTATTATATGATTGTATTGGTACTGATAATGATTATTTATGTTCAACAATACGTTAATTATTGAACCATGCCAGATCATTTTAATAATATTAAACAAAGATCACTGCATGAGCAAAAATTGATCCAGTATTAATACTTCTTATAAAATTTGTGTAAAATCAATTAAAAATTAAAATATTGGCTTCTAATACAATGGTGCATCAATGGTTCTTGAAATTTTCTGTTACGAAAATCTTCAAAAGCCTAAAATATTTCTTAAATGAACTTCGTTTTTTTTTAAAAGATAATACTAAAATTAGCATCTCTTCACTTCTCCACGTACTAGCACCAAAAAAAACTTTAATGTATTTTCAGAATATTCAAATGATTTTTATTAATTACTGTTATAAATTTCACGATAAATTAATTAATTATTTATTTATTTCTTTTCATTTATTTTATTTTTGTTCTATAGACTGTTAATTTTAATTAGTTTTAGTTTGAAAGTCAAAACAATTTAATAAGTTCTATTGTGAGAAATTTGGATAATATCGGATATACATTTTTGTCAGTTAAATAGTTTAATTTTAATGATTTAAAATATGTATATAAAATTAAATAATGATTTTATTACAAGAAATCGCTACACAAACAATAAGTTTCTATTGTTTTCCTTTAATTATCACATGGGATAGAAAATCTATAGATATTCTAAATTTAATAAACAATTTACAAAAACATTTTTTTCTTTAACATATTTTTTAAATTAATTTAAATAATCAATTATTTTCCAATTTAAACAATTTTTAATAAATATATTTAAAAAAGTTTTAAAAAAATTTATAATAATTTAGAAGTTAAATAAAACTTTAAAATTGAAATTAAATTTACCTTAAAAATTAAAAACATTTAGAAGCAACACCAATGAAGATACTCATGATTTTTACAAAATTAAAAAATTATTTATTAATTGAAAAAATTGAAAATAATAATAATAAAATAATAATAATAAAAATAATAATAATAATAGTAATAATAATAATAATTATAATAATAATAATAATATCAATAAAAACAATATCAATATTAATCATAATAATAATAGTTATAGTAATTACATATAATTTTTTAAATTAGGTGTTCATATTTAAATAAATTCTATCCAAAAATTATTTTTTTATTTTCTAGGGTGTGGTCCACCATTGTCTGAGATTTATGTCAAATTATTGTAATATTTGCAGGAGTCACAAATTATGTTTATATTATATTTATACGTTTATTTAAGAATTAATTAAAACAGATTTTTATTTTTTACAAATAATTGGAATTTAATACCAATATATTTTTATGACTATTTTTAAAAAGAATTCTTGTTATTTTAAAATTTGTAAGGTTTAATGACTTATGCTATTTTTCACAATTGTATTTAAATCTTTTTAACATCATTAATATAAATTTATTGATGTTTAATTAATAGTTTAACAAATCACTTTTGAAATAGTAAATTTTAAAATTTTTCTTTAAACTTAATTTTTTAAAAATTCTTAAAAACCACTTGACGATATTTATTATTTTACAGTTAACTGTAATTAATTTATTTTAATCTTACAAATGTTTACAAATATATTTAAATAATGTATTTATAATTGTAGAAAAATACATGAAGCTATTTGAATTTGTTAACGTACTTAGTTTAAACAACTTTAGAATTAATTAATATTAAAATAATTTATAGAGATTAATTTTTTCATATCCTAACAATTTTTCTCGACAAATTTGAAAACCGAATTTAAATAACCGAAAAATTTATAATTACAAATATTTTTAAAGTTAAAAAATTTTAAATTAATTTTTAATTTTACTTAACATATATTATTTTGATTTTTTTCGTTAAAAAAATATTACAAAAACTTAAATACATTTTTTCTAAATAAAAACTTACCAAATAATGTTATTAAAATAAAGGTTTTGAAATATTCCATATTTTATCTATTTGACAATAAGTTATAAGTTTCATTATCTGTTGATAAAGTTCCCCGAAATCATTGTCAATTAATTAATCTTAATTTTCATTTACAATGTTTTAATGTTGATCTCAGTTTATCAAAAATATACTTTTTAAAAACGATGCAAAACCGACCAATCACAACTCAAGAATGTGAAAACCAATCATATCCATTTCAAAATTTAATAAATTTAAATTCAAAAAAATGTTTTTAAATTTTACATAAAACATAAACAAGTATTTTTCTTGTCGTTTTTTCTTATTTCAAATGAACCATTGTTAATAATCCCTATGGGAATGGCCAATATCGTTGAAATCGTTCATGGAAAATATGAATGAAAAAACAGATTATATTTTATGCATCAATCACAAAACATAAAATCCATTTTCAGAAATTTTTGCGAAATTTTATGAAATTTGTTTAAAATAATGTTTTCAGATTTAATTAAAAATGCCAATGAAATCTGGTTAATGTATTTTGTGTTAAATTTCAAAAATTAAGGAATATTTATTTGCGCAAAATTTACTTTAATTTATTAATTAATTTTTATTTTGTCCGTTTCTATTTTCCTTTAAACCTTTAGTTTTGAAATATTCTTTTACATATGAAATGTGAAGTTTTGGCCTTAAAAATTATTTACATTATTTTAGTATCAATGATATGTTTTTCAAATACAAACAAATTTGTAGTATATGATTATTTTTATTTTTTGGAAACAAGCTATATTTGTTTTGATACACCCATTACAGCATTGACTCTATTTACTTTTTCAAACTTATTTATTGTCGTCTTTATCTTATTGTCAATTTGTTTTTGTTTTCTTTGCAAGTGTTTTATGTATTTAACGCAAATTGTTATCATATATTTCTTAATTTACCCTCATATTTAGGTGCTTCTATTAAATTGCTTATTAAGGATGTTGGTCTATAATTTAACAACAATATTTTTGAATTCTGTCTTAAAATATTCATCTACCAAAACTTTTTCCAATAATAATAATAATAATAATAATAATAATAATAATAATAATAATAATAATAATAATAATAATAATAATAATAATAATAATAATAATAATAATAATAATAATAATAATAATAATAATAATAATAATAATAAATAAACATTCAAAAAATATTCAAATACTTTTAACTAATTTAAAATGTTATTTATATAAATATTATAATTTTTTAAAAAATAATGTAATTTACAAATTCAGCAATGTTTCACATATCACGTGTTACCAATAATTATTAAAACTTTTCAACATAATTCTAAAATCAGACATTCCTATTTCACTTTTTCAGCCTCTATTGTGCTCACTAATATTGGTCAAACCCTTCAATCGACAATTCTCTAGAACTCGAGTACGGAGATGACGGGAAGTCTCTCCAATGTATGTGGCATTACACCCATCACACGTATATTGATTAACGAGATCAGAACACAATCCAACCGGAGTTTTTGATTTATTAATAAGCATATTGCGTACCTTACACGAATTAGAGACGATCTTATACTCTAAATTTCTCATCTGTTTACTTAACTTCCTTTTATAATTTGTAAAACCTTCAAAGTACGGCAATACTAACACATATTTAGGCTCAATTTTTTTAATCCATTTTTACTATTATTTAGATCCACACTTAATTCACACTCATTTGATAAATTACATTCAGACTTTCCAAAACATCGATCTTTAGGATTTTTAATCAATTTTTCAACAGTCTCTTTTATCATCAACAATAAAAATGATTTAGAATATCCATTCTTTATCAACAACTCAACCAATTTATCAACACTTTTTACCGAATTAGCAAAAGTAGAAGATAAAGACCATGAACGATAAATTAATCCTTTCACCATATTTCTCTTATACTCAAATCCACAAAAACTTTCTGGAGAAGTATAAAGACTAGTATCAGTTGATTTTCTATAAATCTCTGTCTCATAATGTTTATCTTTGCCTTGAATTAGCAAATCTAAAAACGCAATCAATGACTTTCTCTCCGTTTCACAGGTGAATACAATGTTCTTATGTAAAATGTTCAAAAAATGCAAAAACAGTTCTACATGTTTTTAGTTTTCAAATACAAGAAATATATCATCCACATACCTTTTATAAACAATGGGTTTCTCAAATTGGGTTTCTCCAATTCGTGTAAAGTACGCAATATGTTTATTAATAAATCAAAAATTTAATTAGTTTTTTCGTAGACTGTTTTTTTTTGTTTGCTTTGGGTTAAATGAGTTTTCTTCGAATTAACCAATATTTATTTGTTTTGAATTGATTCGGCCGTTTTAATGAATTTCTAAATTTCAATATTTATTCTTCCTTTAAGTTAATTTGAATTGTTTGCTTAATCAATTTTTTTTTCTTCGAGTCGAGCCAAAATTAAATTTTTTTTATATTTAAAGTTTTTGGGAGAAAAGCGTTAGGTACATGCCGTGAAAGTCAAAATATTACTATAAAGTGCATTCATGTTATTATTCCCACAAATTGGTAAGACATATTTCATAGGTTGGAAAGCCACTTAATAGTTTCTTACTTTAATTTGTTAATTCCTTTTCTTACAGCTAAGAGTATTAGAAGAACGCACAAATTTTAAATTATAATTATATTTTTTCGTAGTTAATAAATTTTAATAAATGACATTTATTTATTGTTAATTAATATTATTATGCAAATAATTGGGTGGCGTTTAATGGTTTAATCCTCCATCCTCTACTGATTTTATACAGTTCTATGGGGTGCAATATTATAATGTTGGAATATGTCAGTAAAACTTCAACTATAATCTGAAATATTTATTCTTTTCTATTAATATGAACATGGTTTTATGTAGAAAAATAATAACATATTGCCGATGATTATTTCCTCACGACAAATGTAAATTATAAAGTTTTAATTCAATGGAAAATCAGCAATTTATTCTCTGTATTATACACAGAAAGAACAATATCTTCAAATGACAAAATACTAAAGTTTTCAACAGGCGATTACAGTATTTCAGACATTTAAACCATTAAATCTATTTAAAATATTTTTTAAAAAGACATTTATTTCTTCAATTTTGGTCATAAGACTGAAAATTGCTAGGGGCATCCTGTAAACTTGACAAATTATCTCGTTCTCTTCTTGGATCGGTTTTATGAAATATTAACAGCAAAAAGTGAATTCCCGTTTGTGGATCATTTTTAATAATATTTCACTATCACTCTATATTTTTACATTATTCTCAATTCTCAATCACAGGAAAAATGAATTCTTCTGATTAAAACAAAAAATACATAATTTATTAGAGTAATTTATTAAAAATAATTTAATTATATTATTTCAATTCTAGCCAGATTGTCTTAAACGTAATATTATTATTTTTGTAGTTGTTTTGTTATTATTTTATAATATTAAATTTTTAAAAAATTATTATCAATAACGTTTTAAGAAACTCATAAAATTTTAATACACCCATTTTTAGTGTTGTTTTAATGTCAATTACTTCTTGGGCGTTTTCTATGATTGAAAATTTCGATTCAATATATTAAAACTAATTGGGAATTGTTTGTGAGTAAATCAACAAAAAATTAGAAAAGTATTAATATTTATAATCAGCCAATTTTTTCAATTTACATTATATTCAACTCTTCATTGTTAATCAGTGGGAAATTTTTGTCGATTCAAACAAAAAAGAGAATCGTAAAATTTAAAGCAAAACTTGAAGCTATATGTAAATTGATTAAATGAACGATAAGAATTTTCGTATTTGCTCAATTTTCTAGCGCTAATCAGAAGATGAAATAAAAAAAAACTCGGAGAAAATATTAGTTAAATTTTAAATGGTTTATTTGGTCAAAAAAAATTATTTTTAAATAAATCTTCAAGTTCACCGATCAGATGACATATTTTCTATTTGTGCTTATTTTTGGAAAATATTTTGATTTTATATGAATATTGTTTGGGAAATATTAAAATATATCTTTTAAAATGTTTTCATATTTACTTTCAGAATGAAATATTAAAATAATAAACTTTGACATAATTTATTTATATTTTTGTTTAATTGTTATTTATTTATATTTTATTTATTTGTTAGGATAATAATTTAATATTCATTTTATTAATGAATATTATTGCGATTTATTTTTTATAAATATTTTATCCATAAACTTCAAATGAATTAATATTCCGCTACAAATGGAAATTGTTTTAATTTGTCAATTAATTGTTGATGCTACTATTAACATAGAAAAGTTTTCAATCATTTTTTACTTATGTTTCACTAATTACAATTAATTGAATAAATGTGTTGAAAGGGATGGGAAATTAATCAAGGAAAGTTATATTTTTACTAAAATGTTGGCTGGCGGTAATAGGAGCCTTGCACGGAACTAACGGCAAATATAAAATTATATTACTGCATAATTTCAGTATAATAAAATATTATATTATTGTTTTAAGAAAATAAAAATAAATATAATTATTTGGAAAATTTCTTTACTTATTCATACATAATGTTATGTTGGATATGCAGTAATTATTGTATTTAGTGTTTATATAACAATAGTGATTGAAGAGATCTTGTCAGAACTCAGTCGAGTCACCAGTAAAAGTGTATCGGGACGGTCTTTGGTGTATGTTGAGTTCACTTAATATTATAAAACAGTCTACAAAATTAATAAAATATTAGTCAACAAAATATTATAACTATAAAATTTATTAAATAATTAGCGAAAAACTGCCTTGTTGACTTTGTACAAAATATAAAAAACCTTTATATGGAATAATTACCAGCTTTGGCAATACTTTCTGGTTTTTCTTTTGCTTTTGCTTAAAGTATCGATATTGGACAATTTTTGGGATTTTATAAATCTTTCTTCTCAATTTTTACAAATGAACCTCTATGAACGATAAGAGTTTGGTTGAATTATTGTCCAAAGGGGTTTGTGATAATAGGATTTGGTCTATAAAAGATAGGAAGTGTTTGATTAAATTTTCTATTGATTTTTTATTTTTAATGTTTTATTTTTCTCTTCCCTGTAGTAATTATTTTCATTACTATTGATTTTTAATATAAATGATCAAAATATTTGATAATTTAATAAAAAAAATAATAACAGCATTAATATTAACAACAAATAAATAAGACGCATAAAAAACTAAAAGTTAATGTTAACCATTACACACACACATATATATGCAGGGTGTTCGGGATAAATTTGACAATTTCGTAAGTAAAAAGGAAATGTTCTTTGTAACTACTAAATTTAATGAATTGAAAAAAAATAACAGGCACAGAAATTACAATACTATCAATATGTTTCACTCAAAATAACCACCATTAACATCGATCACAGCTTCCAACCTGCTTCGGAACCTGAAATAAGCTGATGCTACAGTCTCCCTGGGAAGGGCCTCAAAAACACTCTTAATATTATCCATTAACTGGGCTTTTGTATTAATGGCATAGCAATTGGTGTCTTTTTCAACTGCGCCCCATACAAAATAATCCATAGGGTTAAGGACTGAGGAGTTTGGAGACCAAACATTTGGACTGGTGAAGTCGTAAAAGTTTTCAGACAACCATTTCTGACTTTTTCCAGAGGTGTGGCAAGGGGTCAAATCTTGCTGCCATACATACGGTCTACCATTGACTACTTTTGTTATTCAGGGCTTGACTACAGTGTTTAGCAACTCCATGTAGCCATCTTAATTCAACCTGAGGCTCTCTCTGAAAAAATACAGAGTCATTACATCGTCCTTAGACGACACACATCCGAAAACTATCACAGTTTGGGGAAATTTAGTCTGCATTACAAGAATGTCCTTTGGACTGTATGCAAGCCAACTAATATTCTGCGTGTTGTGTTTTTGATCCTGTCAAAAGTTTTTTTCATCGGGAAAGAACCACATTGTTTGTGGTTCAGCAGGATGTTTCAATTTGCTCAGAAGTTTCTTCGCATTTATCAAACGATTTTCACGGGCTTTTTCGGTGAGCAGATAACCATTGCGGCGCATGAATGAGTAGTAGCGAAGGTTTTCATTGAGTGCAAGCTTCATGGTTAACATTCTTAATATGAACATAGTAATCATTATAGTAAGCTGTTTTGAATTTGCTTGTTAGGGGCACTCGATATATGAACCGCAAAGGGCGAAAAAATGAAATGTTACTGCACTGACTCTTGAATTAAAGTTTATATAAAGAAGTTATTTATAGCCATTATATATAACCCCAAAAATACGGATCCTGGCAAAAGTTTTTTTCATCGGGAAAGAACCACATTGTTTGTGGTTCAGCAGGATGTTTCAATTTGCTCAGAAGTTTCTTCGCATTTATCAAACGATTTTCACGGGCTTTTTCGGTGAGCAGATAACCATTGCGGCGCATGAATGAGTAGTAGCGAAGGTCTTCATTGAGTGCAAGCTTCATAGTGAAGGATTAAACATTCATTTCACGTGACAAAGCCCGAATTCCAATGCCAGGTTTCTTCAACACCTTTTCCTGCAGATCTTTGATGAATGCTGCTGTACGAACCAAATCAGATCGTCTGCTATGAATCTTTCTTCTTGCTACATCCTTATAGTCACCATTGCAAGTCTCTAGTTCATGTCTGATTCTTTTTACTGTGTTCAGGGAGCACTGGGCAGCAGTCATAATATTCTTATTTTGATGGCAGGCACGAATCATCATGATGCAAGTTATTCTCTTCCATGATTCAGGTGGGTTCTAGTCATTATTCCTCTCTGACATCTTGTATACGAATGAAAAAGGGTCCAAACTTTTAAATAATGAGTATTGTGGGTTAATAATAATCAATTAATATTGTAAAACATAATCAATTATAATTATGTCAAATTTATCCCGGACACCCTGTATATATATATATATATATATATATATATATATATATATATATATATATATATTCTTAGTACATTTGTTTTCAATCGGATAAAAAAATTTGGCAATTTCAGCAAATCTTTTACTATCCTTGTTATATATTTAAATTGAAAAAAAAATATTTCTTGAAAAGATTTTAATAGAAATATAATGTCTCCATCATAAGTGATTCAACTCCATGTCATGGAACCTCACAACCAAACAGTAGCCTACGCCTTCATATGCAATGAATCATTGACATCCAAAGAAAACATCTACATTTGTAACTGAAAACTTGTTTCAGTGAATCAACATTATACATCAACACTTTCTCTACAATTAATTTACATACGTAATGTGTCACCCTAATAATCATAGAAACCATATTTCTAAGAGGATGAAGATTCTCTTCATTTTCAGTATACGAATACCGCCATTTATTGTATAAGTGTGGAGAATGTAAATATGACACATTTCTCAATGTTCTTTTTTGATTTGCGATTTATCAAGATATATCATACTAATCCACTTGTATTTCAGAAATAGTGAATATATTTTCAAATTCATGTCAATTGTTATTAAAAAATATAATTGAGTTTTAGAAATGACAGAAAATTTATTATTGTTAACAAAATTATTTAAAATTTATCTCAGATTTGTGGATGTCAACACAAGACTAGGAAAAATATCATTTAAAAATGTTTTAATATTTTGTGAATAAATATTATTAGAGAAAATTTCACAATGTTATAAAAATTTGATAATAAATATATAAATTATTTTTTAACAGAATAATATTTATCAGCCGTTTATTATGTGAGTTTAAAAGACTTTCATTGGTCCAACGGAGATTGGATTACTTTTGCGTTGATTTTGATCTTATTAACTTTTGTACTTCCACAGATGCCAATTGAAGCTATTTATAAATCAGTAATTTCTATTGTAAAAGATATCAAACTGAAAGTTTTTTGAAAGAATTTTGATCATGTTATTATTAGATTTGAATAGAACATATGATATGTGAAGCTTTGCTGATAAGGTCATTGGATCCAAAGATTAATGTGCAAAGTGCTTTGACTACAAATGTTTTGAATGTTTTTAAATAGCTTGAGTATGCTTAATCATAAATTGATGCTTGTGTATTGTTTTTTAAAAACTTTTTAATTTTTAATATTATAAAAGTAATTTAATTTAACTTATAAAATATTTTATTTTTATTTTAAAATTATAATATAAATAAATATGTATAATATTTATTTTAAAAAGTTTTAAAAATTAGTTAAAAGTATTTAAATATTTTTTTAAGTGTTTATTTATTAAAATATTAAATAAATATAATATAAATAATAAATTGTTTAAAATATAAGTTAATTCATAATATTTTTAGTTGGTTTTTTGTACCTGAAGATGACAGTTATGCTGTCAAAATATATCGTACGAGGAGTCTTTTATTGGCGGTTTCTTTTAATTAAGTCTTTGCCAAATTTATTTAATTATTTATTTATAAACTAATTAGTTAATTAATTGCGAAAAATTGGCAAAGTTAATTTAATTTGAAAGACTTTTTCCGCGAATTGTGAGCAAGTAAGTTAATTTGGAAGTAGCTGACAAGAGGAGAGTCTCATAAATAGAAATGAAATATTGAACAAGAGTTGAAACGTTAAAAAGATGCAAGATATCTTTTTATTTAAATTTAAACGAATTCGTTTATTTTGTTGCTTAAGGCGATCTCCCTTAGTGCCCCCTCCCTTTCAAGCAAAGTACAATTTTATCTGTGAAAATTTGAACTATTACAATTTATTGGAATAATAAAAAAGTTACTATGTTAAGCTGTTATTCTGCAAAATAATTTCAACTAAACAATTGTATTGTTTTATTTTGAATAATCTTTTAAAATTTTAAAACTTGTTGAGAAGTACAAGTGAATGAGTTTATTCGATTCTTCATCTATTTGGTTAAAATTTATGACTGTTTAACATTCACAGATGTTTTTTTATGCCAAAATAATATATAAATGTAAAAATCCAACTATTCTTATGTCAAAATTAATTAGATAAATTCATGTTTCCCACAAATACTCAAACAACCAAACAAATGAAACTAAAATTTATACATAAAATTTTAAAAATTAAATTGTCAACATTTTTACATACAAAGTATTTATAAAATTTTTATAATTATTTATTAAGAATGTTTTTATTAAAAAAATTAATATTTTAATAATACTAAATAATAATAATAATAATAATAATAATAATAATAATAAATAATTATTTTTATTATTATTATAAATTCGAAATACAATTATGCAAATCAAGTTGTCAACGCATTGAACATTACACTAAACATCATTATATCAAATTACAGAAATCTATTCTGTTCTTGGTGATTAATTTAACAATTTGCACATTAAAATCGATAGATCAGCACTTTTCTTACAAAACTATACTGAAATTCCCGAAATCTCTACGAAATAGAGTCACCCGTTTAATAATGTGGTGTTATTTTCACATAGGTGGCAAAGTGAATAAATGTGAATTAGATGAATCTGACTGCAGTAACCATATATTCAAAATCATTAATATACAAATAATGCTATAATGTTTTGCTAGAAAATTTACTGACAAAGTTATGACATTTGCTTTTCAGCACATTCGTGTGAATATCGACGATAATTAGTGCTCAATCGTTACGCTTGAGTGGTTTATAACAAATATTTTTTATTGATTAAGATTATTAATTGTGATTATTTAAAACAGCTCTTTTTTTGCAAAATAATTATCTGAGAAAACTTGCAAAATAAAACAAAGATTATAAATTGAGCCAATTCTAACAAATAGGAAATGTGAATTTCTCCTATGTCACCCTCAAATGTAATTAATATAACAGTATTAATTTAAAATTTAAATAATTTGATTACATTTGCCAGGTATCTTAGGGATATAAATTCATATGATCTCCTAAGATAAGAGATGTGCAAGTCATTCCATAGACAAAGTTAAAGGTTTTATGGCCGTTTAAACAAGAGTCATAGATGATATTATTGAATTTAGTCTGCTATTATTTTCTCACATTATTTTATTTAAAAAGACATAATAAAATATAATTTATAATAATATAATTTACATTTATTAAGATTATACAATGACAAAACTGAGAAACACATCTTCAAGTCTCAACCCTTCAGGGAGATGAAAAACGTTTTTGCAATAAACTTATTATTATTTTGACACTCTAAATATGAGATTTTATAAAATAATTTATCATAACATCCAAATATGACACAAAGATATATAGAAAGTCAATTCATAACGGTCAATGAAGCTTTTTTATTCAATATAATAGCATGTTAAAAAAAAATTGAAAATAATACAATTTTTACGAAATTTTAATTTTTTATTTAAAATATTTGCACAATTTTCATTGCATCATAACCAGCTGAGAATTATTTTTCATTAGATTGAAATTAATAAAACATTTCGTTTCATTCCTCACTGCTTTAACAATGCCTTCAATTGAGAGGGAGATTGCCACTCATTATCCAACTGAGAATTAATTAAACAGCTCTGTAGAAGTAGTATTTAAAATTACCATTTAAAATTACATTAAACATTTATTTTAATTTTTACAAACCTCAACGTGATATTTATATTGAATATTTCTTTATTTCATTATTTTCAGATTTTGAACTCATTATTACTATTTATTATTATTATTATTATTATTATTATTATTATTATTATTATTATTATTATTATTATTATTATTATTATTATTATTATTATTATTATTATTATTATTATTATTATTATTATTATTATTATTATTATTATTATTATTATTATTATTATTATTATTATTATTATTATTATTATTATTATTATTATTATTATTATTATAATCATTTTTGAATTAATAAATAAAATATAACACCATTTTATTTTAATAAATAAATATATATATATACAATTTTTTTAAATGAATAATATAATTTGTGTTTTTTCCTCTGATCAAGTGTTATCAAATGATCAGAGATGATTGAAAAATTGTGGAAATTCCTCATGAAATTGAGATTTCTATTGCAATCTCATTGCAAATCATAAAACTTTTATATATAATTTTTATATATAATTTTTATTTTCTAGCCAGTTTTTGACTTTTTATATACTGACACTCGGTATAAACAATAAATCCATTTAAAATAGATTTAAAATAAATAAAAAAATAATTATTAACAATGAAACCAATTTTTTTAATTATGGTGAGAAATAATGATATATTACTAGATATAAATTAAAAAACAAAAATTTAAATCTCTAATCAAAAAAAGAGACCCTTCCAAATTACTTCCAGAAATATTATTATTTTCCACCGCATGCATATTAAAACCGAAATTATTTTGTTTTGAATTAATTTCAATCATTTAGGCCTATCAGTTTAGGTGGTTGAATTACATAAGATTTTTATATGGAATAAATTATTTTAAATGTGAATATTTTCAGTTTCATTGCTAAGGTTTAATTTTTAATATTTTTAATTGAGTATAAATAATTTTAGATATATTTTGTAGATATTTTATATGTTGATAAGATTTCTTCTTTCATGCTTTTCATCATACATATACCATGATCCATACCAAAACAATGGCGCATGTATATATCATGACTCCTAAATAAACAATGATTCATACATATACTATGTTTCTAGTATATATTTCTAGTAAATAATATACCATGTTTCTAGGTGCATACTAATATCCTGTTCCATGTATCATCATTCAGGAAACAATTAATCTGTATATGATAAAAACAGTTGTTCGGTAGGACGAAAATTCCCATATTCAGCTTTAAATAGTTGTGTTAGGGCTTCTCTTCCACGTACTTCTTGAAGCTGTTTAATTATATTTTCAATTATACTTTCAAGAGAAATTAATAGAAATTCAAAAATATAAAAATAATTAACTGGTTGAAATTTATAATAACAGAAAAGGTAGAAATCTAAAGAAATGTCTAATATTATACAATACTATAAATAAAGTGAGTATGCGGAAAATAAATCAAATATTTTTCAAATGAAAAATTTCCATTAATTAAAATAAAATAACATTACAAAAATATTTCTTAAAAAGATCTAACAAATTTTTTTAAAAAAATAAATAAAAATAGTCTATTATGCTATAGCTATATATAATAATAATAATAATAATAATAATAATAATAATAATATTATTATTATTATTATTATTATTATTATTATTATTATTATTATTATTATTATTATTATTATTAGTATTATTATTATTATTATTATTATTATTATTATTATTATTATTATTATTATTATTATTATTATTATTATTATTATTATTATTATTATTATTATTATTATTATTATTATTATTATTATTATTATTATTATTATTATTATTATTATTATTATTATTAGTATTATTATTATTATTATTATTATTATTATTATTATTATTATTATTATTATTATTATTATTATTATTATTATTATTATTATTATTATTATTATTATTATTATTATTATTATTATTATTATTATTATTATTATTATTATTATTATTATTATTATTATTATTATTATTATTATTGTTTTGTTACTTTATGTTCCATTAGTTTTATTTTACAATACTGATAAATTTTTTTATTTTATTAACATGAATTTTCCGTAAAACATTTTCTAACTGCTTATAATAACATTTTTATCAAAAAGTATCATATATTTTAAGTTAAAAATATAAATAACAAATCAATTTCTTTTCAAAATGGACTCAAGATTTATTTACAAGTAAATAAGATTTACATAAAAAAAATTAAAATATTCATTGTGACAATGAAAACAAAAATTATTTGGTGAACGAATGAATGAAATTTAATCAAATTTAATTAAACATGATTCCATTAAAACTAGTTTGACGTTGTTTTAATAAATCAATTACTAATAATAATAATCGAAAACAAATGTCTGAAAATATGGTGAAAAATTGACAATGATTAATAAAATATGAAAATTCTAAATTTATTACTTTTTTTCATTAATAACATTTGTATGCTAAATTAATTTTAATTAAAAATTTTAATTAATTAATTTATATTAAATTATTGTCAGTTGATAAAATCATGAAAATTCATAATAGAAACAGCGCCATAAATAATAATTATTTGTTTTATTGAGTTCAAACATTGTAGTGATAAATTAATGAACTTTTCTTGTTCACAATGTCTGTGGCCAAATTAATGATTTAAAATTGAAATTTATTGCTTAAGTTTTTTAATTTAATTTGATTTTTAATGAATTTTTTAACTACCAATCGATTTGATTTTCACACAAAATCGTTGCTCAATCTTCCATGAAAACTTTTATTATTTTCAGCTTTTATTGCATTATTTTCTTTAATAGCTTCAATACTATCACAGTTTTGCCAGATACGGCAAGATTTGTCACTACTGAGTATATTAAAAAAATATTTTTAATAGAAATTGAACAAAAGGGTTGTGAAAGCACATAAAGAAAATCAAGCAATTAAAGAATTACAGAAAAGTCAATTCTACAAAGAATACTAAATAGGAAGTACACTTTAAGGTGATCCCTATCTAAGTTACAAGAAGATGAGCAATAGATCAGTAAAAAAATGATAGTTAGGATCTGAAGTTTATGAATAATCAATTTTTGTAAAGAGTCCAGAATACCTAAATAATAAAATCAAATAATTATTAAATTCAGAAAAGTAAGTGGAGAAAGGTAAGCAATATTGCTCCAGAAGTTTACGAAGCAATGAAGAATTGAAAAAATTTAAATAAAATGGCAGAAAATTGAGAAAACCAAACAATGGAATACAACAAAGTTAATTAATTAATAAAAATAAATTAAAAGCAAAAAGCAAAAATAAAAAATGAAATTACTTTATCTCGACAGCTTGGTTAAGATAATGAATAAACAGCTCTAAAAGTCTAGAAAATAAAAAATCAAAAGATAGCAAAAACATTACTTATATTGACAACCGCCGAAGGTAACGTGAATAAATGTGAACGGAGATTGTAAAAAAAAATACAAAAACAAAATTGAAATTATCTCAAGTGCCATCAAATAACAAGGCACACTAGAATACCGATAAATAACTGTTAATGTCTTCATTTTATTTATTTTGTTTTTTACTATTGTGCTATATTGTGATAATGTCATGTATTTGTAACGCATCCGTCCTGCATAGATGAAAGAGTAAAACAGTATTATTTGCCAACTTTTCGGAATGTAATTTAAATATTTTTTTGCAAATTTTATAGTTATTAAAACATCAAAGACTTTATCTATTATTTGTACAGTATATTTATTAGTGGATTTCAGATCCTTCTTAGATCTTTTGCGGATTTTATTTATCACTTAAATTCAATGAATTTAATTTTTAGAAAAATAATTTTAAAAAAATTTTAAATTGAATTCATTAAATTTAATAATATTTATACTTAATATGATTTGAATTTAGAATTTAAAATTGTTCGATTAATGTTTTTAAATTGATTAAATATATTTAGCTTTGTGATTTAATAATATTCCCATTTTGCAAAAATGTTTATAAATAAATTCTATATTTTATTAGTTACCAATCCGAGTAGGAGGCACCTGGCAAAGAAGGTATTTGGACTCCGAATCTTGTAGCAATAAAGTGTGTCTCAAAACAATTGAAAATAAATTTATAATTAATTATTAATTTTTGTTTTATTAAATTCAATTTTATGATAAAAAATTGAACAAATATATTGTTTTGATAATATATTGTGGATAATATCTTGTTTATATTAATTCGTATCACATGTTAAAACAATGATTCTTGTTTCCATTGACTTCTTGAGAATTAAATTTCGTAAAGTCGTAAGAAAAAGTTGTAAATCAATCACAATTGGCAAGAATATCTCAATAATTGCATCTGGATTTATCCATAGAAATTATTGATTTCATGTCACGCAACGTCTGCGATTTATCAGATTTCTTATTGGATAATTCTAATTTTTTATTCACTTTTGTTTTAATTCATTACAAAATTACTAATATGTAAGTAGTTTTATTAATAATAAAAAATTAATACCATAAGCAAAGTTTTTTTATATATTTTAATCAAATGTAGCTTCAATCATAAAACACATGATAAACCTTTAAAAAATTAATTCATAATTTTTTTGAATATATAAATTAAAAGTCTGTTAGTTGTGGTTTTGTTTTGGACCTGATGAGGATAGCGGATCTGCCAAATTAAATAAGAAAACGCGTGTTTGAATGGCACTTTCTTTTAATTTGTAATATGCACTTATTGATCAAAAACACAGTAATTAAAATTAAAACAAGTAAAACTAATAAATTATTTTCTAATTTGTTCAGAAATCTAATGTATAAAATACTAAATTTAATTAATTATAATGAAACGTTTTGCTTTAATTGTAGCTCTGTAATGAAAATTCTCCACAAAAATGATAATGATCATCTGTTTGATGCCTTATAGACGCGCGGGGCATCCGATTTTGCAATTTTAAGAATGTATATTAACAAATATGTTGCTAAAAATACCAAATACAATTATTATTTTTATTATGATTCTTCTTCTTCTTCTTCTTCTTCTTCTTCTTCTTATTATTATTATTATTATTATTATTATTATTATTATTATTGTTATTATTATTATTATTATTATTATTATTATTATTATTATTATTATTATTATTATTATTATTATTATTATTATTATTATTATTATTATTATTATTATTATTATTATTATTATTATTATTATTATTATTATTATTATTATTATTATTATTATTATTATTATTATTACTATTTTTATTATTATTATTTATATTATTGGTATTATTATCATCGTATTTATTTGAAATGTTTCCCCAGGAGCGATGGTGTTTCTGTAAAATATTTGATTTTCCTTTTAAGATGATGCCATAAATTTAGCAATTGTTTTAAAATAAATATTTATTAAATTAAGGAAAAAAGTATTTTGCAAGAATTATCAATAATTAATTATAATAGGCTACTGACTTTTTATTCTCTTCAGATTATATATATTTAAGGCACTCCAAAAGATTTTGTATATTCAAATATAATGACAAATTTTAAACAAAATATAAACTTCTTTATGCACAACAAAAATCTAAACCATTTGGTGGTAACGCCAAATTTCATAAATTTTAAATTTACTTTCATACTCCTGTAATCGCTAAATTAATTTCATCTGACAAACTCCCTTTACGATTCCTCAGTTCTCGGCAGAAATGATACAAAAATATAAAAATAATCAATGAAAAAGGTTTTCCATCCTCTTCATGTCATCTTTTTTGTCTGTGATTAAAATTAATTAAGTTTTTATAATAATTTTTCTCCCAAATCTGTCTTGTTGACTTCTTTTCTGGTTTACCTAACTTTGGTTTTCCTTAATAAAAATAATTGGTTAATTAAAGATTTTTCTGTTTTATAACATTTCATTATCTTTGGAACCCTCCTGAACCTTTATCGACAAATCCGAGCCTACAATGTTGTTTTTAATCTTTCCCTAATCAGTTTTCAAATTAAAATAATTTATTAATTTTCCGTAAATTTGCATTTGTTGACTTTTAATTTAAATAAGCATTTTTTTAAATTAATTTTAAAATTAATTTACAAATACTTTTAATGAACTTTTTTAACTTTTTGGATATTAAAATCTCTCGATGTTTTATGGTTTACAATTTATTTTTTATTTTTTAATATTTTTTTACAATTTTTCTATTGTTTTTTTGCTGAAATTTTTACAATCATTGTATTTAATTTGTAATAAAAATTTTTACACAAATAAAATTAAGAACTTGAAGATGAAAATGAAAGATAGAGGATTCAAATGATCCAAAAAAAGTATAACTTAAACTGTATCCAGTAAAATCTTAAAGAAAAATAGCTTCAATAAAGTGGAATTGAAAGGTTTGGAATCCGGAATTTAGTTCTTCACCAATCACCTTTACTAAAAAACTCTTAAATCTAAACTCTAACACTGCATCAAGCTCTATTTAACACTTGAAAAGTGTAAAACTGTCAGAAAACTACCTTGTTTACCTTTCGTCATCTTTTACGGATTTTTTTCAAACAAATATTAATGCCCACTGTGCGACATTCAACGGATTCATTTTATTCCCGGCACTTTAACTTTCAGTCGTCAACTGTAACAATCCACATTTCTTTAAAAGAATTTATGGGGGGGCTACCGGAATCGACCAAAGCGATTACTAGGCAGCCCAGAGATTTATTGAAATTACTTTTACTCCTTGCGCCTCACTGTTTTGGAAAACTCTGTCATCGCTTCCTTTATGTAGTTTTGTTGCCTGCTATATCCTGAAAAATGGTCTTTTCATCAAATTATAAACATGTTTTTCCTCTCCAACCTTAATGTCACTTATGACTCTAACTTCCCATGTTTGAGTTTCGCAAGCCATTACGCTTTCCAGCATTACTCGAGTCTTTGATGTAAAGATTCGATGTTAGCAGTCCCGGAAACATGCAGAGTCTTTGAGACTTTGAAGGAAAAGAATACAACGAATTCTATGGAAATTTCTTTTTAAATATATTTGCCACCATTTTATGACGACTAATTATTTAGTAAATTTGATAGCTTTTGAAATGGTTATTCGAACAAAACGATGTAAAAATCTAATAATAATAAAACAATTAATTATTAATTTTTATGTCGTAATCAATTGAATTGTCAGTTAATTGAATTGCATTTTAATTATTTAAAAAACTTAAATTAGATAAAGTAAAAAATATAAATTATTAATTTTTAAACTCCACATGCGTAGGAATTGAATGTGTATTGAAATCTGTCTTTTTGAAAATATCAATAGTTTACACTAAAGAAAACGTTCTCAAAAATATTGTGTGTTTGAATATTATTGAAAAATTGCAATTTATTTGAATTTCGTCAAATAAATTATTTTCTCAGTGTTATTAGGGATGTAAAAAATACAAAAGCTTCAATAGCTAATACACTGAAAACTATTTTTGATGTGTGTTTAAAAAAAAAAAATTTATTTTTCAATAAAATTAAGTTTTAAAATTATTTAAATATTTCTTTTATTATTTTTTGCAATTTTCTTATAATTTTGTTTGACAGACCCACTCAAAACTTATATACATTTTTTGTTTATACCCGATCGTGTAAGATGAATTACTCGAAATATATATATTATATATATATAGGATAATTAATTTAATTTATTAATTTTCAATGATGACTGTGGAATAATATAAATCATAAATATTAATATATACTAGTCTATATATTAGCATGCAATGTTATACAAAATTTATATTTTTTGCCTTTCCTTAATATTAATAATAATAATAATAATAATAATAATATTTTTATTATGCATATTAATATTATTTTTGTTACTTTTGTTGACAGTTATAGTCTAGGAAAAGAGAAATTCAATGGTTAAAAGATCGTTTATAACTGACAACCAATTCATTTAAAAGACATTTTACTAAGACTCTTAATTTGAACATTTGTCTTGACGGTTCTTGTCTTTAAATAATTCAACTACAAATTCTAATTTTATTTATTTAGCATAAATTACTTATTTGAACATTAAAATAGTAATGTAAATTACTTAGTTGATTAGAATTTTATTTTAAATTTTTATTTTTGTTATTTTGAATAATTTTAAATATGCAAATTTGGCTAGTGTCAATAAAGGTGTTGTTTCTACTTTATATATGATAATGAATGGTTTTGGTTTCTTTCTAAAAATGTGACAATTTTTACACGGTATCAATTTTGCGTAATTTCACCTTCACGGGATCAGGAAAAATAATATTTTTTTATTACATGTAAATATTTCAATTCAAAAATTTCTGGTTTTAGTAGAAAATTGACGTATGAGTGTATACATTTTGAGTTATATTTTTGGTCGGTTAGTTTTTAAGATTTTAAATACTTAAATTAAAATTTTGAATAATAAAAAAATTTTAATTATTTTTTTGCTATATATAATCGTAAATGTGTAATATGGCAATCTTTTAAATTTTATACTAATTTTATAATTTTGTACTGATTTTATAATAATTGTCAGCCTAAAGTTCTAAACTTTCCATTTCTTGCATAAATATTAACATCCGAAGTTTAAAATAATTTTAATTTTAAAACTCTAATTTTATTCAAAAAAAATCTTTTGGGAATAGTAAAAGCCTAAAATTTAAGATCAATTCTGGTAAATTATAAAGTTATTATAAAAGTTTACATGAGTTGGAGATAATTTGAAAAATTATCATTTTCAAATAATGGAAATCTGGAAATCATGAAATAAAAAAATTTTATTTGATAATTGAAAAAACATAAAACAAAATATTTTATTTGATCTTAAAAAATAATTTGTTTGGCATCAATGAAAGTCACAAATATTTCTATTTCATTTTTTCAAATATTGACAATGTTTTTTTGTTTATTCATAATAACAGCAATAATAACATTATAAACTAAAAAATCTTTTTAGTCTATAGCGAAATAATTTATATAAATATAATTTAGATAAATAACTATTGTGGAACTTGGCTTAAATTGTTATTTATTTAAATTATATTTAATAATAATAATAATAAAAATGGTAATAATAATAATAACAATAATAATAATAATAATAATAATAATAATAATAATAATAATAATAATAATAATAATAATTAAAAGATAACGCCAATAAAAAACCTTTCGTACGATATATTTCGATAGCACAGCTATCATCTTCAGGTACTCAAAACCAACTAAAAATATTATGAATTAACATTTAATTTAAACAAATTATTTTTTATTAATTTAATTTTTAATAAATAAATATTTTTAAAAATATATTTTAAATTAATTTTAAATTTTAAAATTTTTTCACTTATTCTAATTTTTAAAAATTAATGTAATTTAAAATTTTCAATTATTTTAATAATATTAAAAAACAAACATGATTTAACATACGTAAACTATTTAAAAACATTCAAAACATTCGTAGTCACAGCACTCTGCACATTAATCTTTGGATCCAATGACCTTATCAGCAATGCTTCACATATCACGCGTTCCCAATAACTATTAAAACTTCTCAACAAAATTCTAAGATCAGACATTCCTATTTCACTTTTACAGCCTCTATTGTGTTCACTAATATTGGTCAAACCCTTCAATCGACAATGCTCTAGAACTCGAGTACAGAGATGACGGGAAGTCTCTCCAATGTATGTGGCATTACACCCATTACATGTAAATTGATAAACGAGATCAGAACACAATCCAACCGGAGTTTTTGATTTATTAATAAACATATTGCGTACCTTACACGAATTAGAGACGATCTTATACTCTAAATTTCCAATCAGTTTACCCAACTTCCTCTTATAATTTGTAAAGCCTTCAGAGTACGGCAATACTAACACATATTTAAGCTCAATTTTTTTATATCCATTTTTACCATCACCCAGATCAACACTCAATTCACACCCATCCGACAAATTACATTCAGACTTTCCACAACATGGATCCTTAGGATTTTTAATCAATTTATCAACAGTATCTTTTATCATCACAATAAAAATGATTTAGAATATCCATTCTTTATCAACAACTCAACCAATTTATCAACACTTTTTACCGAATTAGCAAAAGTAGAAGATAAAGCCCATGAACGATAAATCAATCCTTTCACCATATTTCTCTTATACTTAAATTCACAAAAGCTTTCTGGAGAAGTATAAAGGCCAGTATCAGTTGGTTTTCTACAAATCTCTGTATCATAATGTTTATCTGTGTGTTGAATTAACAAATCCAAAAACGCAATTGATGACTTTCTCTCCGTTTCACATGTGAATACAATGTTCTTATGTAAACTGTTCATAAAACGCAAAAACGGTTCTACATGTTTCTGGTTTTCAAATATAAGAAAAATATCATCCACATACCTTTTATAAAAAAAAGGTTTTTCAAATTGGAAAGAAGCAATTTTCTTTTCCAAACTAGCCAAAAATATTGATGCCATTGTTGGTGCTAAAGGGGAACCCATAGCGACTCCATCTATTTGTTGATACCATTCATCATTGAAAAGAAAATTGACATTTGAAGTAGCAAATTCAAGAAGTTTTTGAAATGCCCTTCTATCCAAAATGTGATGTTCCGAATCATTTTCATTCCACAACGCACAGCATAAGTCAATCGTCTCAACCAGTGGCACATTCGTAAACAAACTACAAACATCAAACGAAACCATAACATCATTCATACTTTGTTTTTGTAGCTTTGCAATACAAGAAACAAACTCAAAGCTATCCTTACATTCAAACTCTGATAGCATTAACGGTTTTAATAATCCGTCTAAAAACTTTGCTATTTTATACTGGGCAGTACCAACCATCGACAAAACTGGTTTCATAAGATAAACAGTATGTAATTTATAGAGATTTATAGAAAACCAACTGATACTGGTCTTTATACTTCTCCAGAAAGCTTTTGTGAATTTAAGTATAAGAGAAATATGGTGAAAGGATTGATTTATCGTTCATGGGCTTTATCTTCTACTTTTGCTAATTCGGTAAAAAGTGTTGATAAATTGGTTGAGTTGTTGATAAAGAATGGATATTCTAAATCATTTTTATTGTTGATGATAAAAGATACTGTTGATAAATTGATTAAAAATCCTAAGGATCCATGTTGTGGAAAGTCTGAATGTAATTTGTCGGATGGGTGTGAATTGAGTGTTGATCTGGGTGATGGTAAAAATGGATATAAAAAAATTGAGCTTAAATATGTGTTAGTATTGCCGTACTCTGAAGGCTTTACAAATTATAAGAGGAAGTTGGGTAAACTGATTGGAAATTTAGAGTATAAGATCGTCTCTAATTCGTGTAAGGTACGCAATATGTTTATTAATAAATCAAAAACTCCGGTTGGATTGTGTTCTGATCTCGTTTATCAATTTACATGTAATGGGTGTAATGCCACATACATTGGAGAGACTTCCCGTCATCTCTGTACTCGAGTTCTAGAGCATTGTCGATTGAAGGGTTTGACCAATATTAGTGAACACAATAGAGGCTGTAAAAGTGAAATAGGAATGTCTGATCTTAGAATTTTGTTGAGAAGTTTTAATAGTTATTGGGAACGCGTGATATGTGAAGCATTGCTGATAAGGTCATTGGATCCAAAGATTAATGTGCAGAGTGCTGTGACTACGAATGTTTTGAATGTTTTTAAATAGTTTACGTATGTTAAATCATGTTTGTTTTTTAATATTATTAAAATAATTGAAAATTTTAAATTACATTAATTTTTAAAAATTAGAATAAGTGAAAAAATTTTAAAATTTAAAATTAATTTAAAATATATTTTTAAAAATATTTATTTATTAAAAATTAAATTAATAAAAAATAATTTGTTTAAATTAAATGTTAATTCATAATATTTTTAGTTGGTTTTGAGTACCTGAAGATGATAGCTGTGCTATCGAAATATATCGTACGAAAGGTTTTTTATTGGCGTTATCTTTTAATTAAATCGTTGCCAAATTTATTTAATTACTTAATAATAACAATAATAATAATAATAATAATAATAATAATAATAATAATGATAATAATAATAATAGTAAAAAAACACAATAATTTCAATAAGTATGTGAAATAATTTTCTAAAATAATATCAAAAAATATCAATAAAATAATCAAAATATATTATTTGAGGATAAAGTTGTCATTTTTAAACTACAATTAAATGATAAAATGATCGTATATTGTAGACATTAGAAGATTAACAAAATAAATTGAGCAATATATTCTAATAACATGGAAGGATCTGAATGTCGTATTAGATTGAAATCATTTTTATCTTGGCAATTGCATTGGGTTAGTGATTTTGAAGATAGCAAAAATTGTGTGACATGTGCGATAATTCTTTATATGAATAAATGAGGAAGCGACTGTGGCGACAATACAATAATAAACGATATTCCTCGAATAGTTTTAGTATATTTTCAGTTTAGAATCAACTTTGTCAATAAATATGATACAACATTTATAAACAAAATTAAATTGTTATGATATTCAAATAAACAAATTGCGATTCAAGAAAGTTCTAATTAAATCTGATTGAGGGATACAAAGAAGTGTTAAGGAACATTTACAGAAACATACAAAGAAATATAAATTAATTAATAAGGAAATCTTTAAACAAAATACTTGTATCAAAATTGTAGAAGAAAGTCATTAAAAATGGATAAAGGATTTTTTTTCTCAATATTTATATTTCTGAGGAATAGGTACTTATTGAATGCACTAGATGAATATTTATTCTTTGAAATTGGTTCGTAAAATAATAAAGTATTATTACACTCACTATTTTGGTATTTTTATTTAAATTATATATATATATGTGTGTGTGTGTTTGTATTGTGTATGTTTGTTTGTTTGGTATCAATGTCTTTTAATAATTATCATTAATAATTAAGAAAATAAATCTCTATAAATTTGTTTTTAATAAATTCTATGATTAATTAAATATATTTTAGTTGTAGAAAATTTAAAAGTCAACTTTAATAGTCGGCGAAACTAAAATTTTCCTTCTAAGATTAGCCTTTATAATCAATTTTTCTTGTCAGATTTTAAAATTTTTATTTCAGTTAAATGTTTTTCTTGATACAGATTTATAGAATTAATCAAAATTTCGGTTCCGTTTCTGTCACGAATTAAAACATTGTAAAAATTGATTTAAAATTGTTAACTAAAATAGATTTAATTTATGACACTGAGAATTGTATTTCAGATTAATAGATAAATGTTAAATTTAAATAATAATAATAATAATAATAATAATAATAATAATAATAATAATAATAATAATAATAATAATAATAATAATAATAATAATAATAATAATAATAATAATAATAATAATAACAGTCATTAATGTATTTCAATTCTATATCATTCTTCTGACTTCATTAATCCAATATTGTTGATTTGACTCATAAAGGGAATGTTTTGTGTGCAGTCTTTACTAAAAATTTTGTCACCAAGCTCTTGTCATACATAATTATTGAATAATTATTTTGTTTCCATTGTCAAATTTTTCAGCATGAATAATACGACTATTACTCCGAAATACGCCTTCACTGTCTAAGATTGGCAATAGCTTCACAATAACGCTTCTCCTTTTGTGATCTTCTGAATTTCCTTTTGAAAATATTTTATTTGTTCATCCCGAATAATCTACATCCTAACTATCTTCAATTTATTCAGTGTCAGTTCTTTGACCTTTAAAACTTACAAGTCTGTTCCAAGAGAAAATGTTGTAACCTCTTAACAAGTTGTTTTCCATCAACTTGTGATCGACTCCATGACTTCGTAAAACATATAAAAGGCTTATTTTGTTTCAATTTTTCTATATTCGCATTACCCATTTTCATAGTATCTTTAGAATTGTTATTTACATCCTGGTCTGACTGTGAGTGTCAGTAGTGTATAATGAGGACTATGCCCCGTGGATATTTGGCTTTAAAAAAATGTTGAGACCCCCTAAAAAAAATTTTCTTGAGAAATGAGTAAATTAAAAATTTTTTTTTTAATTATTTGTTTTAATGAAGTGAATTATTATTTAATTTAATTTTTCGTTTAAATTTTCAAATATAATATTTTTAAGAATTTTTTAATTCACGATAAAAAAGCCTAAGTATATTTTTCTCGATTACAAAGCCTAAAAATAAAAATTGGCTTAAATCGCCTACGATTATAAACCTAAAAATATTTCCTCGAATAAAAAGCCTAAATAATTTTTCATACTTAAAAACCTGTAGGGTTTTTATATAGAAAGTCGGTGCTTTGGTCTGACTCCTTGATATACATAATACTTTATATCCTTTTAGATTTTTAGTTTACTCGGGTATGCATCTGGGCATTCTGACATATCCACCACTGAATAAATCTTTCCCATCTCTTTTTGTAAGCAGTTGTATGCAACGAGAGACGCTGACTGTGTAATTATTGCACAAAATATGATCATCATAAACATGGACCATGGAAAATCCATTGTTTTCCTCTATTCTGGTCTAGATCTTTCATTTAACTGTCTTGGTGGTGAATGTAACTCCCAATTTTTATTTTCTTGCGTTGAAGGCGGTGGGCACACCGTTTTCCAACCACCTTTTTCCTTCACCCAACTCATCGAAATTTCGGTTATTAATCGAGCAAGAATATCCATCAGATTATCCAAGTCATCCGACTTTATAAATGCATGAGTCCCAATTTCTAAAATAGCATAGGTTAAACTTGTTAGCGCTACTTCCTCATTAATTCCATCTTTAGTAAAGTCTTCAATTATTGCTCTCTCACAAAACGTGTCTACATGGCCAAACTTCTGGAAAACGTCAGGAAGTCGATTTTTAATTTTTTTAACTATTCCTTTTAGTTCATCGTCCACTTTTATTTCTATTTCAAACATCGGATACACTATTTTAACGAGACCCCTCAACATTTCTTTCGTTTCGTCGACATCCTGTTCTAATCTCACTAAATACTTTTTCATCTCATACAAAGTTCTAACCTTATTCTCTTTGTCGTTTACCTTATTTTCCGATACTCTAAGCTTCTTTTGCCTTTCTAATTCTATGAACTCATCTTTAATACCGCACTCATTTTGAAAATCCTCATTTTCATTAATTTCTCTATTTTCAATTATTTCGTCTTCTTTTTCCGTGTTTCCTTTATTTTCTTTTATTTCTCCTTCTTCTTCTTTGGTATCTGACTTACTTGACTTATTATTTCATTCAAATCTCAACCTTTTTCCCGCTATTAAACGATTTACTAAATATCCTACGTTTCCGTCCATTCTTAAATATCCATCTTCATCCAGTGTCTGGGGTACAAATCCACAATCATAAATATTCAGCATCATCAAGTTCCTCACCCTTATATGTAAATATAATAATTCCATCTTTTCCCATAATTTTAGCAGCTCTCTTCCTTAGTCTTTTGACTTTTGAGCACCAAGGCTCTTCTGTATACTCAGTTTTCCCGTAACCTTCGTAATCAACTGCTACTACAAATTGTTTTAATTCAACTCTAGCCTCTCTCAACTCTCTGCCCGATTTTCTCATTAATTCTTTCAACTTTTCACCATATCTAGTTTTTCCAAACAAAAATGGTCGTATCACCTCTACAATGTCCAATTTACTTTCTGTTTCCCATTCTGATTCTTCAATTAGTTCTAATTTATTATTTATTTCAATCTCCAATACATAAACTATTCTTTAACTGATTTAAAATTTCTCTCTAACTCACCCTTTCGTTACTAATCATACCTGCTATTTGTAACTCATTTTTATTTCCCGGTATAATACCACAATCTATCAAAAATTCCTCATTTTCAAAATACCTATCATTAAATTTTAACTCCCCTATCCATCCATCATGTTTCTCCTTTAATCTATTTTTCAAATCTTTAACACAATCATTTACTTCACAACGACCACAGATTACACTTTCATTAATTTCATCAATCACATCAGCAAAAATAAAATCTAACCATTTATTTTCTCTAAACGATTTTCCAAATATTTTCATTAATTTTTTAATCTCATCTTTATGCTTTGGGCTCATATTATAATACTTTGCACACAAACTAATTACACTCTTTAACTTTCTCATACTCAAAGATAATTGATTCAATTCTGTTAACGACTTCAATATTTTCGTCGAATCTATTTCATTATTTTTTATTAATTTTCGAATTTTGGACACAATCATTGTCGCCTTTTTACTTTGCAAATCAACTTTTATGTTTCTCATCTTCAACTCATTCTCAATTAATTCTTCTTGTGAATCATACATAATGTGAGTATCATATTCATCATCTGATTCGAACTTTGACATCAAGCGATCCAAACGTCGACCCATTCTCTCACTTCTCTTTCCATTTGACAGCTTGAAATCTAATTGACTTCTTTAATATTGGCTTCTGAAATTTATTTACATTCTTTGGGCATGATCTGGCCATATGTAAATAAACTCTGCATGAGTGACACAGAATTTGACATTGAAGATTTAATTTGTCTATCTGTGGTGAAGGCGATGTTGATGATCTAGCAAAACAATTTCGTGAGATATACTCTTTTCTGCTGCAATTATAGCATTAGGAGTTAAATTTACCTTTCGTTTTAATCGTGAATTTTCACTTTACTAATAAATTTTCGTAATAATATATATATATATATTTTTTTCACTTCAATAATTCACAATATTTCAATTTTCCAATAGTTTCACAAATTCACAAACTTTTCAACGACTTTTACTCCCTTCTACAATATTCTTTGAACAATATTTGTTTTACTATCAATCTCTTGACCGACTTTGATGACGTCGGGTTCACCAAATATGTTGGGTTTTATGTAGAAATTCGGTGCTTAAGTCTGACTCCTTGGTGTTATCAATTGATATATTTAGTAGATATCTTTAGCTATCCATCTTTTTTCAGTAATTTCAACGATTTTAGTCACTTAATGTACTCTCGTACCAATATTACTTCTTCATTGAAAATTTTCTTTATAGAATATAATCTCTACTAATTAAAATTCCATTTGATGACTTGTTATTGACTTGTCATTTTCAATGAAAATTTAATTAACTTTTAATAAATTTAATTACAACCTTCAATAGATTAGGTTGTAATGGGCAAAAATAAAATAATTTTAGGCAATGTAAATCAATTAGAGCTTTTAGGGAAATTTTGTGATAATTTTTAGTAATGAAATATCAAGGTTTAGATGATATTTACCATTTACTATTAAATTTTGAATCATTTTTATTTTGTGAATTTTAATGAATTTTGGGAATTATTATGTTTTTATAGAAATTATTGAAGAAATGAAAGTAAATCTATAATTTTAGAAGCACTTAATTTCTTGATAATTTAATAGATTTAACTTGATTTTAGGATTATTTTAAATAAAAGTTTATTTTAGGAACAAAATGTTTATGAAACATCTATTTAAGATAATTATTTACCAATTAGAATCAAATTTGACTGATAGATTTTGAATAGTAAATGATATTTTAATTATAAATTTATGACATATTTAAAAAAAAGTTGAAATTGTATTGCATTTATTCGTTGAAAGCATCTAAAGCTTTTCAGGAGTTTATTGTATATTGATTAATGTATTTTACAGTAAATTACAATCATCTTTTGGAATATTTAAAGACACAGAGACAAGATTTAATTAAAATTTATTGTTAATTATACACGGTTTTATTAAACTTTTATTGATTTCAGTTGATTTTTAAAAATATTTTAGTGAAACTTAGAAAGAAAAAAATATCTTTGAGATAAGGGGTCAATTATTTATTTTCATTTTCAATTTTATTGATTTCATGGATATCAATCACAAAAGTAATACAATTTTATTGGTTTTCCAATTTATTTTAATATTTTGAGTAAACAAATAATCAAAAAATATGATCTCTGTTTCATGATTTTACATTAATTTTTTAAAATTTAATGGTGTTTTAGGAACACGTATATTTTATTTAATTTTAGTCATTTTTGACGAATTTTTATTTGCTAGAATTTGTTGCAAGAATCAAATTGTGGTAATTTTCGATAGAAAATGTTGGGTATCGATAAAAATTTTGTAATACTTTAAAGAAAATTTATTTTTATTGGTAAAATTCAGATTTTTATAATAATTTTAAGGGAATTTGATTGGTTGAATGCATAACTTACATATGGTTGATATGATCAAAATATAGGATTTTTTAAGGGTATTTTAAGGGATTTATTCGGTTGAATATAGATTTCCAAAGGAATTTTACTTGATATGGTTTTATAAAAATAATGAATATAGTTGGTATAGTGGGAAAAAGTCATTTGAAGGGAAATGATTGGTAAAGAAAGGAATTTTATTTTATGGGGAAATGATTGGTGAAGAACATTGATATTTTTAAGGGGATTAAGCCGGTTGAATATTGTTATTTTATCGGAAAATATTATCTAAATGGGAATTTTTATGAAAAAAAATGAATTAAAATGGAAGAAATATTGTCATTTAAAGAGAAATAATTGGTTAAGAGGGGTATTTATAATATTTTTAGGGGGTTATGTTTTAATGAATATCGATAAAAGTGGGTGAAAAGATGGTAGAAATAATGCCATTTGATGAGAAATGATTGGTTGAGTGGAACTTTATGATATTTTAGATGGAAATGATTGGTCAAGAAAGAATTTATGAACTTTTAAGGGGAAATGATCGATAAAGAACATGTTTGTTGATATTTTTAAAGGGTTGAGACAGTTTAATTTTGTTATTTTAAAGGGAAAAGATTGGTCAAGTGATGAATTTATGATAGTTTAAGTGGATTTCAAGAAATTTATTCCGTTGAATATCGAAATAAGTCGGTGATTTTTATGAAAATACTGATATAGATGAGAGTGAAAATACTGTCATTTAAAGAGAAATGACTGGTTGAGAGTAAATTTTATTTTATTTTAGGGGGAAATGATTGGTCAAGAAATGAATTTTATTTTAAGGGGATTTCAAGAAATTTATTCGGTTATGATATTTTTAGGGGGATTTATTCTGTTGGATATTGATGTCAAAGAATGGATACTTAGTGACATCGATACATTTTCATTGATTTTAGGATTATCAAAATATATCAATAAGATTTTGGTTATTTTTAATGATATTATTGAAATCTGAATAAAATATACGATACGTGTTTGGTTCTAAGAAAATTTTTGATTCAAGTATTCAAGTATTTATTTGATTTTATTATTATATTTGTAATTTAATTTAATTAAAAAACTAAAATTGACTAGTATTTAAAAAATTTATGTTACCCATTACTTATGTTGTTATTGACAATTTTCTGAATAATTTAAATATTTATGATTATTTCCAAGAATGTCGTTTGACATTAAAGATCGAATTTAGTGGGGTTAACTTTATTTCTTGCGGCATTCTCAATCAATTGTTATGTATCTGTAAATGCAACATAACTGTGTGTTGTGAGATAATTTCAGCTTTTCCGTGTTGAAATATACCAACGCGTGAATAGGTAGTACTCAAATCAACTTCGATAGCATTACCAGAACAAATTGTTATTGAACAAATTGTTAAACTGTTATTGAGTTTTGTAAAGTCTATGAAGTGTACAAAAATCTTTCCTCTTAAAAAAGAAAAATAAAAGCTTCCAAAGAACCTTCCACAAACAACTTAAGACGTTGATATCATTCTAACCTGATTTTCATTCTTAAAGGTTTTCCTTTTGTTATAAAATTGTTTAGTCTTTATATCAAAGTATCAGAGTCAACAACAAATCAGACTGGTGATTTCACTGATTTCTTCTTTAGAGTTTATTGATGAAATCATATCTAAGATAAGAAATGTCTCTTTGAATCTGAGATTTTTTTCAAGATTGTCTCCGGTCAAAATTTTGATTGAAATACTTTTTCTTCCTTCCTTGGTTGGCATTATTGGCATCTAGCTGTTCATTACAAATAATAATAATAATAATAATAATAAAAACTATAATAATAATAATAATAAAAATTATAATAATAATATTAATAATAATAATAATAAAATTTTAAAATTTTAATTTTTTAACTGTTAAACAATAATGTAGATAAACTATAACAAACTGCATTTATTAGTATAATATTTCCAACCAGCATTATAGCAACATTGAACACGCGGCTGCCATATTCATAGCTTATTCATATATTTGTTAAGAAATAACTGGCATATTTATGTAGAACATGTCATAAACAAATTTTGTACATTTCGTGTTTTTGTAGATCGAATTATCGTTCAACAAAATTATGCCAAGCCAAACTATTCATTCGAAATATTGTCAAAATTGAAACCGAAAACCATCTGAATCTGAAACAACAGCTGTATTCGATTGGGGTTAAGAGGGGGCTGGAGGGGTAGGGAAATGTATCTGTTTCAAGGTCATAATTCGTTCTACTAAATTAATGCATTGCCAAAGGCAAGATTTTATTCTAATCAATTTTATCGTAATCTTTTCTGTTTTAGCTAAATGAATTAAATTTAATTAAAGAATTAATTATATGTCAGTCTTATTTTAGACTAATTATCTAAGTATTTCTTTATTTAAATACTTAGAAAAAATTGTTTTGTTATTGATCAGAAATGTGAATTTGTATTTCGTGGAACAGTAAATATTTTTGTTTTAATTAGATGATTTTAAGTTCAAGTGTAATTTGAATAAATATTTTGTATATGAAATTTAATTAATATAATAAAGTTGTATTTGTATTATTCAAGATATTCTTTACATGAAATAAAGGCTCATTTAATTCTGATTGCTTGATTTTACGCGTTATAAGGTTCAATCAGTAATTGAAAAGTCGAATTTCTTTGTAGATACTTTTAATTATGCATTAATTTATTTTAATTATATAAATACATATTTAAAATAGTGTTAATTTTCAAGTACCTTATAGTTCATAAAATATATTTTAAATTTCTCCCGTTTAGCTTAAAGCTTTTTCACTCCTAAAAAGCTTTCTAGAAAATTTTGTTTAAATGAAGTTGTTGAGTTATTAATTACAAATGTTCTTTAAGAATTGGTTTTCGGACTCCAAGTGCTTTTTAAACCGCAATGAAGTAACTCAACACAGAAATAATTTTTACTGATACAAAGTTTCATGACAGCTTTCAAATTTCTTTTTGATTCTAAAGGCAGCGATCCCGATGGGAAGCCGCCTAAAGTATTACTGAACACAATTGAAAAATCTTGAATAGATTATTGAACGCTCCTGTTTGATTTTCTTTCTTTTCTAATAGATTATGGCATTATTTTTGATTTGAGATCTCATTATATTTTCCTAAACTTTGATTGGGTTTTTAAATTAGTTACATAAAGATAATAAATTTAACAGATAAAATAATCATCACACAATTAACAATAAATTATCAATTATTATTAAATTATCAATAAAAATCAAATAATTATCGACTAACCACTTAATAAATTTACAAGATGAATTTCTGACAGTGCATGTATTACCATGATTTAAAATCAACACAAAATAAATATCATTACATCGTTACTTCTAGGTAATATAGGGTGAAAACATGTACTAAAATCAAAATATTGATGTTTTAGAGATCAAATGTGAGTGATCGGTATAAAATATTGGTTTTTTAGAAATAATTGTCATCACCAAACTTCATTTAGTCTTTTTTTATCAGTGAAGGTTTTCATCGTTTTCAGCGTAAATTTATTCTTAGTCATTTTTATCGAAGAGTTATTTTTATGTAGGCTTTTTTATAGAAGAAATTTAATAGGAATTTTCTTTTTAATTATTTTAAAAATTAAAAAATTGATAATATAAAGTAAAAACTCAATCAATTCATTTAAACAAATAAATAAATATCATTTAAACAAAAAATTTAAAAGTTAGAGCTCTCTCTTAGAATAAATTCCAATGTCCTCCGAAGAATACTCCTCTGGTAGTCGAAGTTGTGAAAAAATTTACTATAATAAGATTATTTGTAAGTCTCACTTACTCATTTTCGTGGTTAGATAAAAACTATTCAAACTCACAATTAACTCAAAATTGCGTGTTCATCTGTCATTATTGGTGATAGGAATATAATCGGATCATCCTATTCGGATGTAATTAACATTTGTTGTGTAGTTCTGAATTTATGTGTATTTGTGAACTCATCTAGTAGTGTAGATATTTTTCTTTTTATAGTAGATTGAATTTGAAAATGGTGTAAGCAGACAATATATATTACATCTGTGTCTATATCATTTGTATCATAAGTGTAAAAATAGAAAATGATTGTTTTTGAGGTCCCCAGATTTAATGTGCTTGTTCATTAAAAAAATTTAATTCAAAGATGACAATTTGTATATTAAAAAATAATAATTAAATAAAACATCGATCAATTTATCATAGTGATCAAAGATTAACGGATACTGCGACGGTAACAATAGTAAACCATACAGTATGGGAGTTGTCGTTGTGTTCTTCAGTAGATACAAGGCGATCAGATCACTAATGGACAAGGCAATTGGTCCTATCGGAATTCAGCAATAGGTCTATTGTGGTATTTATCAATAGGTCCTTGGAATGCGACTTTCAACCCATTGATTAAATTACACTTTCCGAAACAGTATTCAATAAAGTAAAGGTATTCATATAAAGTAATTATACGATTTTACATAACATAATATAGGTATTGAGATAATCAAATATCCATATACAATTACATCACATCGTATATTATTATAAAATCCGACCATCTATGTAATTGGTTAAGTTTTTTAATTTTAAACTGTTTTTATTTATATTGTGTATTTAAATTATTTTTTTATAATTTGTTTTTTGGAACTTGAATGTTTATCAGTGAGTGATTTACACAGCACATTTTGAGCAATTCAACAGTTATATATATTTATTTTCCCAAAATTTATTGTTTAATTGATTTTATTGAGAAAATTAATAAATTTTAATGGCAATTGAAACTTCATTCTAAGAAAAAGATTGATTTAAGGAAATAAAATTTTTTTTAATTTTCAATTTTAAAAATTTAATAGATGATTATTATTTGAAAAAACAAGGCAAACTGACATGAGTTAAACAAATCATTGAACAAACACCAAATGCGGTATTTGTTTTCACTTTTAATTATATTGGCGCCCCATTTATTCTAAAAGGAAACTGTTTCTTTTGTAGAAAAAATCTACTTGAAAAATATTTATAAATTTTATTGAAATATTCTTGAATTATTAAATTCGATAAAAGTTATTTTACGATGTATTACAACAGTTTTACTGTTCAAAAACCTATGGATATTATAGATTAATTAAATAAATTACAAAATTATTATTGTTATTTAAAATAATTTTTAATCTAATTTAAATTTAAATATAATTAATTAATGTTCAAATATTAGTAAAATAAAATGGATGTCAGATTTTATTAAAAAACCGTAATAAACTTTAAAATCTTTTTTTTGTTGATGGAAGAATCATTTATATAAATAAAATTTAAATAAATAACAATGTTAACCAATTTCCGCGATGTTTATTCATAAAATGAAATATGTAATATTTTGACCGAAAATCGGTCCTGATCACTCATAATCAAAATTTAACAAGACTTTCGCTTTCTCCTATTCTTCTATGATTGAAAGAAAATATCGATCATAGTGAAAGAAAATAACAATCAGAGAAGAAACAAGCGAAAGTCTAGTTAAATTTTGGTTATCAGTGATCAGGACCAATTTTCGGTCGAAATATTTCATTTTATGAATAATCATTGCGGAAATCGGCTAGCATTGTTATTTATTTAAAAACCCATTAATTATTGGAAGCGTGTGATATTTGAAACGCTGTTGAGAAAACCATTGAATTCAAAACTTAACGAGCAAAATTTTGTGAACACTTGTGTTGTGAATGTTTTTAAATTACATGTGTGTTGTTGTTTTCAAATGTATTGAATGGTTAAATTATTACGTTAAATAATTATGATTATAATTATAACAATAATGATAATAATAATAATAATAATAATAATAATTTTGTTTAAATTATATTTGAAATCTAAGTTAAATTAGAAAGAATTGATATTTAAAGAGAAATTGCAAAACAGTGTCGTGACAAAAGGAAACTGAGGGGTACAACTTTCCTCAATGCAGACCAATTTTCTTAAACTTCGTTTTCCGTATTATTACGTGATAGAATTTATTTTAGAATACAATAATATATTAGAATTATATTATAAACAAAAGTTACAAATTTGTAGAAAATTGGTTATTAAATTTTTCTAAATGGATGATATTTTATACTGTTTACATGTTCGCTACCTTGGTATTATATAAAAGCTTTCTTGATTATAGATCAAATAAAAAAATATACATGAATTGAATGTACCTCATATTCAGATATACTATTATAAAGTCAAAAGAAACTTCAAATACTTAGACCAGGTATGCCCAACTTACGGCCCACGGCTCGGATTCGACCTGTTGACTGTTTTTGTCTAGCCCTATAAATAAACAGATATTAAAGAAATATTAAAAAAGTATATCATGCATTCGTTTGAATGATACTAGTTACATCAAAATCAAATGTGGTTTCTATGAGCTTGCTAGATTTATTATCAGGATATACACCAGCTGTAACTGAGATAAATTCCGCTATAATTCAAGCTGATACATAAATCAACTTGGCGGAATTTATTTTTTGTGAATGCATTTCAGCCATTTTTTAAATGGCTGCTAAGTAAGTTATTTTTTTATAGTTATATAACTTAAAGTTAAATTTTAAGAGTTGAATTATGATCTCATAAGGAAATATGATCATAATTCAAGCTCTTAAATGTAACTTTGATCAACTATTTCATATATATTATTATAAATAATATTTAGGAAATTAAGTAAGTAACAATAACTAATCTCCAAAAATATGTATTTTTTTTCGGATATTATTCAAAAAATGTGAGTTAAATTATTTTTGAACTTATAAAAATTATTATTTGCATTAAATAATTATATTTTTTATACATATTTTGAAAAAAATAATCGATTATGTACCCAAAATAATTTGGTTTATTATTATTTTTTAAAACTTACCAATATAATTTAAAAATTTATGCTTTTTTTCGGATTTCAGGTTTTGGTTTTTTCGACAGAAATATCTGAGTTATTAGATTAATTTTAGTTTTAAGGGTAAATCTTATGAAGATACATCCTCATTTACTCGAAATTTCCTAGCAAAAAGCTTAAAATTTAAATTAAAAATTTTTTCCGCCATTTTTCTTTCTAAAATTATCTCAAAAATGTCTATAAAATTATTTATTATAGGGATTTTTTCAACTTCGGATGGCTACATGTTAAAAGTTTGCATGCATGTTTTATTATGGGTTGTGTTAATGTGCATTATTTTATTTCTCTGTCACTTTTTCTGTATCTATAGTGTAGGGTTTGTCTCATTGACTATTTTACAAGCAACCTCAAGGTGACTTGGTGTGTTTATATGCTATAAATTTATTGATTTTCTTTTATATTATAGGTGATTTATCTCAACTTCGCTTGGTGTAGATGCTACCCCTCATCTCGGTCTTTCCGACCTCAACTGTTTTACTACTGCTGTTGCAACATCACTTGTACCAGAAGTACTATAGTCACCAAATTCCTGATGTACTAATGTAACTATATTTATTATTATTATAGAATTCTGGGTGATGGTATTCATTTCCAAGATTACATAAGCAGTAGCAGAAACTGCCATGCCTTCTTTTTGGCTACATATAGTCTTAAACATTATACAGGGCCAGATATTGTTAGGTTTTATGCATCATTAACAGCCTCCTCTTACTAGGATCGCAATGTCTGTAGCATTTATTTAACTTCCTGGCTTTATCGATAAAATATTTGTATATTTCGCCTTAAAATTAATTAGTAATAATAATTATTATATTCAAAATAAATTTAATAAATTAATAAATTATAACTAAGAATGAATTCAGCAAATAAAAGGAAGGTCGGCAGGGAATGCCGTATATTCAGTGAGCAGTGGACTCCAGAATATATGATTTGCGGAATCTAATAATTTGTTGGTTTGCTTAATTTGTGGATAAACTGTTGCTGTTAGAAAAGAATTTAATGTAAAGAGGCATTACCAAACTCAGCACGCAGTTAACGTTGACGAGCCGAATAGCCAGTTAAGAAAGAATAAGATTCAGAGCCGTAAGACCATTCTCAGATGAATAATTTATTAAAGAATTTATCGACGCAGCTGTTGATTGTTTTTATCCTGAAAAGAAACAACTTTTCTGAAGCATCAGCCCGTCAGAGGGATAACAATTGGAAGAAGACTTGAAGGTTTGGTAGATAACATCCAAGCCACATTAAAAGAAAGATCTGCTAAAATTAGCTAGTATGAAGGTAACAACAACAGGTGAGGATATTTTTGATGAAGTGAAAAATGCTTTGAAAGAAAAGAATCTTGACCTTTTCAAACTAACTTGAATCACAACAGATAAAGCTCCTGCAATGATTGGGAAGAAATATTGGCTGATGGGTTTGTTGTAGACAGAGCTGCACAAATCCGATAAGACTACACTACTTATTGTATAACACTGCATCCTACACAAGGAAATTTTATGTGTCAAGCAGTTGATAATGGACCATGTGATGCCGGTTGTTATTAAAGCAGCCAATTTGAAACGAATTGTAGTGACAATTTTAGAGAAAAAGGTGATCTATATAAATAATTAAGTACAGTTCTTTAATCTAGATAATATAGCATAGTGATGCAACTGCTTTTTAATGCTCACATTAACAAGATCATTATATAATTTGCTTTATTTAAGTTTAAAAAATATATTATAATATATATAAATTGTGTCAAAATATCCTTAATTTTTGTCCGGCCCCTAAAAACTCCAAAACTCGTAAACCGGCCCAGTCTCAATACAGGTTGAGCATGACTAACTTGAACAAATTCGTTTTAAATCAAAGGCTATAGCTATACTTCTCATGTATAAGTGTCGATGGTTTTTCCTAGAAACCGACCTCTTACTTGCATATTACGTTTGATTGGATCGTGTTAACGTAAGACTATTCTTGGATGAACCATAAATAAATTTATGTTAATATTGCCCTATTATTTATTAATTATTTTTAGAAATTATGATAAAAAAATTATCTGCTGGTGAATTTGGTGTTTATAATCAGCTTTGTTAGCCATCGCTTTCAAAGTCTTGAGCTAATTCTTGAATTCGTCACCAACTTAGTCTTAATCCACTCTTACGCGTCAGCTCAGCGTTTATTTCACTTCTCCATTCTGCAATCAATAGATGATTTGGTGTAATAATCGCATCTTCTCAACTATCAACACACTGTGTCCAGAGCTCTAGAATCATTCACATCTGCTCTAGTCACTATTGCCTTCGTTGCTCTTTTTGCTTATTCGATTTATGATTTTTAAACTCCTCCTAACTGACGAGTTGAATGTGAAATAAAAATCCAACAGCATTCATTTTCTCTCAATTTCGTTGAGACTTTGTAATTATCTAGATGTGAGATATACTGGATTTTCTTTTATCGGAACATGGTTCCATTGCTTAGGAATGGTATTTTCTTGTATCAAATTGATGCGATTCGCTACAAAGGGTTTGTAGTTTCTGTCATAATTATGTACCTAGCACAGCGCATCAAGACTATCAAACCAAAATCTAACAGAATTACAAATACTATAATAAAATATATACTTGTTCGTGTTTGTTCAAATGAAGAACAACGTTCATTATAGAAAGAAGAAGAAAAATTAAATTTAACACGCATTACAACACATTATAAAAAATGTAGACAAACTTTCAAAATGCGGAAATCTTCAAATAAATAGCCATTCTATTAATTACCTTTTTATAATTATATATAATAAATTTTCAATTAAACTGATATACATTGTAAAATTTAAATCCAAAAAATCTCATATTTGTATTCCGAAAATGCTAAATAGTAATTAAAATGGCTGATGCATAAATTTCCATGGATTTTCATTATTTTCAGATATTCTTTTTTTTATCAAGTTGTTTTTCGGCTGGAACAGGTGTATAGGGTTTATAAATTGGCTGCAAATGAATATGGTCTCATTTCTATGTTAAGTGTGAACTAGTGTAGACCGCGTGGCTTCAATAGTGTTGATTATATTTATGTATTATTGTAATATTATAGAATAAATAATTTTCCTTATAGGAAATATCCCAAAAATTTATACATGTTACTTGTGATATAAGAGTTAAAATTCTGAGATGTCACTGTGAAATATATGTCAGGTTAAACAATGTGTTGTGAATAATATATTGAAATTTTTTTTTTCTAGAAAATTCAAATTGGAATAATTTTAAAACTAGGAAAGGTTAAGTTTAATTACGTAGATTAAATTATTATTTAATATTCAAAAGCCTCTTGGAAATTCGAGACCGGTTCAAAGGCTGCCAGTAGTCTTGTCATGTATATGAGTATCCGGGCGGCAGAAGATTAATAATAAACGGACTGTTGGAAAATAATTGGTTAAAAACTAATTACTGATAAAATTATTCTAAATTTAAAAAATAATTAATCTAATTTGAATGAATATTTCATGTTAAAATTATTACATTTATCCGTGTCAATTATCAATTTTAAAAAAAATAGAATTAATTTATTAATTAATTATTTAAGATATTCTTTGGCAATTGATAATTTTCTTAATTTTTTTAAAATTTAAATTTTGTGTTTAGCACCACTTGTCTCTTAACAAAACAAATTAATAATTTTAATAATTTATTCAATACATTATAAACCGTCTGAGTAAGACAATATTTTTTATAAATATTTTGCCAAATTTTTACGTTAATTGAGAACGATTGAAATTTTAATCGATTAATTTATTATTATTTTTGCTTTAATTAATGGCTTTTGTTTATATAAATATTTGTGCAAATTCAAATATTTTCTATACAGTTGTTTTTACAGTTCTCTGACAATGTCAGTGAGAGAAAAAAAAATTGGTATTTTTAAAATTAATGAAAAATTATATATACTAGGTTGTGTAAAAAGTTCCCGGGCAGTTTTGGATTACATTTCAACATATAGAATGACAATGAAAGCAAACATGATTAACCAACCGTTTTTTTCAAGCAATGGTAATATACTAGGTGGTGTAAAAAGCGTTTATTAACTTATAACTTCCATGTATGCAAAGCGCTTTGTAAATTCACTTGCTGCTGCTGCCCGGAAACTTTATACACGACCTAATAATTCAAGAGACTTATTAAAATTATTTTATGAAATATTCGTTCGTATACAACAAAATTGGGTAACGCATATTATATATGATTTAATAATGTTGGTTTTGTGTAGAAAATAAAAGGTGATTTTCTGTAAAATTTGAATGAGTATCTCAAACATATTTAATTGAGAAAGAAATTACATAGCACACATGAAAATGTTTTTCTAGAAGTAAAAAAATAAAATATACCGAAATGAATATTACCGCGAAACATGTTACATGTTTCAAGAGTTTTTAGTAATATTTCTTTAAAATATAAGTTTATCAAAGGTCTAGGTGAAATAGTTCATCCTTTGATATTTTTTATTACCTAAAAAATATCACACTTTAACCCTTTTAAAAGCAAGTTATTTTGAAGTTCATAAATGGATTATTACACCTGAAGACATATCTTAAACATGACTTCATGACTTCAGGAACATTTCCATCAGAGTAAGTAATATAAATATATAAGTTTTTAAATAATTTGAAAAATTTCTAGAAATTTGGTTTTGGGAAATTTTTGAGTTGGGATATTTTTGACATGGGAAGGTTGTAACATGATAAAATCCCTCTATATCCCAAATGTCTAGTTGTTTGTAAAAGATTTTAATGAGCATTGGTATCAATCACTGTTGGATTCCTCTATATACACAAATAAACCTCATTAAAATACATGTTCTTTCAAATGATATCAAGTAATCCATGTATAAAATACTTCTATAAAAATTGTGTGAATAAATAAATTTTGTTTAATAATTATAAAACAATTTTCAGAAAATAAGATAAAATTTTTTAAAATATAAAAAAATTATTTCTAAATATAAAATATAAATTTTTATTTTTGATTTGATAAATATGTTGTGCAATGTAATTCATATTCAAGATACCACGTTTATTTCATCATATTTAAACAAATTAAATTCATCAATACAACATTTTTTCAGAATTTTAAGCTTAAAATCTAATATCTGCAAATGTCCTTGGAATATTTTTATCATTACGCGTATTATTTCCTCCGTTTTATCTTATTGAAAAACATTATAAAATGTTTTGTAAGTATTATATTTTAAAAATTAATAAAAAATCGCAAATATTTTATTAATTTTATTTCGATTTTATGTATATATGTATAATGATTATAATTTTGATATACAAGGACCCTTGGTAATGGAGAGTGATCGTAAATTGGAGGATTTGAACAACACTAATTCAGATAGTGGATATTCTACTTCAGTTCCTGGTGCGGAATCGGAGGAGGAATCTTTAAATGAACATCACGTGAACTAGTTAGAATTAGACGAATGGACACAAACCAATATCCACACCGATATTCCACAATTCTTCGATAAATGACCGGTTTTTTCATTTACAACGCCTATACAGTTCTTCGATTAGTTTTTTGATGATGAATTGGTTGGAAAAATTATTGATGAGACATATAATCCAGCTAAACATCCAAATCCAAAACTAAATAAGATCTGACCGGTTTACGAAAATCTCAATTAAACGTTTTAACTGACATATATATGCCAGAACGGGATATAACGATTGACGAAAGTCTAATGCTATATAAAGGTTTATTGAGTTGGAAACAATATATTCCCATGAAATGCACGAGATTTTTCAGGATACATTTGGTCTTCTCTAATTTATACCGGCAAAGGAACAGTCATTGACCGTGAATTTCCAACTTTACCTATTTCTTCACAAGTTGTACTGAATTTGATGAAACCTTACTAAATTATGAATACTGTCTAACACATTGGTTCCTAACCTGGGGTCTATGTACTCCAGGGGTACATGGCACACTTTTTTGGTGTATGTAAAGAGTTGAGTAAGGAATGGATTTTTTTCCAATATTTTTTTTAGAATAAGGAAAAAAATATTGTTTAAGTGGGCTTTGCAAGCTCTCTTTCCGTTTTCCACGACTTACTTCTGTGAATCTGGATTTTCAGTGCTTGTATTAATAAAAACAAAATTGCGGAACAAACTAAACGTTGAACATGACATGTGGTTGGTCCTTTCTAACACTGTGCCAAGAATACAACAGTTGGTTGATGATAAGCAGTAACAATACTCTCATTAAAGAATTTTTTACCTTTTGTAATTACTTTTTTACTTATTAAATAAAATATGATTTCATTAAAAAAATATTATGCATATCGTATTTGATTACTGCAAAAGGTTGGAAACCATTGGTCTAACAGTTGAAAATTACTATAGTTCTGTTGAATTGACAGATCTACTTACATCCTATCATACTGTAACGTACGAGACTTTGAGATCAAATAGAAACGGTTTACCCAGGAATTTAAAAAATCCCCAAAAGGTTCATGCATGATTTATAAAGGCATATAGGTAACGAAGAGTAATGCTAATGAGATGAAAAGACAAGCGCAATGTATAGTTTCTTTCCACTATACATGGCACAAATGCTGTGGAAATAGAAAAAAGGAATAAAAAGCTAATGAAACCCAAAGTGGCCATTGTCTATCAACTTCCTTGTAAAAAGGGGGAAAAAATAATACAAAAAAATAATTTTTCATCATATGGAACTGACCTTTGGAATTTTTTGTGTTGTATACTAAAACTGGGGGTATTTTTATTAACATCTATCATTCTAAAAATATAAAAGAAGAAGTTTTTTAAATAAAAGTGATTTATTCTAAATAGTTTTAAGTTCATATCTACCTGGTGATGACAGTGAGTCTGTCGAAATATATTGTAGTATAATATAAATGCTGGATTGGTGCTTTATTTTATTTATTTATTCAATATCAATGTTTTGTGATTGTTTTAATTAATTCAATATTAATTCTATATTAACCCTATAACTCGACTTAGACGTTTTCGTAACGTTTCATGAAAACGTATCTAGTATCAAAAATATAAAGTTTTTAGAGCCGGTGACGATATTAGTTTAAATGAATACCGCTAATCACGCATTACTTTTTTACTAAGAATGTACAAAATAAAAATAAATTCTTTTTACAAAAATTTAAAATTCAGGCGTTATATAGGGTTAATTATATTTTAATTTTATATTAATTTAAATATTTTATTTTAAAAAGAATACTTAATGTGAAAAGTTTTTTCCCCAAGTGGGAGAAGATGATGTTTGAAAGACTCGAATAGCCTTAAGTAAAGTTATTTATTAGTTGGGATTCTTCTGATGGTGAAAATTTTATAAAGTTGACTTTTACCATATCATTTACGTAAGTCTCTGATTCGAGATTTCATACATGACCAAACATAACTGCTTGTCATTAACTTTATTGTTCCATTCGATCCTGGATGTTACATGTATGTTGTCCTGTTAATTAGAAAAATGGCCAATATTGTTGACTAGGATTCCTTCTTTGGTAATGTCCAATTTGAAACTTCAAGGAAGTATCTGAGATTTTTTGTATCAGGTGTTTTTGTGCATGGGACGGATGGAATATTTTGATCCGGCAATTCCATATACGAGATCTTTGATAATTGTGATTTGGTTAAAAGGAATACATTTTCATGAATCTCTGGTCATTTGAAATATTTTTTGTTTACAGTAATAAGGTTAAGCAAAGAAGCTAGAATTTCCGATAAATTCAGTCTCGCCTACTAAAGCGTCGAAGTAATTTATTGGATAAGGGGTTTACTCACTTATTTAAATGACATTGGCTGGATTTTCTTGTTTTTTGTCTAAATCACTATGAGATTTACTTTACCTTTAGTTCTTTAGCGCACGTCTCACTGAAAAACCTTACTTATTGTTTGCACAATAATCGCTGTCTGCTCAGGCTGCTCGACCTTCTCCTTCATAAAATATACAAGAATTGCTTTAATAGCTTTATGGTTGTTCATCTTTTTCTGCCTTTATCAAATCTTCAAACAACTTTCAAATATTTTCTTCTCCTTCGTCGTCATCTGAAAAATATATTCTGATCTGTTACCAAATCATCTAAATTAAAATCACGCATTTCGGTAACTGTATTTTATAATATTGTCATGCTCAAGTACAATGCGTAAAACTGAATAAAGCACATTCATGTGAAAACGCTAAAATATTGGTATAATGAAGTTAGACTCTTATTAGAGCCTGAGGAAAGTGTTCTGTAGCTGGCATGGTTCGTTGGTGAATTAAATTTCATACTAAGCCACCTCAATCACATATATGTGACACAAAAACCAAATGGAAAATATCATAAATCATAAAGTAAGATATTTGCTTTTTTGTTATCACTGAAATTAATAAAAAGGCTTATATTGTCCCAAGGGGAGTTTTAACACAAACTGCTGTGGCGACCAACGGGTAATGGTAAAATATGTATACTGCGAACCCCAATATGGAAAACATTATTTGATTACATATTGTGAATATAGAGAAAAGTAGAATACAAAAAATAAAATGGCTTCATGAATATAAATACAGAACTTTTATAAAAATTATTATGAAACAATTATTATTATTACTTTTCTAATTGGTTTTGCGAAACTGTAAGAGGCCTAGTGAATTTTATTATATCAGTATCCTAATCAGCACCCATAGTTAGAAATGGCTTTAAAGGTTTTGAGTAAGAACTCTTTCGATTCAAGAAGTAACTTGCACTTAAGGGGAAGGAAGTTAATAGTGTCAAAGTAAAGTAATTACTCCATACTGTTGGGTTTTGTCGAAAGTCGGTGCTTAGGTTTGACTCTTTGGTGTCCTTATTTAATCACTTCAATTAACACAACACAATAAGGTTTATTTCCAATATATATTACAATTACACTTGTAACTTATTAACAACCTTCAAAAATATAGATTCAGTTCACAATACTTTATATTACACAAATTCACACAAATAAATGCGTAGGGATATGTCTTCCAAAGTGAGATGTCCCTGTCTGATGCACAAGACTTTAATTTGTTTGGCTGACACTAAATGATACTTTCTGATATTCCTTCTTAAGTTATTACCTTCGTTAAACTTTTGATAAAATATTCTGTTCGACCATACTAGTGATTTTGTTGATTTGCTTTCTCCTTTTATGCCACCTCATAATTAATTTATTTGCAAATCAAAATGATTTTGCCAGATTTACATCTCTCTCTAAAACTAAATTGACTATTACTTCAGGGCTTCCGGGGTTTCCATCTAACCCATTTATTTAAGAAAAATAATGTCGGGTTTCCTTTGTCATCTAATTTTGTTTGCTCTAATTAAATAATTTTTTTGATGGCCCGAGTTTCTCACACTGCTCGGGTTTTCCGTTGGTTCGGACTTTCCATTAGCTCAAGTTTTCCATTAGCCAATTAATTTTTAATTAATTTCTATTTTATTAATTATTTCCTTCTGGAGACTCCAATCGATTTAAATTTATTATATTTTGATTCGTTTCGTCATTTGGCATCCGCCCATACCCGTTTCCCCCGTTAAATATTTATTTAAAAATTTTAATTAATTTTGCACTTTTAATTATTATTTTGAATATCAATGTTTTTTTTTATTTTACTTTTTGTTTTTGTGAATTTTGTTAAACCCCAACAATACTAACTCTATTATATTACTAAACAGATTGCACTTATTTGTCAAATACGAATATAGAGTGTCAAAAATCTATTCCATCCCATATGCTACGTCAGTAGACTAAAAGTTTTGGTTTTACATCACGTAAAACACTCTTATAAACAACTCGTTGTGGAAACGTGAAGAAAAGTCATGGCAAGGAACAAAAGTGGATTGTCTATAAAAATGTAAAGCAACAGTGATAATATGGAATCAAAGCAATCTTCAAAGGAAGACTTCAACCAAAGAAGGTTATGCTTATAGCTTTTTGGGAGTTAAAGGATGTTTTCCATCACAAGTGTCTTCCATGAATCGGATCATTAGTTCAGAAATGTCTGCGACCATCTGAGTAAAATTAATCCAGCGATCTACCAGAAGAGTTCAGAATTAGTAAATCGTAAGGATATTTCACCAGTTTGTTGTGTTCACATTGTACGTAGATTTCACTCTGTTTCGCATTTCTTTCCTGTTATATTTTCTGTGACCTTGTAAAATAATTTCAATTCACATTTGTTTTTTCCTTTGAGATATTTTAAAGAAGAAATCGTGCTAAAATTAAAGATTTTTCTGAAAATTAAATTTTATTTTCGTCCTAAAATTAAAACAACTCCTGGCAATAATAAATTATTAACTAGATATAATGGCGAGTCTCGAATATAATTATATTAGATTTGATATTTTTATTCCAGTAAGTAGAATATGATTGAACTCCACGAAACTTTCCCAATCACTTCTCCGTTCAGTAAGCGGATTACGTGAGAATATCTACGGGTTTAACTAATTGAATCCCAGTTCTCAAATTTTCTCAATTTATAAGATAGCAATATAGCGAAATATTATTATATTTTCCAGACTCGACCTCACATGGGAAAACCGGCGCCATCTTTCATTTATCGGGCATTAAATTATCTGTCTATATTTCATTTGAGCGTGACTTTATCATAGGGCTTCATAAATAAAGCTTGACCCGTCCTTGGGACGCTTGATTTGTTTAATATTCCCATTAATCTGATACTATTTTCATCTTGGTTACTCTTGGTTACTTTCTTTTTGTTGTTGAGTTTACTGTCATTTTCATTAGTGAGGGTCCATTTTATTTAACAATAGACGAGGCACTTAATTTTGCGACAATTAATTTCCCACATTTATTGTTATTGTTTTATTATTATCATTAACTTGTGTAAATTAGAATAATTTTAAGTGCCTGAATGATAACCGAGAAATGTTATTAATTAAAAGCGACTATCATAAATATGAAAAATAAAAATAACCTATTTTGGTTTATTAAAAATTATATTAATTATTAATTAATTCTTTGTTTATTCCTTTATTATTATATGATATTAATACATATAAAATTAAAAATAACCGTAATTTTTCGGCTCAGCCTTTATCAAGTAATCATCCAGAGGTGGGTAAAATTTTTCTACCGACCATCTTGTGAAAATTAAATTGGTTTGGAGGGTCGCGCAATAATTTTCTAGGAATTTAACGAATTTCAAATTTCAAAATTTGTCTAAAATGAATAATTTGTCAACAAAATAAAAAAATTGAAATAATTATAATCACATAATGATCACAGTTATTGTAGCCTAGTTAATATATTAGTTATCTACTATAAGTTATAAATGTTAGTCATTAAAGAAATTTTTCTAACTGTAAACCATTTCACCGTAATTCAAAGTCAAATTTCTTGTTTAAAAAAAGGCAGCGTCGAAATTTCTGTTAAATGGAAAACAAAATATTGATCTAAGCCCTACAAAGATAAAGGAAATTAAAAATTAAAATAGGCAAATAATAGAAAAGATAAAAGATTTTATTGATAATTATAAAGCAAATTGAGAAAACGTTTAGTTTTTTATCATAATGATTGCTAATAATTTTTATATAACTATAAATATTATTATTTCGTTAAGAAATTATTTCTTTGTATTAAATAATATAATTATATTTTCAATTGGATGTGATGGTCGCACAAAATTGTCTTGCGCATTATAATATATAATTGACGTTGATGTCCGAAGACAATATATATGAGATTACATTTATATATGTGGAAAATATTTTTATCGCGATTTGATTTAATTCACTTTGACTATCTAATCAATTTCCTTCGTACTCCCAATTTGACTATAATTTATGATTTGTGGAGATCCTCATAGTTTGCTCACAAATCATCGAGGAAAAAAATTGAAGTTCTCTGAGTAATAATTGTGAATAAAATGGAAAATTATTATTGTAATGAAAGATAACTAATAAATATTGTATTATTTAATTAAATTAACTTATTGTGTAATAATATGTCAAAAGTGTAGTTTCAAAGCCAGATGTTATATTTGGTATTTTCATGTTATTTTATGAATGTATCTACAAGTATCTTATCTGTATCAATAATTATTAAACCAATAAACTCCGTTTTTAGATATTAAGCAATGAAAGGTTTGTTGGAGATTTGTCGTCAGAATAAATATTGGGCATCTATGTCTCTTTTTAACAATTTTCGTGCCCTCCTAACAGCGTTTGGCAACTTCTGGTGAGTCTATCGCTGATGAGTTTGATAGCACTGCTAAGAGAATAATTAATGAAATTGTTCAGTATTTTAATCATATCTTTTAACAAATAGTTTAAAAATCATATTATTTATAATATAATATATCTTTTCACTGTGTTATTCATTAAAACAGCTTTTAAAACTAATATTGCTATAGAAAAATTTCAAAAATTTACGTCAAGTGTGGTCCAAAGTGTTAGGTAAATTACTGCATGGCATTCTCATTCAGAAAATATAAATTATGGTAGATAGAAAATAATGAGAAATTAAGAGACCTTCTATAACAGCGTTCAAACTGATTGGAAAATTACAACCATGGAGCTAGTGATGAGTCTGAATGTGAGTAAAGGTATTGTTTATAAATTAATCAGTGAAATTGGCATAAAGAAATTATGACTTCACTTCATGCCACATTTTTTAACTGCTAAAATGTAAAATCGACGTCTGCAGTTATGCAAAGACGACCTTCAGAATTATGATAATATTATTACCATGAATGAACATTACTTTCACTAAATGTTACATCGTCTAAACTATAACCTCAAGAGTGAAAACTACCTAGAGATGTATGTTCTAAGAAGATGAGGTTATAAAATAGTCACTTAAAAAACACTTATTCTGATTGATTTTACAGAATGTGCTAATTGAATTCCCAGCTTTAAAATCAAAACCTTTGAGAAAAAAGGAAGATCCGAAGGAAAAGCACGGTGCGTGGTCTCTATTACTTACACGATAACGCTTTCTTTCACGTAAATGCAGTTTTAAAATACTTAATTGCAAGTTATGGACTTAAAATGCTTCCCCACCCATCAGTCTCGATATGGCTCCATCGGACTTCTACATGTTTATGAGATCAACAGTTTGCCACAAAAGACAATATGGAAGATGTAGTGACACACTTTATCGGTAAAGTATTATAATTTCTTCAATATCGTCTTTAAAACCTGGTTACACGTTGGGAATAAGTTTCTAATGAATTTTTATGATACAGAATATTATTTGTGGTGGATCCGTAATATTATTATGTCACTTAAAGTTACATTTCTATGCCTAGGCTATATCAATGAAGGCGAGTGAGCCAAATGTCTACCACATAAACTAGTAGTTTTCCTTTTGAAAAATAAAAAAGATGTAAGTAAATATTTACCGTACTTAATAATATCATTTACTTATAGTGTTATTAGTCACTTAATATAAGTTTATTTTCAAAATTTAATAATAATTGTTCATTAAATGCTTATTTTAATTCATTAAAAATATTTAGAAGATTCAAAAGATTTTCCCAAAATTTATTATTTAAACAAAATACTGCCAAACAAAAGAGAGAATTTAATCGTGTATTTTCATATTCTGAGCAATGTCTGCATACAGCTCTCATACACATACGTTTTAATAAATAACGTTAAAAACTTAATATAAATATTTATATTAAAATAAAATTAATAGCTAGATTTATCAAACATTAATTTAAATTGTCAATTAATTTCGGATTTAACTTTAGGTTTAATTTTGTTAATTAATATTATCTAATTAGATTTATGTTAATATTCAGTGTTTTATATTCAATATTTATTATACAAAAAGTTTGATTTATATGAATTATTTTTAATATTTATAAATAATTTTTTATTCACTCTAAAAGAGGGGAATCAAAGAAATCAGCTTCCAAGACCTCAAATTTCTCCAGAAGATCTTAGTAATACTTTTAAATGTAAACACTTTAATATTTTAGGTTAAAAAGAAAATTAATATTTAGATTAATTTTGTGAATGAAAAACTTTGGAAAAAAATTTTAAAAAAAGATTTCCCATTGTATCATGTAGAATCCTTATTAAGATTAAGAAAGTTATTATGTATAATCTGTTATAATTAAAAAAAACAATGTCATTTCCTAATTTTTTTTTTGAGAAAGCAAATTTAATTTGAAGGTAAATCTTTAAAAATATAATAAAATATCTAATAGTAAACATTTTTATTTTTATCTTTTTCTAGCCTTGTGAATTCTATTTGTAAAAACCTAACCAAAATAACTAATTAGCTGAATTTATTTTTCATTTTTTTTCAATTTTTTTTTCAATATTATTCAAGGTCAGCTTTCAAATTGTCAGTATCAATTGCTGAAAATTTGGCAATCAATTTTCATGACAAAAAGATCTAATGGGTTTTTGACAATTTAACAATGTGGATTTGCCACCACCAATTTTTTTTTCAAAGTAGAGTTTTATTTCTTTCATTAATTGAAAATTTTCAGAGATTTTCCTTCTGCTGACAATCTGATGTAATTTCATTTAATTAATTCTCCTCTGACTAATATCAGTGTTATAAATTTTATATTCACCCGAACTTGACAATTAATATTTTTTGATGATTTTACCCTTGTTTAAGCTCAATAGCAACTCTTATAATATACGTTGGCGCGTAGATCCAACTTGTTAACAAAAGGAATTACTGGAAATAATGAAAACTTATGATTTAGCTATTTTAATTACTATTTAGATTCATAGTAATACAAATATGTGATTTCTCGGATATTTTTCTTAAAATGTAAGTCAGTTTAATTTTAAGCCAAAATTTATTATATATAATTACAATATGATAATATATAGAATAATCTGAACATTTCCGCTTTTTGAAAGTTTGTATGCATTTTTACCATGTGCTGTGTTTGTGTGTCACATTTATTTTTTATTTTACTTTCTGACTTTATAATAAAAGTTGCTATTCATTCGAACAAATCACATCACCACACATGTATGTATGTATGTCCTATAATATAAATTTATTGATTTTGTCATTTTATTATAGAAGTTGTTAATTAGTTGAAACAGGTGTATGTGCAATTGTCAATTTATAAGCGACTTTTTTATTTTTAAGATTTTCATAACAATTATTTTCAAACAAAAGCTAGCAATGACAATTTTTATTAAATTAAAAATAATTTAAATATCAACTTGTTCATAACTAAATAATATACATGATTTTAATTTGTTAAAAACATTATTGCTTTTTCTAAAAAAATATTTTTTAAATCGTTAAAAATTTTTTAATAATATTATTGTTGCATTTATTTAATAATGAGTCTTATAAATATCGTAGTAATTTTATAATGATAATAAATTATTTGAATTAATATCCAAACAAAAAAAGTTCACAAGTTTACTAAACGAAGTTATAGCTATAATTGAAATTATGTTTTGTTTAATAATTAAAACAAAAGGTATGGAACCTTTATACGACTGAAACCCCTTAATAGATGAATAATTTCCATATCACCCCACCAAAAAAATAATATAGATATCTCAACTATTTTAAATATTAATTTATTGGCTTCCATTTTACAGTCAATCCATTCCTTTTTATTTTAAAAAATTGGGGTGATGTGCTTTGAGACATGATTAAATGCTTCGGTTTTAAAGAAACATCTGTTATCAATTATTCATAAATAAAATTTTACAAGTCACTATTATATTATTATAAATGTCTGCAAAAATAATATATATATATATATATATATGTGTATTTAAATGTTATTAAATATAACTTATTATTGTTTTAATTTTGTACATTTGTTATTAATTTTTATTTACGGTCATAATGAAAATAAGTGAAATATTAAAAGTAAACAAATCATAAATGAACAAAAGTTCGATTTTTATGTTTAACTTTGATTTTTATGCTTTAAATTGAATTATGAAATCACTATCTAAGAAAGCTCCTAAAATTAGAAAAACAAGGTTAATATATAACCAAAAATCATCAAAGAGAAACTTATAATCTTATTCATTAATAACTTATTTAAATATTGTTTAGGTTGTCGACAAAATATTAAATTAACAATTTGTTGGGATTATTCTAGTTGTCGATAGGAATTGGCTTTCGATCGGGCTCCTCCTGTTCTCTTACAATTAATAATATCAAGTCCCACCAAAATAACTTTAATTTCTTACACAATAGTCTACACTTGGTTTCGCACAATTTAAGAAACAAGAATATCACCCTGATTAAAAGAACAATTACTTCTTTAAAATCACGACACTATCTCCTTGGGATACGAATAAAATTAACTTTATTTTTAATATTAAATTTTTAACTCTGACCATCTGGAGATTTGATTTGTTCACATGTGATTCTATATTATGATTTCCTATTCATATTTATCTCAAGGCTTTCCAAGATCTAGCAAACAATTTAGTGCGCATAATCTTATTACACAAAAATTTACTACTCAAGGCCAATATTTCCTCTGATTTATCGTTTGACTTGTGAACTACTAATTCTGTGTGTGAAATTGTAAATATTAAATTATCAGATAAGTAAATAATAAAATAAGCCATTGCTGCAAAATAATAATTACTTTGCAGCAAGGACTTATATTTTATTTACTTATCTGATATTTTAATTTATGCTGCTACCAAGGAATCACCTTGTTAAATAGTAAATTGTAATAGTAAAAAAATTAGTCAAGTATAAAATTTTTTATAATTTCAGTTTTTCTCAGCAATCTTTGGAATATTAAACAATAAAACTAATTTATGGTGCAATATCAGGCATAGTATGATATGTTATAGTTCGAATTTATACCTGGCATTATCAACATATATCTATATATTATATACACTCTAAATTTATCTAAATTAAGAATCTGAATTGCCAACATACCTTTACAATTTACCTTTCTTTTTTTGAAAACTTCATTTATCAACATAACTTTTACAGATAAAAGATGATAATATTACAATAATAATTATTATTAGTATATGTAATAATAACGCATTTTAAGCCGTACGTAATTTGCGCGAGTTTGCGCAGTGAGCGAAATCGCGCAACGAGTGCGTAAAAATACTCTTGAGCAAAAATTACTATAACTTAAAACTACCTAATATTTTTAAACGAAACTTTCAAAAATAACTTATGAAATCAATTATGAAAAAACGTAGTACTTCGTGAGCCGCTTAGAGTGTGATAAGTAATTAATTTAAAAATTTATTGATTTATGAGTTTTTATTTTTTGTTTCCACTCAAAACGTTTAAACAAAACTAATAAACAACAACACTAGAGTTAATTACAAATATTTTATTGAAAATAATTTTCTTTGCTTTCTTTCTAACACTCATTTTCAATTCACCACCTTAAACATTTTCTGAACGCTTTTGAAAGAACATATGCGCCCATGTTGTGTAATACTGAATCTATGTATAATAGAAAATAATTTATTTCCATTTTCAGTATCAATAAATGGAATAAAAATAAAAATGCTGTCAATAATGAAATAAATTTTAGTTTAAAATTATTATTGGCTACTATTTTTTTTAATTTCAAAAAATAATCATTTGGTTACCTAATTTAATTTAGCGATATCAGATTTAATTTTAGTTTGTCTAATTTAATTTAGACTTACTATTTATTCAATAATCATATTCGTTAAAATAATATAAATCGTTTAAACTAAAAAAGAATATAACGTAAAGAACCTTAAATGGATAAAAATGAAATGGAAAATGTTGAGCCTGTACCAGAACAGACATAGAACAGTAAAAATGTTTAAAAATAAAATACTTATTAATTATATTTTGTTTTATTTTGTTTTTGTTTTTTTGGTGAAAATGTTTTATTTTGCTGAAAATGCTTAATTTTATTAGATTAAAAATTTTATTAGAAAGATTAATTCTTTTTGGTTTAATAAAATTAATTTGGTAAATAAATGAATTTTGAAATAAAAAATTTGATGGTAAAAATATTAAATTAGATTGTTATAAAAAATAACCCTGATTATTATTAAAAAAAACTTTTGAAGCATTTTCAATGATTTTTACTTTTATTCACACTATCGATCAATATTTTGTTTTTTATTTAACACAAATTTTCGACGCAACTTAAGTGTTTGAACCAAATATTGATATTAAGCTTAAAAAGAAGGGAAAATAAAAAATTTGTTTGATAAAAAACAGATTTCAAAATTATTATTTATTCGTCAACATTTCGTTTGAAACCGTAATAGCTATTAAAAGTAGAAAAATAATTAAAAAAGAAAATAAACAAGTAAAAAGAAGAATGGTGATGAATAGAAGTGAAGTGTGATTTTAGTAAAAATAAGATCAAATGATCCTTATGCTTGAATTTTATACTTTATTGGTTTTGTTAGAAGGCCATCCATAAACGAAGTCACGCGCCAATGGATGAAGTTTTAGAAATGCGATGTCACATGAAATTACATCAAATAACAACATGTCCTTAATCTTTGACAATTTATATTGTGTTAAGCTCACCGTTATACTTCACAATTTCATTGTTCGCTGAGCATATCAGTAAAGTAGACCAGTCCACTGATTTATTATACACTATATATTTTTTAGGGAGGGCTGCATCTCTTTGAAAGGACTATAACTCTGTGTGATTATGAGGGGAGGGTTCCAAAATGGGATAAAGTTTCGGGTCGTCATTTATGGATCGAAATTTGACTAAATGTTGTGCCATTGAATTCAACTATAAATTTATCATATTGTGTTAAACACTATATAATTTTTTAATAAATTTAAAATTTATTCAATTTACTAAAATTAGGGAAAATAAAATTAATGCAAAAGATTTTAAATGAAGCTGTAAAAACATCAAGCTGTCAGTTTAAATCATTCTCAAACCACTGAAATAACGAGCATTAAAATACAAGAATTATAAAATACATTTTATGAAATTGAATAAAGTTATTAATTTACTTTCTATAAATATTATTTTAAATTCGTGGAGTTTAAATTTAAAAATTTCGATAAAAATAAAAAATTTAAACAAAAAACTCTTATGAACTATAAGTTCATTAGTTAAATAGAATAATTATTATTCCTACTAATCGAACAGAGAAGGAGCAGAAAGAGAAAGACTTTATGAATTTTGTATTATGAGTGATCAGGACCTTGTTAAGATCGAAATATTTCATATTTTATGAATAAACATTGCGAAAATAATAATAATAATAATAATAATAAAATAAACATTTTATTTCTAAATTATAATTATAACAGATTAATTAATGTTATATTGCTGGATCGACAATACCGCCGCCCCCATACAAAAGTTACCATTATTAAACGTAAGTATTGTATTAATTTTAGACAAACATTTAAATAGTTATATTATAGAAAATTTAAAAAATAGGTCTTCAATCAAAAATGTATTTCAAATACTACAATATACAAAAAATGTGTAATTATGCGATAAAATAATACAGACAATATTTTTCTTTAAAAACAATTAAAAATATATACAATTTAAATTTCGATATTACATGACACCTTTCTTAAATATTCTATTTTACTTATATTATCACTATCATATAAAGGCATTAAAACTCGTAGCCTTTCATTTAACTTTCTCTGATTTAGTCAATTTGTTCAAAATGACATATGTCCATATTACTTTTCAAACAGATAAATTAAAATCGAAGTAATCAGCATTCCTACAAACTGTATAAAACATTTTTTTTAAATTTATTTTGGTTTCCGGCGCTTATGTCGGCGGCGGTATTGTCGCAGCGGCATTGACGGCGTTTAACAGCGGCGGTTATGTTGAGGCGGTCATGTCGCGGTGGTATTGTCACCGTCGGTAAAGTCGGGCGCCGTTATATTTGATGCTGATTGTTTGGAAGTTTATGGATTCTTTGTTTTAATTTAAAACCTTTGGTATTTCAAGCTTATAACAGTAATTGTTTTATTATTGCCGTAAAAGTTGATAATGTATTTTCAAACATAGCCTTTTCACTGAGCACTGAGTATTTACTTTATATAGAAAACCAAAATCTGATATTGATGAGGACAATGGAATTTAGGTTTGAGACGATAGATAAATCAGGCTTTCTTTTTCTTTCATATTAAAATTGCTTCAGTTTTTGCTGAAAATGGATCAATTATCCACAAATTTCCATGACTGGGGTGAGCATCATTTGGGTAGTAACGACTAAAAGTATTTCTCAGAGACTGAACTTGTTGTTGAACAATAGATATAACTTATCTGTTAACATACTCATCGAGATTCGGGAACATTGTCAGATATTCTTCAGCCACAGGATTATTTTCTTTTTATATGCATCCATTTTACATCTCAGGTCTCCAAGCTGTCCTTGTCAGCTCGTTTAAAAGAGAAAAATATCCGCCAGGTATGCAAGCTTGGTTAGACAGCTATTGTCAAACAGGAGATGTGAAATTTCGAATTATTTTGCAAATGAATAACTTGATTGTTAATATTTTTGGCTATGTCTTCAATTCTAAGCTTCTCATCGTTAATAAGCATTGGAATAACTTTCATTATCCTTTATTACGAAATGATGGTTCCGCTATGTATAATGATAATATATGTTTCAAAACATGAGTCCCAAGCAACATTTTGGATTGACAAACAAACCAACCTGGAATATACAAAAAAAGTATGCAGTGCTGAGAATTTGCATTACATTATGGAATAAATTTGATCTATAGTCATAATAGAATGTAATGAAATCTTAACAGAAAAAAACAGATCAAAGAATACCAAAATTTTAAAGAAGTTCATTGTAAGGTTGTAAATAATTTTTTTAATTAATATATTTTACGTCTGGAAATTCCATCATAATTCTGTAAAATATTCAAAAATTACTCTCAAAATTAAATATTACAAAAACAAATAATAAAATAAATTAAACTTATACATTTGCGCAATTTAAAGGCCGTAGACAATTGGCCATTGGTTAATGAGAAATAAAACTTCAAAATAAAAACATTACTAAATTATGACTAATAAAAACAAAATTCGTATTTTACTCTTACATTTTACACAATTTCAATACTAAATACAAATATAATCATCAAAATTAATGATTAACATTATTTTATCATAAAAAATTTCTAAAAAAAATATCAATTAGAAAAAGTTTAAGTATCCTCAGAGGTTCAAATATGTATTACAAATATTAAATATTTAAATTTTCAAATATCGAGATAAAATAAGAGCCACAAACATTTATTTAAAAAAAAGTTTGGATCATTTTGATATTCATAATCAATTAGTTTTCAGTTTGATTGCTTATACTCAGAGGCCTTCTTCTCAGAACGGTTATTGTGGGACTGTCTCTCCTATCGGGTGTCATCACTAAGTATATTTTTTATCCAGTTCGTGTTACCATATTGGTTTAAAATCTTTCCTAAATTATTAAATAATATTTTGCATTCCAATCAGTGTATTGCTTCAAACGAGTTAGTTTATTCATTTATTAGTTCAGATCTGCCTGCCTATTTGGAATTCTTTATTTATAATATAGAATGTAAAAATCATAGATCGAACAAGTGGATCCAGCTCACTAGCGACTACTACAGATCAAATCTCATCTTACTACAGTAATTTTGAACTCATCGTCAAAATTTGTAGTTAATTCATCAAGAAGATGTCACTTATCAAACAATTCTCAATAATTAGTTAAGGTTGACAAATGGATTAATTTAAATTAAACTATTGTGTAAGATGTCAAAATTGTAGTTTCAGGATCAAATGTTATTTATTATGTATTATGATTATGTTTGAATGTATCAATAATTAGTAAGCCAATTACCTCCTTTTTCAGATGTTACGCAATGAAGAGATATATAAAAGTGTGTTGAAGATTTGTCGTTGGAATAAATATTGTATATCTATTTTTTTAAACAGTTATCATACAATATCAAATTATAAATGAGCGAAAACAATTATTACAGAATCAAAACAAAGTGTAAAACTTTTCATAAAAACTTCTACGGGATGATAAACTGATAAGTGTCAAAAATATCTCCACCTCCGATAATTTCATCTCTCAGGGACAAGGAATTATTCTGACAAACAGCGGGTGGCCCTCTTTACATTTCAAATCTGCCCTGTAATTCTCAAGCTGTTGAGTGACTAGTGAAAAAAGTTACAAGAGAATCGTCTAAAGGTTTTGGTCACCATTCGCGTCACGGAATGCTGATTTCATCAGACGTCTCGTTAAAGAAAACTCCAAGACTTAATTCCTTAAAAGACTATTTGATGTTTAACTAAACTCTGTGTGTTAATAAACATTTTATCTTAATTAGAAGCTTAAACTCCCATTATTAGAAAAAATATTCTTCTTTGTTTCCCTTCAAATGTTTTATTTAAGAGGTTAAGTCCAACAAAATATTACAGAAAAATTAAAATATAGTTAAACATCGTTTTTCCATAAAACTCAATACGGAAAAACTTTTGGTTACCACAGTTGGAAGAGTATTCCTTAAAAACAACATATAATTGACTCCTCGCATTATTAATTCATCATCGGACAGGACTGTAAAATTTGTGGTCCTTCGCAAGGACAGTCCATTTCTGGTCATAATGTTTGTGACCAACGTACCTGTTGCTTTCAAGTCAATGCTATTTTCCGGAGCAAGTGGTGTTGCTCTATATGAAATAAATGAACGCGTTACTTTGATCTTCATTAATCTCAACTCAATGATCTCATCCTAAAGCATATTTTCAAGAGATCCGAGTATTGCTTTTTTTTCTACTACCACGAGCTCGTTTCATCAAATCAAAACAAATTTTTATTTGTTCTCTGTTTAAAAATCATTGTTGAAACATGGATTGACAATAGTCATATCCATCTTTTTCAGAGAAATGTCTTTTGGCTTTATAGCATCAATTTCCTTCTTCCATATACTGGACAACTTCTTTTTTAAATGAAATTGTATACGATCTATTTTTCATGAAAAGTGTTTGTTTTCTTTTAAATATTAAAATTTTTTGAAATGTTAATTATGCAGATATTTCGAATAAACATAATAAAACATAAGAATCGCTGGTTGTAGATTAAATATCAATTTATTAACTTCAAATGTATACGTAATTAGTTATATTATTCGAATAGTCATATTATTAGGTAATATATTATTAGTATTATTAACCCTTTGAGTGCCAAGTAGCGCGATCGCGCTCCTGCTCCAACATGGACAAATTCGATCTGTATTTCATACTTGTCGATTTTTATTTATGGTTTTTTATTCCGAATGTGTATTTATAAGAAATAGAAATATTATTTATGCTATATATTATATCTTTATGTTGAGAATAGTGCAGTTTTCGAAGTAAAAGACGAACAATAATCACATTAGTTAAATGCTGAAGCAACAAGTAACGCTGTTTCCGAAGACTTCGGTTTCGGTTTAGAGAAATTATTTTGTTTTGTTTTATTTCGAAATCAAAATTTGGATTCTTTATAAATAACCACAGAATTGTCATATCTCGCCCATTTACTAAAAGATTCTTTATTAAAATTGTTTATTGGAAGATCCTTAATTATGAGGGGTATGACATAAGCTTTAGGAAATACTAAATCGTATGATGAAAGGAAGAAAAATAAATTGAGAATACATTGTAAATTGTAAAATTCCGTAATTTTAACCAGTTTTATTAGAATTTCGGTTATGAATATTTTTTCGGTTAGTTAGTGAAATATTTAGAAAAATAACGGTTAACCGAATTTTTCAACCCGGTTTCCATCCCTACCAAGAATTTAAACTGGCTAATTTTAGGTTTTTTGAATGTAATTTTCCGTCTTTCTTATTCTTCTGAAATTCATTTTATTTTAAAAATCTTAAATCAATTGCTTTGATCTTATACGGTTTTCGAAAATGAGACTCAACAAAATTACATGAACGGTACAATAAAATATATAAGACTCAACAGATTTCGATTCTGCATAAATATCAAAAACTACTGAATAATAAAATAACATAACATTATTATTGATAATAAATTTACAATGTCAAAAGAGATACAAAACAATAATTATTCGATATATATATATATATATATATATATAGAGAGAGAGAGAGAGAGGACTATATTCAAATGGAATTATCCCATTATGATTTTTGGGTGAATTCATGTTACTGATAATAAGTCAACAGACTCTGTCTTTCATCATGAATATTTAAAAATGAAATTGTCATTAGAAATTACTCAACATTGAAGAGATCTAGTCGAGTAACATTTGTGTTAATTATTAGTTAATCTCATAAATATTTGTAATAGTCACACAAAATGATACAGAGGCATAATTAAATGTACATTTGATAACAAAATTGCAATAATGGCAGTAGTAATAATGACAAAAGAAGAAGGGACGGGGACAAAAACAAAGTTCCATAAAATAAGCATATAGGTATATTACAATCTCAAGAATATGAATAGATAATAATTTATCTTTCAGTTGATAAATGTATCGAAAAGTCAAATGAGATTAAATGAAAAATCATTTCAACCAATTGAAGAATAAAACGACCAACAGAAACAATATTAAACAATTACAAACCTTAGGATATAAATTGTGTTACAGTTGATGTGATAGATATTTAATTACGACTTCTTTTTATAAAAAATCCATCTTTTCATGCTACAAACATAATAATAATAATAATAATAATAATAATAATAATAATAATAATAATAATAAATAATAATAATAATAATAATAATAATAATAATAATAATAATAATAATAATAAATAATAATAATAATAATAAATAATAATAATAATAATAATAATAATAATAGTAATAATAATAATAATAATAATAATAATAATTATAATAATAATAATAATAATAATAATAAATAATAATAATAATAATAATAATAATAATAATAATAATAATAATAATAATAATAATAATAATAATAATAATAATAATAATAATAATAATAATAATATTAATGATGATGATAAATAGTAAGATTGATATAGAAAAATGAAAGACTTAAGAGCTCAACATGTGTAACAGAAAACAATTAAAGATTGGTACAAATCTGAGATTGGAACAGTCTATTCTAATGACCAAATCAGAGATAAAGCGTGCTGAGTGTTTAAGAAAATATTTTCTTAGATTTGTATGACTTTTTTACAACAATGAAAAGGTGCAGGCCTCTTTTGTTTTGAGAATGACTGGTTTATCAATTATTACAGACATTGAATTATTGAATTATTCAAGTATATTGACTCATTGAACCTTTTTCACTTCAAATAGATCTGGTTTGTCTAGTTGATTATCTGAATGAAAGTCTTCTTCCTCTTCTTCAACTACGGGCGCTAGATTGCTGACTTCGTCATTCAGTTCATAAACCTTGAGTAAAATATGTTGGTAAATTTCTCGTAGGATATATTTTAAATAATATTTACCCTAAAATCACTCACATAAACTGCGACTTACATAAAATAAATTTGAATGTAAAAACATAATAGGGTGTGGCTTAATTGCGAGATTTAAGAATATTTAAACATCTAAGGATTCGGATAAAACATATTTCTAGCTGAAAAAAGCTAAGGAATGAATGCGAGATTTTAGTGTAAATTAAATTATAGTTGAACGTCTATATAGAGATTAGAGGCCGCTAAATTGCGAATGGTAACTTTAACCACTTTACATCATTTGCAAACGGCAACTGTAGGATATTATTTTTGAGAATTATGACAATAGTTGATGGAATGCAATGCTAATTATAAGGAATACATATATATCATTTTCAAACATCACGAAACCATGCTCGGTAACTAGGGTTAGGGTTAGGTTTTATTGATAGTTTTTTATATCTTTTTTTATCTAAATTTTATCTGAAAACCCATTTTCTTTAAAAAATAAAACTTTAACTTTTGAAAATGAAAATTTAACTTATTTATTTGACTCATAGTTACGGTAACTAAAAAATTATGATTTCAAATAAACGTTTACAGTGTATTTAATATTTATATTAATCCAAAATATTTATTATTAAAAATTTTATCTATTCTTTATTTTTTAATTTTTAATATTAATATTATTATTATAAATTATTTATATTATTATTATTATTATTATTATTATTATTATTACTTATACTAATATTAAAATAATTATTTTTTTAAAAAATATTAAATTACATCTATTTTTGTATTTTCAGAAAGATTTATGGTTTTGTCACCATAATCATCTGATTTATTGGCTGGTAAACCTGAATTGTTATTTGTCATTTCGATCTGTTCACTATTTTCAGCATTCTAATAAATATATCATAAAGTTTTTTAATGTTTTAATTAGAATTTACAATATCAACACAACTAGACGTTCCTACACTATTTTCCTCGTCTATAACTATTCGACCGTAACGTTTCTCAATATAATCACGTTCCAATTTCGCTACAAATCTCAATGGAAAACACAAAATTCCTGACAAAATAATCATTGCGCCAGCAAAATAGAAACCATATTCATATTTATGAAATTTCAAGTCACAAATCCATCCTGGAAATAATAAATTCCTCATAATAACCATTAGTCATTTGGGTACAATAAATACCTGCCAATGGAGGACCAATGACTGTAGCTAAACCTTGAAAAATTAATAAGAACCCAAATGCATTAGTCAATCTATTGACTCCTAATAATTCTACCACAAGAATACTTTTTAACGAAACGAATCCGGCTAAATAAAATTAAATGTGAAATTAATTTTTAAATAATTCGAAAAATGAATTTTCTTAACGAAAACTTTACATGAATATAGGAAATAACAAGTTTATTGCACTATTGAATTTTATTCTCACATTCGTGGGTCCCAAGAACCTGTTTTTTATGTTAATATATCGCAAATAGAAAAATTATAAAAATAAAAATAAAAATTAGTTAAGGATCCGTTTTTTAATTTTGAAGTCTTTCTGACATTAGTTGGAAATATGTGATTTATAATCGAAAATTTAAAAAAATAAACAATAATATTGATTTTGACTGATTTTTTAAAAATAATAAACGCAGATCATTAAATATGAATTACCACCACAAATTAAAGTCTACTAATAATAAATAATTAATTTTTAAATAAAAAAACACCTAATTTATATAATTACAGAAAATATGGACATCAGCATAAATTAAGTGAAATGGAAGGAGAATATTTTTGAGGCGAAAAATAAAATAAAAACACGCATACACTATATACAACAACTATCATAAAAATACACACGAAGCGACAAAACTATTGACACAATCATGTACTATGGACAAGCGCTTTATTGCATTCCATTTTTCCATGAGAAGAGTTTTAAAAATCTTTATTTAAATAAAAATAATAAATCGTACCTTTTAAAAAATATATCATAAATTGACTTAATATTCATAATAAATACAAAACTTAAATTTAAATAAAAATATTTTAAACATTAAAATTATTAAAAAATGTATATTTAATTAAAAATATAACTTTTAACTTACCATCCATAATATTTGTCATTTCTGCGGAAAATTTATGAAAGCTGGTTGTAAAAGAATGTGTAATTATTGATAAAAACTGAAATCAGTTCTCCTATCTATACAATGTGAACAATATAAAATGTGGCTCAATGAAAACTTATATTATTTTGCTTAAAGTTATAACTGAAAACAATGTTTACTTAGTAATCAAAACACAATCTATGAATTGCGAGTTTTCATTGAAAATTGGTCACATAAAGTGAGAAATGTGCAAAAACACTATGGAATATTTTCATCGACTATTACAACTATGTATCAGTATCAATGGTAACTTTATTTAAATAGTAATAAATATATTTTACATTAAAAGTGTGAATTTTATTAAACCTTTAAACAATCTTTAACCAAATATGTTTAATACGCCAAGTTTCTGTTTAATCAGTGTTAATTATCTATAGTCTTTTATTTTGCTCACCATGATTCTTTTTTCCTATTGTATTATTTTCAATTTTAGACTATTGATTACATTATCTTGTATTTGAAACGAATTTTTGACATACCTCATTTTTGTAGGCAGTTGCAAAAACAAAATGTTGATAGATAATAATAATAATAATAATAATAATAATAATAATAATAATAATAATAATAATAATAATAATAATAATAATAATAATAACAATAACATTCTTACCAACACATAATCCATATAAACACAGCACAAAAACCAATGCACCATAATATGTTATGAGAAACGGTATTGAACAAGCTGTGACACCGGCTAAAATGAGAACGAAATTATTAATCCACAAACAATCTGCCCAAGGATAGTTCGAAGACCAAGCTGAAAATTAATTAAATCAAATAATACTCGAAACTCTCTCAAAATGAGGATTTAAGTAAATTAAAGTTTACATAAATACATAAACCAAAGATGCAATAAACTAATATAAGTTACATTGAACCCATATATAACATTTTTTATTTATAATTGTGCGGATTCTTGTATGTGTAAAAATTCATAATAATTCCTTTACCATGAAAACAAAACGCTATAAGTTTATTATATTGTAACAAGTTGAAAATCGAAACAAAAATTGAATTATTAAATATTTGAAATAGAACATGATTAATTGAAACTCCAAATTCGAAAATCCTATTTTTATACTAAGCACAGTAGATCACAAAGATGTGATAAAACCAAAACAATAATTCTATAATTTCAGAAAAGATATAATCGAATGCAAGAATGCACAAAAAGTTATTGTTCAAATGCATGTATTTTTTATAGAAATTTTGCGCACCGTGCTTGTGTATAAATTTATTTTTCTTTTCACAGGAAATTTTTCTCTCTATGTTTATTGTCGACTTTGTTAAAGACACATTTATTTTTGGTTAATTTTTTAATATTATTTATTGTGATTGAAAACATTAATTATTGCGCTTTGGGATATCTTTCTTTATTGTAGACCCTTACCTATTTATTGTCGATTTTGTAAATAATATTATTGGTTACTTTTTTATATTATTGATTTATTGTCATCCATAGCTTTTTTATTATAGGAATTTTTTGGTAGTAGAAATGTCATTTCTCTGACCAAGTTAGAATACTATAAAATAAATTGCTATCCAGTGTAAAAAATTTTCAACATAGGCAAGTTGGTATATTATAAAATTTATTGGTTTATTTTTTAATCTATTTGATGTTATCCAGTGGAATCGGGTGCAACAGATCGATTCTTACAATAACTAAAGTAGTGGGATACAGGCCCTCTAGCTCACATACCCCCCTCCCCCCAAATTTTTTTGCGCTAAGTTTAAAAGTACAAATTTTTTAGAACAAAGACAATGACTCATTCAAGGTCATTTAAACAAAGTCCATGACTCATTCAAGGTCATTGGGTGACTCATCATATTTTTTCAAGGTCATTGAAAAGTAGGTCAAGGTCATTGGATGAGTCATCAATATTATTATTATTTTTCAAGGTCATTTAAACAAAGACCATGACTCATACAATTTTTTTTTCAAAATTTTTTCTATGTTTAAAAGTACACGATTTCCTATGTCACCGCTAGACCAAAACAGATAGAATATTTTTCGAAAATTTTTCAAAAATTTTTCTATGTTGAAAAGTACATATATTTTCAAGGTCATTCAAAAAATTTTTCAAAATTTTTTCTATGTTGAAAAGTACACGATTTCTTATGTCACCGCTAGACCAAAAAAGAGAATATTTTTCGAAATTTTTTCAAAAATTTTTCTATGTATAAAAGTACATATATGTTTCAAGGTCACGGATTTTTTAATCATTTTTTAATTATAATATATCTACTTACTTTTATAAGTAGTATATATTTTGTAAATTTAATTTAATTATTATTTTTTATAAATATTATTATTACTATTTTTATTATTATTATTACTATTATTATTATTATTATTATTATTATTATTATTATTATTATTATTATTATTATTATTATATTATTATTATTATTATATTTTATTACTATTATTATTATTATTATTATTATTACTATTATTATTATTATTATTACTATTTTTATTACTATTATTATTATTATTATTATTATTATTATTATTATTATTATTACTATTTTTATTATTATTATTAATATTATTATTATTATTATTACTTTTATTATTATTATTGCTATTTTTATTATTATTTTTACTATTATTATTATTATTATTATTATTATTATTATTATTAATATTATTATTATTTTAATTTTAATTTTATTATTATTATTATTATAAGTTTATTAAATATAAGTTTTATCGACATTAATAACATTTAGATAATAATTCTTAATAGCAATAGATATCCATAATGTTCATTCAAAATATATTATTCAATGTGTTTTGAATTTACTATTGTAAGAGACTTAGATTTGATTTCTAATATCTCAGTATTTGATGTATATTCGCCGAATTAGTATACGCGCACGGTTTTTGTTTTTAATAACTATTCTTCCGCGCATAAGTATCCATCAAAAATATATATCCCTATTTAAATATAATTAACCGATGAAATCTACTCAATTGTTAATAATTTTTAATTTAATATAATAGTAATTAATACACTCTTAAAGTACAATTGATTTTCAGTAAATATTTTCATCTTTTATGTATATTTGTTGATCATTGAATAATTCAGACCATTTATTTCAAGTATTTCACAATATTTAATTGATATTTCATCTCATCATTGAGAAATTTTACCGACTAATTTATTATAAGCAATTCTCGATTCACTGAATATTTGTTAGCTTCAATTCATATTTTCTCACTTTAATGATTGCTTTCCTCTTTAATGAATATTTTCTCTCTTCAATTAATGTTTTCCTTATTCAATGAATGTTTTTTCCTCTTCAACGAATATTTTTCTCTTCGATGTATATTTTCTCCATTCAAAGTATATTACCCTTGTAAGTTATTAAGATATCAATTGATATTTCATCTATTTAGTAGATATCTTTAGCTATCCCACTGTTTTCAGTAATTTCAACGATTTTAGTCACTTAATGTACTATCTCACCAATATTACTTCTTCACTGAAAATTTTCTTTATAGAATATAATCTTTACTAATTAAAATTCCATTTGTTGACTTGTTATTTTCAATGAAAATTTAACTAAATAAATTACATCTTTCAATAGATTAGGTTGTACTCGACAAAAATAAAATAATTTTAGGCTATGTAAATTAATTAGAGCTTTTAGGGAAATTTTATTATAATTTAAGTAATATCTAGTTTTACGAGGTATTTATTTTAGTAAATTTTAATCATCTTTGTGAATTTTATGGTTTTCTTTTGAATTTTAATGGATTTAAGGTTTGATTATGTTTTTAATGAAATTATTGAAGAAATTAGGGTAAATCTATAATTTTAGAAACAATTAATTTTTTCCTAATTTATTAGATTAGACGTGATTTTAGGATTATTTTAAATAAAAAATAAATAAATAAATAAATTTAGGATCAAAATGTTTATGAAACATCTATTTAAGATAATTATTTACCAATTAGAATCCAATTTGACTGATAGATTTTGAATAGTAAATGATTTTTTAATTATAATTTTATGTTCTATTTAAATAGTTGATTAAATCAGTTAATTTTTAAAAATATTTTAGTGAAACCTAAAATTTTAATTTATTTTACAGTGTAAATAAAGGGGTCAATAATTACTTTCATTTTCAAATCTAATATTGATTTCATGGATATCAATCACAAAAGTAGTATAATTTAGAGATTTTTAAGGGGATGCTCAGTGTGGTTATCAGTATAGTTATGAAAATCATTGAATTATCTCTATTGGTTGACTGGTAATTTTTATTGAATTTATACTTGATTTACTGATTAATTTTAATGAGCAATATGATATATATTTTGTGATTTTACAATAATTTAATTTATGTGGAAAACATAGATTTTATTCGATTTAAGTCATTTTTGATGAATTTTTAATTGCTTGAAATTGTTGCCAGAACAAAATTGTGGTGATTTTCGATGGAAAATGATGATAACAATTTTGTAATACTTTAAAGAAAATTTATTTTTATTGGTAAAATTCAAATTTTTATGATAATTTTAAGGGAATTTGATTGGTTGAATACATATAGTAAATATGATTCGAATGATGAATTTTTAAGGAGTAGAGTCGGTTAAACATAGATTTCTAAAGAAATTTTACCTTGTAGGTTTTTAAAAAATATGTATATTATTGGTGCAGTTGGGGGGAAATGTTATTTTAGGGGGAAACAATTGGCTAAGAAGAGAATTTATGATCTTTTAAGGAAATAATCGATTAAGAACAAGTTTGTTGTCATTTTTAAGGGGTTGAGTTGGTTGAATATCTGTGTTCAAAGGGTAAATATTTTCTAAATGGAAAATATAGATGAGGAATTTATAATATTTTTAGGGGATTTGTTCAGATAGATATCAATATGTGTGTAAATCTTTTGAGAGAGTGGAAATATTGTCAATTAAAGAGAAATGATTTGTTAAGAAGAGAATTTATGATCTTTTAAGGAGAAATGATTGATCATGAGATGAATTCTATTGTAAGGCGATTTCAAGAAATTTATTCGGTTGAATATCGATATAAGTCGGTGATTTTTATGAAAATAATGAATATAGGTGGGGTTATTGTCATTTAAAGAGAAATTATTGGTTAAGAGGAGAATTTATGATAATCTTAAGGTAATTTGATTGGTCAAGAGATGAATTCTATTTTAAGGTGATTTCAAGAAATTTATTCGGTTGAATATCGATATGTCGGTGATTTTTATGAAAAATATTGAATATAGTTTGGAATATTGTCATTTAAAGAGAAATGATTGGTTGAGAGTAAATTTTATTTTAGGGGGAAACAATTGGCTAAGAAGAGAATTTATGATCTTTTAAGGGGAAATAATCGATTAAGAACAGATTTGTTGATATTTTTAAGGGGTTAAGTTGGTTAAGTATCGTTATTTAATAGGTGATTTTTATAAAAAAAAAATAATGAATATGGTAAAGTAGGAGAAAGTGTTATTTGATGGTAAAAGATTGGTCAAGAGATGAATTTATTTTAAGGGGATTTCAAGAAATTTATTTGGTTGAATATCGATATAAGTCGTTGATTTTTATGAAAATAATGAATATAGCTGGGATTATTGTTATTTAAAGAGAAATGATTGGTTGAGAGTAAATTTTATATTATTTTAGGGGAAAACGATAGGTCAAGAGGGGAAATCTTACTTTTAGGGTGATTTATTCGGTTGGATATCAATGTCAAAAGATGGATACTTTGTGAAATCGATAGATTTTCATTGACTTAAGGGTTATCAAAATATAACAATAAGATTTTGGTTAATTTTAATGATATTATTGGAATCTGAATAAAATATACGATACGTGTTCAGTTCTAAGAAATTTTTCGATTCATGCATTCAAGTATTTATTTGATTTTATTATTATATTTGTAATTTAATTAAAAACTAAAATTGATTAGTATTTAAAAAATTTATGTTACCCATTACTTATGTTGTTATTGACAATTTTCTGAATAATTTAAATATTTACGATTATTTCCAGGAATGAAGAGAAATTGTACGATTAAAAACTATGAGCTGTTGATAAAATACATTAATTTTTATTCAACAAGTACCTAGAACAATTACCTAACAATCTTAAAATTTTTGAAAATCTAACAAAATTTTTTCAATTATTTTACAACTTAGTTAATTTAATTAACTGATAAGTACTAGTTTCTTTACGATTTGCTACTGTGTTGAAACTTTTTTTTTTTAAATTCTTATTCAAAGTACTAACAAATTTTATTAAAGATCTATCAAGACTTGTCAAAAATTATAAAACTTTGGTAATTTTAATAAGTATTACTCAATAACTACTATTTTCTTACCAATTTGCTGAAGGTCTTATTTTAAGGTCTCAAATTTAACAACTTTCTCACAACTTTAATCAAATTCTAATCCCATGATAATCATAAATTACGTGTATTTTCTTAAAAAATGTCCATAGTTTTTCTTATATCGGTAAAACAAACACCTATATTTCAATAAAAAAACACGTGTGTATCATAAATTATTTACATTTTTCTTAACAATCTCAAACTTTACATAAATATTGAACTATTTTTATCATTTAACATATACACATTATTAGCCATAAAATAAATATTTCATAAATTGTTGAAAAATAACACATATTTTCATTAAAGTTTTTCCATAAACACTGTAACATATCGATGGTTTAACACACACATTTGAGCCATAATTAGTTTTGATATTTATTTGCACATATTTTCTTAAAAATATAGAATTTTTCTTTAACTTTTTACAAACATTTACAATTGTTCTATCCCTGTATACTATGAACCACAATTGAACAAACTTTTTCTATTCAATATTAATTTTATATACTTTGTTAAAAATTTATAAAAAATAATAATGAAAATAATAATAATAAAAACTTGTAATATTAATAATAATAATAAAAATAACAATAATAATAATAATAAAAATAATAAAAATAATAATAATAATAAAAATAATAATAATAATAATAAAATTAAAATTAAAAAACATTAAAACACTACTTATAAGATAATAATAATAATAGAATAAAAATTAAAGAACATTAAAACACAACTTATAAAAAATAAGTAGTATATTAAAATAAAAATGTTTAAAAATACTATGACCTTGACATACTTTTAAATGACCTTGAAATAATATTATGGCTCATCCAATAACCTTGAAAATAATAATAATAATAAATATTAAAACATTACTTATAAAAATAAGTAGTAAATTTATATTTAAAAATGACTAAAAAATATTATGACTTTGAGAAAATTATAATAATAATAAAATTAAAATTAAAAAACATTAAAACATTACTTATAAAAATAAGTAGTAAATTTATATAAAAATGTTTAGGACTCATCCAATGACCTTGACAATAATAATAATAAAAACAATAATAATAATAATTATAATAATAATAAAAATAAATACAATTAAACAATATTAATAAGTAATCATATTAATTAATAATATTAATAATAATATTAATAATAATATTAATAATAATAAAATTATTTCCTTATAAAATAAGTTTTAAACATTAATAATAATAATAATATTATTAAAAATAATAATAATAATACTAATAAAAATAACAATAATAATAATATTATAAAAAGTTTTCAAAGTATTAATAATAATAAAATTTTAATAAATTTTATAAGTAATAAGTATATTAAAAATAATAATAAAATTAATAAAAATATTAATATTAATAATAATTAAAGTTTTTATAAGTATTAATAAAATTTTTTATAAGTAATAATAGAATAATAAAAAGTAATAATAATATTAATAAAATCTTGTAATAATAATAATAATAATATTAATAAAAATAATAATGGAATAAAAATTACAAAATATATACTACTTATAAAAGTAAGTAGATAGATTATATTTAAACAATGATTAAAAATTCCGTGACCTTGAAAATTTTTAGAATGACCTTGACCTACTTTTGAATGACCTTGAAAAATTATGATGAGTCATCCAATGACCTTGACAATAATAA
>CM039680.1:46808900-46846400 GCA_022537955.1 Schmidtea mediterranea
TATGTAGAAAAATAATTTTATGTTGAATTACTAATTTCGTTGTACTTGTGTTTATTACCTGTCTACCTAGAACTTGATCTAGCTGGTTTCAGCTTTAATTTTAAATAATGAAATAGGAAGGAAGAAGAAATTAATAATATTTTAAAGTGTAAGTTTTTTATGTATGCAGAAAAGTAAATCTCAGAAATTTCAGAGAAAACCAATAAAGTTGAAACATTTTAAGTAAAATTTTAAAAATAAGTGCTAATCGATGACTATTGAATTACTTTTTATAGAAACATAAATGTTTTTTCCATGTTGGGTGGAAATATGATTCTCAGTTGTTGTTATTAAATAGTTCTTGAAGCATTTCTACATACAACTGATCAAAACATTTCCAGGGGAATACAAAATAAATCTCAGATTTCCTTGATGAAATATTGCTACATTAAATGAAAAAGAATCAAAAATTTATTAGAACAAATTATAAATGTTATATTTGGGTTTATTAAGCTATAAAGTAAAACAAAACTCACCTTTCTCGATATAGATGGCTAAATAATAAAAATAAAATTAATCAAAATAAAAAGTTAATTATGTTGTCATTCATCAAATTCATTTTTATTAATCATAATAGTAAAATATAAAGTTTTGATTTGCTGGTATTCAATTGATAGTGGATTATATTGTTTTAATTGTTAGTAAAAATATGGAATTATAAAAATTAGTTTTAATGATCAAACTTAAATGAGTAATAAAATATGAAACGCTGACAATGCATAATTGAAGAAAGTAGAGGAGGTCAAAAGAATAGACGAGAGATTAAATAACTAAAACCGATATATAAATTATGAGCTAAAATTAATCTTAAAAAAATAAAATAATACTACTTAATTAAAATATTAAAATTTTGATAAAATTAGATAATATTACATTGCTTTCATGAATTCGGAATTTAAATGTAAAATTAGAAATAATAAGTTCGAATAAGTGAATATAATTACTGAGATTTTTAGTAATTAATGAAATTTTGATGAGTGACAGTAGAATACAAGTTTACTTACTAGCAAATAAGCGTCCAGCCGTATTAGCAAGTCCAACGTATGAGATCAATCCTCCCGCTATTTTTAAATCCATGTCCAGTGATTTTATGTAACCCGGTAAGAAATAGAATGGCACAAAAATTCCTGAAATTTAAATTTTGTAAACAGAGACAAAATTTAATAATCTATATTAATTTGACATCAGTTTTTTTATTTCGCCAATAGATTGCTTTTCATATTTAACACAAAATATTATATCAATTAAAGAAGGTTGAATTTTTAAAATATAAAAATATTAATATTAAAAACTTATGATTGGAATGAAGCCCATTCATATAATTTTAAAAAGGAACAACATTATCAGAACTAGAAAATACTAAAAAGATATCATCAACGTAACTTTTATATATTTTAGGCTTGACAAAAGGAATACATAGAAAGACAACAGATACAGGCCTATACAATACTTTGAATAGCTTTTGAGACTTTAAGTATAATAGAAATATGATTAAGGGCTTCATTTTTAGATCTTAGTCACTATCTTCGACGTTTGAAGTCAAACAAAAGTATAAAAAAGTTGGTTTCTCTTTTGAATAAAAATGGATATTCTAAAGCGTTTGTAGAAAAACTGACTAAGGAAACCATTGATCGCCTTATGATTACGCCTGATGAAAAGAATGGCAACCATAGCCCACCAAATGATAGTGAACCCATAAAATTGCATTTTTTGTAATTCCATATTTGGAAGGTTTTGGAAATTTTAAATAGTCTCTCACAGAATCATTAGGCAATTCAAATTTTTTTTAAATAGTATCAAACTCGTTAAAATCAATAAATATGTTTAGTAATAAATCTCAATCCCAAATAGGTTTAGTTTCTGATTTAGTGTATAAATTTGCATGTATTGGGTGCAATGCCGCATTCATTGGAAAGGCTTTCCGTCATCTTTACACACGGGCTCAGGAACATAGTCGATTGATAGGTGTGAGTTATATTATTGAGCATAGAAAAATGTGCAGAGGCATAACTCATTATGGAAATTTGAAAATTTTATATAAAAACTTTAGTAATAAGTGGGGAAGAATTTTATGTGAGGCATTGCTGATTAAATCACAATCCCCTAAAATATATGTTCAATCAGCAAAAAATTATTGAGATTATTTAATTAAATCATAACAATTACGTCATTATTGTTTCCGTATATAACATTTAAGAAATACAGTAAAGATTCTAATTTTTGACACATTTGGTTTTCTGAAATTTTGTGGCAATCTAAAGAATTTGGCAATGTTAAGAATATTTTAAGAATACTTAAAAATGTTAGTCTAAAAAAATTTTGTGATTTGAAAAGTAAAAAATTTTGTAAAAAATTTTCCCCATGTACAACGATAGAAAATTCCAAAGTTTAGCCAGTATTTTTTCAAAAAAAAATCCATAATAAAATTAATTTCAATCAGATTTGTTTAACTTTAAGAAATAAGAAAGTAGACCATTTTCTTTGATCCTTCTTTTTCGATCTTCTAATTTGAATTTTAAAATGGCTTTCTGTAAATCATAAATTGCCGGTTCCAAGCATTCCTTCTCAAGAGTATACTTTTCAATTATTTTTATTGCATTTTCAAAAGCGTCATTAGTTACTCTCTGTGGTCTGTTCATTTGAATGAGAGAAAAATCAGATTTAATAACAATCTGTTGTTCATTAGTTGTGACTTTCTCTGATTCTATCTTTATACCACCTGTTTCTCGAAGTATTTCATCGTTTTCTGTGTAATCAAGTTCATAAAATTGTTCAGAGTTCAAGGGATCATAAACTTTTGCATCCTCGACAAAATGTATTATAATGGCAGACTGAGGAGAATATTTTTCTCGAAATATGTTTCTTATATTTGGCGTTTTCGAGTTTTTATTAATAATGAACCATCATGTTTTCGATATATATATATATATATATATATATATATATATATATATATATATATATATATATATATATATATACACTAAAAAATAAAGTACTTAGTAAGGAGATGCCCCTTTATCTTATGCCAAAAATAGTGTTTTCAATTTTTGCTTATTTTCATAACACTCTGGTGAGCCATTAGACGGCCTTAACTACAAACAGATCGATTACTGTGTACACAAAATAACAATTTAGTTAAGAAAACCAACAATCAATTTTATTATTCCATGCAACAATATAAGCCTACTTTAAGCACTCTAATTTTTTCAAAGTAAACATTTCGGTTAATAGTAAAAACAATTAAGTCCCTCACTAATATACACGAAAAAAAAAATTATAGAAATACTTTCAAGGTATCAAAAATAATCAAATATACATATTATATAAATCCAATATAGGTTTTTGGAAAATAAGCTTATATTTGTCAGAAGGAATTTTTTAATGAAAAAATTTATTGATGATACTTGACCATATACCATATTGTTATCTCATGTGTAAAATTTTTTTATAAATATACAAAATAATGATCGATTTATCTTGTATTAAAATTTTCAGATATGGAAATCCCGTACCAATAATTAATTCTTACTTTTACAACTTCACAAAACTTTGATTAAAACATAAATATATTTTTTGTTTATTCCTTCCCTTTGATGTACTCCAAATTTAAATTTTTACCAGGCTCCCAAAATACAATAGACATTTTTGGTTCACATAGAATATAAAAATGTTTCTTTATTACCATATTTTGTAAATTTTGCGGCATAAATTTTCAATTTAGAGCTCCTTCACATCTATGTCAAGATTATTGCCGACTAATCATGAATCTTTAAAAATAAAGAAAACATTTATACAATAAATAATTAAATAAATTTTGCAACGATTTAATTAAACGATAACGCCAATAAAAAACCTTTCGTACGATATATTTCGATAGCACAGCTATCATCTTCAGGTACTCAAAACAAACTAAAAATATTATGAATTAACATTTAATTTAAACAAATTATTTTTTATTAATTTAATTTTTTAATAAATAAATATTTTTAAAAATATATTAAATTCACTTTTAATTAATTTAAAATTTTAAAATTATTGGGAACGCGTGATATGTGAAGCATTGCTGATAAGGTCATTGGATCCAAAGATTAATGTGCAAAGTGCTGTGACTACGAATGTTTTGAATGTTTTTAAATAGTTTACGTATGTTAAATCATGTTTGTTTTTTTAATATTATTAAAATAATTGAAAATTTTAAATTACATTAATTTTTAAAAATTAGAATATAAGTGAAAATTTTTAAATTTTAAATTAATTAAAAGTGAATTTAATAGATTTTTAAAAATATTTATTTATTAAAAAATTAAATTAATAAAAAATAATTTGTTTAAATTAAATGTTAATTCATAATATTTTTAGTTGGTTTTGAGTACCTGAAGATGATAGCTGTGCTATCGAAATATATCGTACGAAAGGTTTTTTATTGGCGTTATTGTTTAATTTATACAATACTTTAAAATATTTTAGGAATATTATGAATGAATTCAGTCAGTATTTTATATCAAATGAATAGATTAATAACAAACAAAACGAAATTCCAACATACCAATCATAGAAGCTACGCTGGAAATGACCATTATAATAAATGTCGGACTTGTTAATAAGCTGACATCGAGTAATTCTCGCATAAAAGCTCGAAACGGCCCATCAGTATTAACATTTTGATTATTAACAGTATTCTGATTCGGATCCAGATAAGCATTTCCATATACATCCCCACTTACAGGAGACTGATTTTGATCAATAAATCCTTCTAGAATAGAAATATTTGCACTTTCATTTACACCAATTCCGACGCTTGGTTGACTGTTGAGACTGGTATTGCAAGCATTTATTACATTGAGGCTAGTTTGACTGCGTTTTGTGCTGTCGATCTAATAATATAATCATGATAAAACAATGAAATATTATCTATTCTTCAGTATTGCGTCATAAGTATAAAGCTATATATAGATAGATATATATAGAAGATTAATATGAAAATGTATACAATCAAACAGTTACATACAAACATTCATATATTATATATAGATTCAAATTATACTTCCATTGCTGAAACAATACTCGATCGGGCGCTGTAATTAACTTTCTACAAATATGAGAAAATATTATCGGTGTTTGGAAATATTATTTCATAACATCAACATCGTGATTTAGGATTTCATGCAATTATAATGCAGAATCATTTCACTGCAGCACTAATTCTTTATATCATTATTATTATTTATATTATAAATTTAATTATAATGTGCATCACACAATAACTATATTTCCAACAATTGCCACAGTCTACACATCAATGAAATCTGGTACCGACTATATTCACTGATTAAAATGTTTAAAAAAATATTTTAATTATAATTTTTGTGAGAAATAAATATAGTAGTAATTTTATTAAAATGATTTATGTTTACTTATTCAATATAAATTAAAAATAAATAAATGTGAATAAACTTCAATTTACAAGGAATATGAACGTAATATGTTACAATTGCAAAGAAACCGGCAATATTAATAGAAATTGTCAAAGACAGAAACAAATGGCTTGTTATAATTTTGGAAACCATGATCACATCAGCGAGATTGTCAAATACGAAAATAAGCAATGCATATCTTTGTTGATATTAATGGTTTTCCACATGTGAAAACTTATGATATACTTATTTCTCGTTACCTTTAATTCCGTGTAGAAACAAATATGCTTTAATTATACGTGAATATCTAGAAATTGAACAATAATATGAAAATAATCTCGGAAACACTGATGTAATTTATAGAATTATTTTAAGTTTATTCATTATGTCATAAATCCTCCCATGGACAACTTCTTTATCTGTCAGACTATTTTTACTACATATTTTTGCTTTCTTCAGTCTTAATAATATTGAATTTTTCGAGCAAATAAGATTTGATCATTTTGAAGTATGGGAGTCAGATTCATATCCATGTATTACATAAATTATAGTTTATCAACCAGTTAAATCATGCTCATTTGCCGAGCTCTGTGAATCAAATTTCACAAATTACCCTATTATTCTTATTTTTGGAAGCAAATTTTTTTTCAGAAATTAAAAGTATTCGAATAAAAAATGTTACAGTTTTTAATAAATGATGGATAATTTTTGATTTATATTATAATTTTATTCATCTTTTTTTGACCTCAAGTTTATAGATGAAAAATTGTAAAAATATTAGAAAATGTCTTTTGAATAAAATAGATTTGAATGCCATGTACTATTTAACACTTTGAACCCTATAGGCCTGTAAATCGGCTTGATTTACTTATACAATGAATGCCTTAAGGTTCAAAGGGTTAAAATTTTAAATATTTATTTGTAATTATGCAAAAATCTAATATGAAACTATTAATTGCGTCCATTTACTGGTTTTGACAATATATAAATTTATATATTTAATATGAGGGTTTCTTTAATTGACTTGTAAAAGATGTGTTGAAAATGGTATTTTTAGTGCTGAAATCACTAATTAAATAATGAAATTCACAATTGAAAATATACAAAAATTAATTCGCTTGGTCGCAATAAAAATTTGAATGGCTTCCAGTCGCATATTTTTTTAAGTAGCAACAAGTAGTTTTTTCAAGAGAAGCTTAAGCTGAAACTCAGAAAAACCGTTGCTGAACGTTACTTGATAAATAAAATAGATGTGCATCATATGAATCATATGCTCAAAGGTAAACTGTATGAATTTTAATAATATAAAATTTAGGTTACGTAATATAAAGGAAATATTTATTTAATTCCCATCTATGTTTCTATTCATTTATTAGCTTAAATTGTGACATGCCTATTTAATTATCAATGTGAGATAAGGTCTGTAAACAGGATCGCAAATTCATATACACTTTCAGTATCAACAAAAAATCAAATCTAAATTTCACTCATGATTTGAGCCTCTGATCAATTGTTTACATGTTTAATTACCTTTATCCAATCTGTTTATTAAATAAAAGACAGTAATAACAGATGATCTGATCTCATGACTCAAGAAAATCTAAATTATTTTTTCTGTTAAAATAAATGCTTCCATAAAAAGCCTCAATGACAGGAAAAGGTTATTCACTTTATACAGGCCACATATGTCTTTTTTTATTGATATACATTCATGTCTTCCTTCCATGTTATATTTCCAAAATATAGAAAACTAATTAAACTCTGTAGATTTTATGATTTTCAAGTTGTGTTCTTCATTTTACAATTTTATACAAGTATAGTTAACATAAACCAAAGATGGAATAGAAATCAAAAGGTATTTAATTTCTGATAACATGTATCAATCAAGTATAAAGATTGTAACCATCGAAGAGTTTTAAGGCGGTTTGTGTGTCAAAAAAAATGAAAAAATTAATCAAACTTGTTATTGCTCAATCAAATTGGATCAATTAAAAAACATATAAAAGGATAAAATGAATGTACAATAATGTTGACGAATCTGACGAACAAATCAAAGCATGCCATTTTACAAGCTGTAATTAGAATTAATAAATCTGTTTGGTTAAAAAAACCTACAAACAATAATTATTATTTATTAATTAAAAAAATTAATTAAACAATTAATAATATTTTACATAAAAAGCCAATACAAATTCGCAGCACCAGAAAGCATTTAACCATATAATATAAACTAAAAAGCCAAAATAAACTAAAATAAAAGGATATAGATAAAAACATTTAGAGTTGTAAACACTAAATATCAATATATTTACCCATGTTGCTAAACTGAACCGACGGTTACTATCAGGAATCGAACTCGTCTAATAATCAAATGAAATTACTACCACAGATTCAAATAAAATCTATATATAAAACTCTAATGAAATCTTATTGATTTAGCACTTTTTGCATGTTTTTCAAAATAATCTTTTGACAATTTATTTTTATACTGTGAATAATTATGATAAAATTTGCCTATAAATGATTTTTAGTAATTCATTTTCTGTTTTTGGGTGTGGCTTGTTAAACTGACAAATGACAGAAAAATATTTATATCAAGACTTCAACGCAAGGTCTCTAACTCTAAATCTGTAAAAAGTAAAAATGTAAAAATAAATAAAATAATTAAATCGTGAAACAAAGTTGGCAGAAAGTGGCAAAGTCTGATATTAAAAATGTACTAATGAACTGTGTCACAAATAAATTGCTTAGAAGTATCGGAAATATATAAATGATAATAATAATAATTAATAATTAATAATAATAATAATAATAATAATAATAATAATAATAATAATAATAATAATAATAATAATAATAATAATAATAAAAATAATAATAAAAATAATAATAATAATAATAATGAGTTTGAAAAGGTTATTTGATTTGAGTTTTTAGACATAACGCAAACGAAACATATTTCAAAAGAATAGTTAAATGAAAAGTGATTTTGTCATTTTTAATGCAAATGATTGCTGTCATTTGGTGGTAAATTAAACTTCTGAAGTATCAATCATTGCTTATAATATTAAAAGTACAATATGTAATACATTTGGTATTTCGACATTTTAAATGAAGATTCTTAAGCTAAATAAAAATTTACAAAAGCAATATAAAATATGATTAATTAATTCTAAATTATCTGTAAAAACAATACGATAACCTAAGTTAGAGTTCCCCGAAACATTATATTATTCTTTGTCATATTTTCTTGGCACAGTTCCTAGTTGCACTTGATTAATTGAGTTATCGAGTAGGTTTGAAATTATACAACTCCAACAATACAAGATTTATTAGATTATTTCATTTTAGAACGATAAAATTGAAATAAATTTCAAAACTCACATAGTGCTTTCTATTGATTAATAATTTAAATTGATTTTCGTAATATATCATTAGATAATGATGAGGAAATAGTTATTTATTACACCGGTTAAAATAATTGATTAATTGTCAGAACTCAATTTTCACAAGATCATAAATAATAAAAAAGATTTAATACAAGATTCGATGAGAATAATTGTTAGTGAGCTAATTGATACCACGTTAATAGCCCCTCCCATTCGCCATTCTGAATTTTTATTTAAATGGTTGGATTTCAGTCAAAACACCGTTTTTAGGTTAACTTTGAACTAAAAACTAATTTGTGGGTCAAAAGTCTTTTTGCACGCTTTTGGAATAAGACGATTCATGAAAAGAAAAAATTATGATAAAAACGATTTCTGTGCAGTCGGTAATAAACATTCGTGCTTATTACCGTGTAGCGATGAATAGTCTAAATAAATTTTTTATTTCTATTCCAATTTGTATTTTTTTATGATCATGGACTTTAGTTTTAGTTTATTAATTATTTTAACTTTTTTAATAATAATATGTATGAATTAAATTTTGTTTGTGTTACTTATTTTATACTTTTTCTCTAATAATGTACATTAATTATATGTTGTTTTTAATTATAATTTGTTTAGTTGATGGTTTTTAATATTATACCTTTTTGCACAATTTAAAGGACAACATACAGCTCTTTTTCATCTCACGTGGTTTTAAAAAGTTGTAGAATACATCCTCAATATAAATATTTTTTTATTAGATTTAATAATTTTTTACATTTTTATATAACATAATTTTACATTTATAACATTTTATAGATCTATTTTCATGTACCACTTCAAATATGACAATACAAACATAAATTGTATTCACTAATATTATTCGATTTCTTCAGTCGAAAGTGACCAAAAACATGGGAGCGAATATGACGAGTAGTCATTTCTATGTATGTAGGCATTGCACCTGTGACATTTTAATTCATAACCAAATCTAAACAGGATTTGAAATGCACTAAAAAACGTAAAGAATACCTTATATTATACCCTCAAACAAACCCCACTATTTACATCAGACAAAGCCAATTCAATAATTGATGGTTATCATTCAAAGAATTCCTACTCTTTCATAATTCCAAGATCCCATTTTAAATACTGGAGCAGTCGAAATATAATTATTAAAAAGATTATAGCATAAATATAACCATGGCAGTGATTTAAATATTAGAAAAAGCCACTCTATAATATACTATAAATTTCGACAAGTTCATTGTCACCAGATAAAATTGAAAAAATTATATATTAATTATTTATATAGAAAAGTTTATTTAAACATTTGTGAAAGTATTTAATATGAAATTTTACCAACTTAAAAGAAATAAATGGAAACGAGTATAAGTTGTATCGATATCGTATAATATTTATCATGTAAACCCTTGGTTTCCCATGATTTTATCAAAATTTATTACATCATTTTGTAAATCACAATTAAAAATCTTTATACTTTATTAAAATAATTAAATTTAAAAAGATATTTATTAACAGTTCATCCATAATAAATTTATCAAGGTACACATTATTATAATTTATGTAACAATCACAATTTTTCTTATTCAAAGGATCATTCATACAATCCTTACTCATATCATTAATTATCTTTAATTTATTGTTCTTTTAACTTAGTATTGAATCAATAACGTTTGTGTACTCTAATCCAACCTCTAGGTTCTCATTGTCGTATACAGCAACCATTTTCTGGAATTTCCATCACCGTTCAGGAATTATATCATGACATTGATGTTCGAAATATTCTATTTTTTTGCAATGCTTACACCGAATGATTTGGCATTCTGATATTATATGGCTTTCTTCATGACATGCAAAGCATCTAAGAACATTGTGTGATCGGAAATACTCTCACCGCTTAAAATTCTCTATAGATCTCCTTCCGTTTGAAAATCCGTCATTATCTCTTGGATAAACTACTAGCACTTTGTCCGGTTTTCATAACTACATCTTGGAAAACCTTTCTCTAAGGCATATGCAACGCGTTTATTTTTATTTATTGAAGCTACATTAGCATTACAGACATTAAAGTCTCTTGAAACTTGGTCATACTTTTTAATCTTTCTTTCAATTCATCAAATGACTTTAAATTTTGTATTTTTAAATTATTTGTTAATTTTCAAGCGAATTAAACATCATATTCATCTAATTTATTTTTAAAGAATATTTTCGCAAGCTTCTCGATTTTAAAACAAGTGTTCAACTTGCGAGATCATTAAGACTTTGGTTTTGGCGAATGCGTTGCAATATTTGTCATTTTAAAAAATCGTTGTTCATAAAAAGAATCTTCCAAATTTGTATTCATTTCGTTTTTTTGGTGATTTGATGTAATTTACAATTGTGATAGCAATATTAAATGCAGCACTTCTTCTATTAATATCACCCATCAAATATGTTTAATTTAAATAATGTTTATTTTATTACAATAAAATGTATAAAGTATTAATTCGAGTTTTTCTAAAATAATAATTAATGAATAAGTAAGAAATTCAACGTGCAATCATACGTTTCATACAATATACAATAATAATATAAATTATTTAAAACCCCTCGCACACTAACAAATGGAAATATACATTCATCTCCGGTTAATCCGAAAATTTTCTGCTGGAAATGTAATTCTTTAATTTCAATGAAAATAAGTCCTAATCCATGATATTCTGACCAATTTTATCATTCATGTAAAAAATTATATTAATTATTCTAAATGAACATAAAATATTTTATGTATTTGAGATTACTATAAAATGTATTCATATTGTATAAAAAAGAGATGAATAATCATTACTATTTGTACAATAACTGAAGAACCAGAAACATTGAGTCAGTCAGCGGTTGTCATTGTATGACATTTACCCGTCAATCTACCGTAAAATCCAAAATTGATTCAAACCGGCAATACATTTATTTAGTCTATGCTTAAATGTGCGGAAGTAAACAGTTGGTAATTCCCAGAAACAAGAAAAATAAGGTTTGATTTGTTAAAAAATTTATTAGAAGAAAACTTTTTAGTAAAAACTATGTTGGAAATAGTTAGCTTATTCAAATTCTATCCCGTTTAAGTGTTAGAAAAATTAAAACAAGAATAAAGAAATAATGATTTGAGTATGATAAGGTTGTATTGTAAGTTCCGATGAATTCCCTGCCAATATACAGAGAATAAGAAGGAAATTAAAAATCTAGATATCAGACACTCAAATAAAGTAAGTGAAATTAAATGTGAACAAAACTAAATTAAATTTATCAAAAATATTTACCTCGGTCATATTGTTGGACAATTGCCTCATGGATCCTGTGAAAAACAATTCCTTTTGATTAAATGGACGCGTCATTTCTTTTCTTAAACTGGCCTGTATCACTGCTTTTGCTCCTTCTTCTAAAGCCATTCCATGATTAAGTGAGGTTTTCGATGAAGTTTCACTTTTAGTGCTTGTACTCTATTGAAAAAAAAATATTTTAATTAATAAATTATTAAATAAATTGATAAATGGAAATATTGTCTCAATAGAATAAGATTGTGATAGGAATGAGTTAAATGCAAAAAATTTCCCGTTCAAGCTACAACATCTGAAATCATATTTGATATAGTGGCAAAAACTTTTAATTTAATCTATTTTTCATTAATTGAAAAAGAATATGCCTAGTATAATAACTGAGTCGAGGACAATGTTTCTATTGTAAACTGGAGTTAGTGAAAAAGTCTCTATAAAATCTCAACAAGTAAAATTAAAATCTATGTAAGTGAGAAACTGTAAAGGTGAGTGCGCGACAATTTGATTTGATAAAAATGATATTTAATTCTTCATTATCTATAAATTAATCTCAAGTGTTATCGAGTGCAATAGATAAGTATGTCCCTGATACTTGAACTCCTGATATAAATAGAGGTCAACAAATTTGTAAATTTAATCAAATGCTCAGAGTAGAAATTTATTTGTAAAAAATAATTAATACTCACCGTTGTGCCTGGATGAAATTTAAAATAATCATAAATAAAAAGAAATTATACTTCATACATAAGTGACAAAATACTAGAGATTAAAGATTGAGATATGAGATTATCTTGAAAATATAATTTAATGACACTTTTCCCTTATAAATCAACGGTTATTAAAACTAAGCTTTAAAGAACCCCATAAAATAGTATACGTAAATAAGTAATACATTTTTATAATGCAATTGTCTAAACTTCAAGTTACGTAGTGAGCAAGTAATAGAAACTGTATTTAACTGCCAGTTTTGTTAAAATTCTTATGTTAAAAAATCTGTGTTTAATTTTGTCATTGACGTAATGTTAACAAAAACTATTGATATATTTAGTTTTAATAAACAATAATTCTGAAACTTGCAAAAATTTGTAAAAAAGTTGTAAAAGATTTTGAAAATATTACTTTTAAAGATATAGAATCTAAAGTTGTAAACCATAGCTGGACAACCTTTTGTGCTTACAGTCGTGAAAATATGTTCGGAGGGCCCTACATGATAATTTTGAAACAGTTGACAGTGTGGATCACGACTTGAACAAACTAGAGAAAGAATAAAAAACATCCAAAACATTAAGTGCAAATGAAATTTTTTCAAAAAATCAGTGAATAGTAACCTTCGTTCTAAATTTGTAGAAATTTTTATTAAATATGCGGCAGTTCAGAAGGACCGTAGATTATCCATCTCTAACACATCACTTTAAATACTTATAAATTGTGAATAACACCAACATTCTTCGACTTTTTGCTCATACCAATTTTAAGTGACAAATGAATTATATAACATGGCTGCGAAAAAAAAGTTTTAAAAAATCATTGATTCCCAACTGTGGATCATGGCGTTAACAAGGATAAAACTCAATTTAATGTATCTGTGCAAAATATTATTTCAAAGATTCTTAATAGTATTGAATAATTAAAAATTTTACGTAAAAAAATTATATTTTTCGCCATTAACACCAATGTATTATTTTCAAAGTCTTGTTTTTACTGATAGCAATTACTCAATAAATTACAAATATACACAAATAATGTTTTTTTAAGTTTTCATGGATATCTACTTTTTTATCTTATAAATATTTGTAAAAATACTACCGAAATTCAGAGTTTATTTTTGAATTTATTTATCAATAACCATTCAAGAAAAAGAAAAATTGAAAATTAATTAAAATTAAATTAAAAATTATATTTTTTTGACATCATTACTGGAAATATTCCCTTTACAATTAAATTGAAGCCATGTAAATCCTATTTACTATTTTTTCTGAGGGTTGAATAAAATAAAAAATTTAGATGAGCTTCATACAAGTATAAAATATTTAAACAGCGCAAAGTCAGTGAATATCAAATATAAAACGAAGAAGATCGTGACCATAATATGATAATAAAAAGGATGATTAATAATTATTTTAATTATCAAATTTAAATGAAACATTTAATTTAATCAACTAATTCGTCATAGATTTCCTATGGGTTTTGTTCCTAATGATAACAATTGTAAGCTGGGAAACTTCATTATCAACTGCGAACCATTCAGGTGTCTTCTGTTAAAATTTACCCAATAGTATGTTATTTATAATCTATATATATAAATAATTATATATAAATAAAACACTAAGCCAGAATATTTTTTGAAGTTTTGGAATCAATTCGAATCTGAAGAGGTTGTATACATTATATGTCAATTAATTTGGCAACTATGCAGTTGCGCCGCCCCCCATAAAACTTTTTACAAATAAAAATTTTCAGTTTCTGAATTTCTAGCTAGAAATTTAAAAAATAAATAGTTGGTGTTGGAATACCAGTAAAGTTATTTGTTTTTTAAAATAAGTGTAAATTAGTAAATATGTAAAAATATGTAAATTGGTTAATTATGTTGAAAATTAACATTCTAAACTAAATAACTTGTTTTTTATTTACATATTTTATTTTTTGTAATATTAAAAAAACTGAAGAAAATTTTAAGGTCATGTTAGATATTAAATTATTTCTTAAGAAGCGTTATCTAACACATCTACGAGCTATTTTAATTTGTATTTGATTAAAAATATTTTGGTAAATTCATATTATTTTCAGAAATCCAACAGTTATTTATAATTTTTATTCCTTTTAGCACGATAAATTGAAGATGAAAAGCCTCTTTTATAGAACAATTAAAAGAAATAAATGATTTATATTATATATTACAGCTTTTTTAAGTTTTTTTAATTTTTTAATTTTTTAATTTGGAAAGTTAGTTAATATTTTAATTTATGCTAGTTAGTTTTTTTATTATTTTTTCCTCATTTTTTTAAACTTTGTAAAAACTTTTATGGGAGCAACTGCAAAATTGTCCTTAATTTAGTATTTAATATGAGTTTTATAAGTAAATAATTATTGTAATTCATGTACTAAATATTTAAATGATAATGTAACTATAGAATAAAACTGTTGTATAAACTCAAAGTAAGTTCGTAGAATGAAGTTTATGATGTCTTCTTGTTCAAAATATTGTTGGTGTAAAAAATGGTCTCTGTTTAAATATTTTTGATAATAAGAAACTTTGGAAAATCTCAAAAATCTTTTAGATTGATACAATAAATACGAAAGTCCAACCGTTATTATTATTAAACTAATGTACTTATTAGAAAAATCATGATGATAAATTGATATATAAAACCGGTGTATTTTAAAAAATTTCTTTAAGTTTCATACCACTATTAATGAAAAATTAACTTGATTATAACTTCATTGTCTCCTATATTCAATTACTACCATAAAATTTGTTTTGCATACAAAATCGGAAAGAAGATTTTGTATATTAAAAATGAAAATTTTTCATAATTACTTTTTCCATCTTGGTTTAGAATTTACAGAAAAGAAATTTGCTGTATGAAATTTGTGGCAGTAAACAATTTGATAATTTAGTTTTCAATAAAAGTATAATAATAGTATCTTTGATTTGTTGGTTTTACCAAGCGGCATTATATTTATAGATATTACAAATCATTAAACTAAAAGTATCGAAACTTCTAATGAAACAAGAGAAAAATTACTTGGAAATGATCAAAATAATTCAAAGAAAACATGACATTATTACATATGCAGATAAATTGTGCGTAAACAAAAATAATTCACCATAGAAGAGGCACATTGAAGAAAGGAACACAGAAATGTTCTCTTCAGTACAATAACAAAGGAAAAAATACTTCCTTAACAACCAAACATTTAACACAATATGAATAAAGAGAAATGATTTTTCTGTCATTAAATAATAAACAGTATTAGATAAGAAATCTAATTATTCTTTCCAGTATATCTTAATTTACAAAGAAATAATATTTATCTTTTCAGATTGCGGATTTAAAATACTCCTGGAGAATTTTAAATCTCTGTTGAAAACGAAGACTTTTTAGTCGCGATAAATGCCCGAAGCAAATTATTACGATTCTCCATATTATATTGTTATGATGTGAAAAATTAAAAAAACATTATAATAACTATAAAATAAATATTTAAATGATTTTAGTAATAATAATTACAATTTATTTTAAAGATAGTGTTAAATGTAAAAATAATTCATTGCCGAGTAGCCAACGCATTTTCAAGATTGACAGTCGTTACTATAGAAAAATGACTTTTACATCATAAGGAGTGTTTTAGAAATTTTATTATTTGATTGATAGAACGAACTGTTCACAAATAATTTTTTTTACAATCATCGGAAATTACGTCAAATAAAAAATTTTGAAGAAAATTGTTTTTCTAAATCTAAATTAATTATCCAATAGAAAATGAGTAAAGTAATAGCAGAAATATTATTGTTGATAAATGCATTTTTGTATTCTTTCACAGCATAAATGTGAAGTTTTATTGAAACAAATCGATCATGCGTGTCATTACGGGGTGGAAATTTATTGCAATTGTGATAAGCAATATAATTATGTAAATATTGTCAATTATTTAATTTTTCTTTGTATTTCAATCAAAAAAAACTTAGATGGAATTTTGATCCAGTTATCGTAATTTTTAAAAAGTTACATATTTTTGGCAAACATTAATTAACTTGGGTAAATATGGCATAATTCACACAAATAAACAACAATAAAGTTTATTAGCAAACAGAATTTAATCACTTGGTTAAGGTATAGAATTAACTTATGTCTTGTTGAGCATTATTTTCCACAAAATAATCAGAATTTTATAAAACCCTAAAATATTCACAAGCAAGATTGTTAAATTTATTAGTATAAAGAGTTGAAATGAGAGCACAGTGTTAATGGTCAGTATCGTACCAAATAGTCGGCCATTGATAAAGAAGATAAAGGATTTCACTGATAAACATGTTTCTTTAAAAAAAAATTCGATTTTAGCACATTTATTTCAAATAATAAAGTTTATTCTACCAATAGTAAAGTAACTTTCGTATGAGAGAATGATTGAAATTCATTTTGGTGCAAATGAAATAAATGTTTAAAACAAACATGAAAATGACAATTTATAATTAATTCCAAATACCCTAAACTCAATGGAATTTTCATAATTGACATAAAAGGCGTTTATAAACCTATCGAAAAAGATTATATAAGTTATAATATTAACCGATGTGTGTTTCAAAAACCATAGAAAACTTTTTAAACAAGCCTATATACATAATAAACTAGATAATATATTAAATTCGTAATATAAAATGTGTGAAATTTCAGTACCAATTATAACATTAAAAATATAAAACAATGAGATATGTTTTTCATTGAGATAGTAACAATGATTTGTTCATGCGACTAAATACAGCACGTGGCTCGTGATTATAAAAGCGCAACAGTAAAATTTTAAGGTTAAAATTAAAAATTGTTGTTATTAGTTGGATAATATAATTAAATAATTGTTAACAGAATTTATAATAAATGTGTGATTTCATTTTTCATAGAGGCAAAAATTATCTAAATTATAACAGAAGATTTATTTTCTATAAATCCTCATCTCCTGAATAATTAGTATGAAATGAAGTGTTGGATTGGTGTTTCCTAGTCAAGTACGGTCAGAATATTATGAATTGAAAGTCTTGTTACAACTATGAGCTTTTCTAAATGGCAATCGTCAACTTTATAATAAATGAAATACGAATTCATTTAATAAATTGTCCGTGGTATTGAATTATGGGGTTAATCGTCTATGCTAAATAAACCTACCAGTGTATTTGAAATTTAGAATACTACATCATTTTTGGATAATTTAAAATGTATTATCAAACAATATGTCCATAATGCTAAAAACCTTAAAGGTCAATGGGAACGAAAAAAATTAAAGTATATCGTACAGATTATCAATAAAGTAAAAAAAATTGTATTTAATCAATAAATAATAATTAATTAAATAATTATAAATAGGGAAATTAAATAAAACTGAAAAATTAGAACAATTTCATAAAAAATATATTTGTGAAAAAATTAATATTTTTAAAAAAATTGATTATTAAGATAAGAAAATATAAATTTATTTTTGTGACTTTTTGAAATAAGAAGACAATAAATGAAGGATTAAAATTGTAAATTTACAACTGTGATATGTGAAAAAATATTTATGAATAAACTGTCAATGGAATTTAGGAGGAATGTAAATTTGTTACGCACTGCTGATTTCAATGTCAGAAAATATAAACAATTTTGACCTTATAATATAAATATTTAATTTTTCAACAAAAGTTTATGTATTAATTAAAACAATTAATTAAAATATAGATCCGCTTAATTAGTCTATCTAATAACTAGGTTTATGTTTTGTTTTACTTATTATATTTTAATTTTAGCCTCAACTGCCAAATACGTGCAAGATAATTGGCAGAATTGATAACTTTTTAGATTCACATTTTCGGCAAAGGATTTGAAACGTTATGGCGTTTCTAGGAATTTTTGAAATATAAATATGTGTATAAATTGTTGTAATTAATAATTCATAAATTAAATGATCATTATCATTTCAAAAACATAGTTTAATAAATAGATTCAAAAAACAGTTTAAATTTATCATGTGCTATTTTTATATAGCCAAAATCATTCGTATGGTAAAAATAGATAATATTTGTTTATGAATTATATATTTTATGCGATCATCTTTTTTATCAAACAACTGTAACTAGGAACTAACTATTAATAAATGTTTTCAATAATAAATATACATCCATTTTTATTCTATCCTCTAATTTAGATAGAATTTTACTATTGTCTACAGAATAGACATCATTTGATATTATTACAAAATTACCCTAGAATATATTTATGCCTGTAAAATGTAATGGCCAATCCAAATTACTGGATATTTTGTGATTGCAGAAACTATACATTTCAAGTGGTAACTATAACGAAATTGTATTTGATCAGACTAAATATTACGCTATTCCATATGTTCCTAAAATTTTAAGACCACTGCCTGCTTTGAAAGACAAAAAATTTTAATGCCCCTCCCCTTTATAAAAATTTTCACCATTAAAGTGTATCACCGTTCAAGAACATACTTACTTGTTGCGACTCATCTGCTGCGTGAATGCGCTAAGAGGAATTATAATACAGAATTTAAAATTTCAATGATGTTCCTATTGTAAAACTCACGAAAATTATTCAGGAACACTGGCGAAAATGGGTTAATAATTTCCATGTAACAACAACTGTCCAAGTCGAATATATCTGTGAAAATCCCCAATTGATGCATGTAGGTATATAGGAATAACCCTTTTCAACAAAACCCCATTTGAAATATTTTTCACATAAATTTGATTGATACAATTGCAAATCCTTAATTACTGTGGAGTCAAAAATTACCGAATAACCATTATACAAAGTTGCATCAAAACCTCAATAATTACATTCTTTCTAGTGAAAAGTAACAAACTATTTATAATAAATATTAACCGCTTAAATTATAAGATGCGAAGTAAATGCCATAACACGTCTCCAATGTTTATAAATTGTAATAATTGTTTTGGAAATAATTCATAAATCGGTTTTTAAATTTGAAAAATGTGGATTAAAGCCAGATTTACGATTTTCTTAATTGATATGCAAATGTCTTACAAAATAATGGAAAACCTGGAAAAACAGCCAAAACCAAAGTTACCACCAGGAAGTTATCAAGATGTTAAATTTTTCGCAAAGATGCTTTACGAAGAATCATTTCTGCAAATGTCATCAGAAAATTGTGCTCTTATTTCGAAATAGCGTTTTTATTTATAGAAATAAAAATTCATAGGTTGGGTTGTTGAAAAGTGAATTAGGAATGTTGATAAAATTATATAATTAATTTAATGATTATTTTGGATGTATGCTGAATACCCATGATTAGAAAATCTCTGGATTATTTCATCAAATGGCTACTTTATAAAAAAAATAATATATAATTTCACATGATGTTGAAATTGAATTATCAACTTAGCATAAGAAACTGGAGCTATAATGAATCTTTTGGAAATATATATATATATATATATATATATATATATATATATATACTGAGAATAGCCGGTATATTATATTATTGTTAACCGATGTCCGATCATATATACAAGTTGCTTTTAGCTAATTCATCGCATTAAAAACTTTGAACACGTGCAAAAGATTTTTGAAAATCATTTTTTTTATAATGTAAGCAAAGTATTTTATATAGTAAATACTATCAGAGTCCGATAATCCCAAGATCTTAGAACTTTTAAAGACCTTCAAAAGGCTATAAAATGCAATCAAAGCTATACCGAATTAGAAATAGCTCAATTTTTATTGTGCAAAACAAAACTCAAAAGTAAGAGTGCCAACAGTTTACGAATAGGTTAATTAGAAGCTGGATGGTATTACATTAACTCTAAATGATTGTTAGTGGATATAACCCTAGTTTTATTATATCCGTTATTACTATTAACTCCAAACTTTTTGAATGGAATTGTTAATTTAAATTTTTATAAATTTATTTGAAAAATACATAAAATACATAAAAATGTATAAAAATGTATAAAAACCTATAAAAATATTTCAAAAACAAAAATTGTTTTCTATAAAATTGTTGAGCTTTGTGAAATAATGAAATTAATCCTAGGAAAAAGAGGATTGCATTTATCCAGTTACAATAAACGGATTAATTCATGATTCTCAAGTTTTGATTCCTTACCCTCAAGCTCGTCCAATACGGCTGCTGGCAAATATTTGTAACATAATGGGGCAGTTAATTTAACCGTTGTTCTAAAAGTTGATGACCGTTGTTTAGAAATGAAATATTTATTCATATAATAGGGAATAACAATAAGACTTATTAAAATAAAAATCTATTGCAAAGGATATTATTACATTTATTTTTCGCCATGTGCAATATATGGTGAAAGTGCTATCAAAAAGGACCTAATTCAGATATAGATGTGTTATAATGCTGTAATTGCAGAAATTGGAATGCGATTAATTTAGCCATTTGGTATTTAGTATTGCATTCCATATCTCAGCAGAAAATCTGTAGGAAATCTAATTGCATTCATTGTTTCTAATATTAACTGACAAATGTGTGATGGATAATTTTAATTTAAGAAAAACATTACCACATCTCAGTTTCAACTATTTCTGTCACATAGCAATTGAACATAGATATTAATTTACGGGAATTGACCAATTTTTAGTCAAACATTGGCTATTTTATTTCTAAAACCGAAAATGATGCAATTTTGTTGATTCGATTAAATTTCCAGTGAAAATAGGAAATATTGACCAAACCGTGGACAATCGGAACATTACAATTCGCTCATTGCATCCTTGAGAATGAGTAAGAGTGAGAAAGAGAGTGAGAAAGAGAGTGAGAAAGAGAGTGAGAAAGAGAGTGAGAAAGAGAGTGAGAAAGAGAGTGAGAAAGAGAGTGAGAAAGAGAGTGAGAAAGAGAGTGAGAAAGAGAGTGAGAAAGAGAGTGAGAAAGAGAGTGAGAAAGTGAGAGCCTATGACAGAAATTGGTGCAAACGTTGTGATGCAAACGTTGGCCACTTCTGCCATAAGTGTATCATTTGTTGCTTATGTTGCTGACGTCATTCGGCGCATGCTAGCAATATAATTTACATTCGCATTACAATGCAGATATAATTCATAACTTCTTACATTTATCATACAAAACACCAAAATGACAACAATGATTATTAGAAATAACGAAAATGACATTTACAATTTACCTCCGATATATTTGTAGAACTTTGATGGTTTGGTGATGGAAACACCAGAAATTCTTTTCCAGATGGACTTAAAGTGCCCTGTTTAAATGGATTTAAAAAATTGGTTCCGCATTAAGAGTTAAAAATTAATAAATATTTAACAATTATTAAATATTGTTTCTTTAGATACGGCCAGTCAAGCATTATATTTAAAATATCCGTACTCATATAAAAAGAAAATAAAAATTATGAAGTTATCAAAAAAACGGCGGTATTGTTAAAAATGAATAATTAAATGCAGCAGATTTTACACTTACCGTTGACGTAATTCTTCATATATATATATATATATATATATATATATATATATATATATATATTCCTTTTTATACATTTCCTATTCAAATGCTGACATTTAACACAAACAATATTCCAGGAAATAAAATAAAATACCTCCTGTGATTTATCCCTTAATCAAGTTTTCCTTGTAATTTTGCTGTGTGATTAAATGAATAAGTTCTGTAGTTTTGTTTTACTTGACAAAATAAGACTCCAAAACCTATTTCTAATACCAAAATATAAAAAATTTTTCTTCAATTTCCTTCGAATTTCGTTTTCTTCATACTTTGCCTTTTTATTTTTACTGATGTCATCATTATTTACCGGGTACTAAAATATTCGATTAATTTCAAATAAATTTAGTCATACACAATGTAATAAATAGAGGAGTATACACGCAATTTGTTAATAAATTTCGGTTTATCCAGGCCTTCGGAAAGTGGAATTTTTTTTAATTTTGATCTGTTTTGTGATAAGTATTTTCAGCATAATGGAATTATCTATATTGGCCACTTATAAGTGATAATTAGTATTTGTTCAACTTTTAAATATTAATAAATAGCATTTCATTTTTAATTAATTAAAATATTATTAATTTAAAATTTAAAAAAACTAAAATTTACTTGAATATTATTTAATGTTTGTGGACTAGTTGGTACATTAGCATTTGTATTGTTTATTAATTGAGTATTCCATACTTGCAAGGACATCTGTGAATTGATATATTCCTGTACTAATTGGGATAAACTGTTCTTCAATTGATTGTTTGTCATATTAGACTAAATAATAATAAACAATTACCCATTTATCATTCATGTGAAGAAAATAATTATTGACAGATTAACTTAAATGAATTTGAATCAAAATTTCAATTTAAAAGAAATAATCCGGCTCTTGGGGAATAATATACAACCAACTCTTTTTTACACGAATTTGAAGTTTTACGATTCGAAAAAAGCTCAGGCAGCACTATTCCCTGCTTTAAACTATTTAGATATTTGAGAATCAAAAATTAAACTGCCTAGAATTGCTTTTTCAATAAAAACATTCGACAGCGCAAGACCGATCGGAATGTAATTTGGAAGATCAGTATTACTGGAAAAAATTCTTTCGTAGGAAGCTTGGTGGATGTGAATATCTTTGCAACTATTTGCCGGTACTTCGCAAACAATTACGCTTATTGTCAAAAAGTGATGAATAATTATATATTATTTCTATTTTTTTTATTTTAAATGCTCTATTTTTCTTCATTTTGGATTAGAATATATCTATTTTTCTTGACTTATTTGACTCAGGAACTGTGTATTTTAATTTTCATTGATTATTAAAATTATATATATACTATATCAGTGACATTCAAATTATTTAACAATTTTAAATAAAAGTCGAAAATTAAAATTAATTTTTGATTCTTCTGAGAATCAGTGATCAGTATTCCTAGGATCACCACTTTACTAACAACTGGTTCAAACATTATATCTTTAGCATTATATCTAAAACATTTTCATAATCAAGTAAGTTATTATAAAATAAATAGGAACATTCATAAAATGTAAAGTGTAGGAGCAATATGTTATATAAATATTTTTTTTCATTTAACATTTTTAAAAGTATGAATTCCATTTAATCGTATAAATTATAAATGGATCATAAATCATTCATAAATTTATTGCTCATATACTACATACTGTGTGAATGCGTTTTATTTTTATGTGATTCTTTCGATGTGATATTAGAAAATGAATTGTAATTCTGCAGAAACAGTATGGAATGTAATAAAATACCGCGGCAATAAATTTCAATTCAATTGTTTACTATCATTATTAATTTTTCATTATTATTTATCATTTATTATATCCATTATAATTGATGATATTACTAATATTATTACTATTTTATTGTTATTTTTATTGTTTTATTATTATTATTATTATTATTATTATTATTATTATTATTATTATTATTATTATTATTTATTATTATTATTATTATTATTATTATTATTATTATTATTATTATTATTATTATTATTATTATTATTATTTATTATTTATTATTTATTATTATTATTATTATTATTATTATTATTATTATTATTATTATTATTATTATTATTATTACTATTCACTTACACTGCCATTAATTCCTCCATTCTTAGAGTCGACAATACTGACAACACCATTTGGACCGTGTTTATTCATTTTATTTTCCAATCTTTTAACAACAGATTCAGTGATCCTGTTAATGGCATCCATGCTAAGTATCGGCTTTTCATACAGATCTATTGAACTTTTTGCTACTTTTATTAGTTCATTATCTCGAGTAATAACCATTCCATCTAGACTGCCCATAGAAACTGTTCTCTGTCGTTTCTTTTCTTCAATTATTTTCTGCATAATTGATCCCCTAGATTATTATTCAAATATCACTTGATAAAATATTAAATACTTAAAAAATGATTTATAAATATATTTCAAACAATATTTATAAATAGAATTAATATCATATCAAAAACTTTTTTATTTCTATCTATTATTAATTGTTTGTAAAATATTTTCAACTTAAATCTGTAGAAATCTGCGATTTTTCATGTGGCAAAAAAATTCAAAGTATATAAGAATATTTTCTAAAATCTAAATGAAAACACACACATTGAAAATTTAACATTGAAAATGAAAATATATAAATTTATTTTCGGTTTTGTTAATAATTATAATAAGCTAAACTACTAATCTCAATTTTAAACATATTTCTAATTAATCATTGAATTTTACCGTCTTTATTAAAAAATTAGCATTTTACTTAATTTAAATCTCAAGTGAAAATTGTCGCAAATGAAATGATAATAAACTAAATGGTTAAAAAGACATCTTTAATTCTTGCATAAAATATCTGTTGATTTTTATTTTACAATTGCTGGTTTGTTTAGAAATTAGAAACCATCATTTCTGGAATCTCTACTTATTTGTATAGTATTATTAAATACAACATGCGTCTATAATATTATTGGAACAATAACTTCAAACGGTGCTATCGAAGTCAATCATAAACCTTCAGTGTCAACCATATTGATATTGAAAATTGTATGAAAAAGATAGCATTAGGAAATATATGAAAATTTGGTAAATTTGTATATGTAACAATTTTCTTGATAAATAAAAACTACTGGAAAGAACTAGTAATTTTCTGAAGAGATTTAAATGAGATTTTATTGTTCGGTGGAAATAATTTATTTGAATGGCATATTTACGTTTTCAGTGGCAATGTAACAAAAAAATTGAGACATTGTTTTCCTAAAAATATAAATCAATAATACCAATTATGTTCATTAACAAAAAGTTATTCTGCTTTTCAACGACTCTAAAACTGCATATTGACACATTTCCTACTCATCTACGCGCACGAGCACACGCACACACACATACAGAGAAATTAAGGCATAATTTATAGACAATGCATTATTTGAATATTTATTTTGGAATATGATTGGAAACTAATCTCTATATAATCATATTTGATAAATAATCAGAATCAATTATTGCTAATTGTTGCAAGATTATCAAAAAAAGGAATTCTAATAAATTTCAATTTCAATATTTAAATTGTATTTGTTAACAGAGATAAATTTCCCAAGTAATATGATCACACCGTTTTCTAAAAATTGTTTACAGCTGCAGAGAAAACAAAATTAATGCGCTCTTCATTTAGTAAGGAAACAAAAACTGTGAGGATAAAAATAAATTACTTCAATTTACTTTAAATATGTATTTATATTAAAATTTTTATTAAAAGTCAATTTGTTGTTAATTATTTCTACAATAAACAATACGATAATGATATAGAAATTAAAATCCTAGATTAAAATATAATGCTGGTCTTCGTAATTAGTATTTCGATGATTTTTTAAGTCTCGAAAATGTCACTAAAAGTATATTTAGCGTTATTTATTATTCAAATTTATGACACAAAATCCGATTTCATAGCCTACGCCTAACATCAGAAAAAGTCATTTTTTGATAACTCATTAAGCTTCTTGGGTTATCTTGGCACTCAATAAAGGTAGTAAATAATTTGTTTTGGTATTTTTAATTAACAAAAACTTAAAATCAATGTAATAACAACTGAAGGAGCTAGGAAGGAATTGGTGTTTTCTGACTAAACGAAATAAATTAAATAAAAAAATTTTATTTGAATTAATAGAAATAAAATTCACTTTAAATTCAACATTTGAAAACATTTAATTAAGAAATTTGAAAAACACTGAATAAACTAAAAAATTATTACAGTAAAAAAATGTCATGTGAAAAATCAAAACAAAATAAACTTTCAAATGGGAAAAATAAAACACTAATAAAAATGGATTAAAAATAAAAATAAAAGCAAATATGAAGTAATAAAAAGATCGATAAAAACAAATAATTTTGACTGTAAAAAAAATTTAAACAAATTTCTAATTAAAATAGAAATTACGATTGAAAATGTAAAATAAATAAGATTAAAAAGTTATATTTTAAATATAAAAGTATCTATAAAACTTTTAACTTTCATTTACACCACTGATCGAAAACATAAAGCTTATATTTGATAATTATAATTTATGGCCATCCTTAAGAATTTTATTGATCTGATGCCATTGAACACGAAACAAAACTAGGACGCGTATGTGTAGAATGTTAATGTAAAAATTTTTAATATAAATAAAAAAAATTTAAATAACTTCATAACTTATATTGAAATTGAAATTGGTTAATTTCGATTTTTTAGTGTTACATAAAAAAAATCACAAATATCTTGTCAAAAATACTATCAGCTGTTTCCCCTGAATAAAATTTACTGTTGAACTTGTAGAATGGAATCAATACAAGAAGATCACGCCATTTCATGAAGTGTAAATAGTCAACAATATTGATTTTGGAGTCCTAGACAATCTCCATTTCCCCCCCACCATAATATAACGCGCTACTTCTAGCAAAATGTTGTATAAATACAAATAAAATAATGTTCTCAATATGGCAATGCAATTTACGTGATCTATTTTTATAAATTTAACCTTCGATACTTATATAAATTAGTAATATAAGGAATTATTATAAATAAACAAACCGATAAATAACAATGCGCTTGTTTTTCATTCGATTATTGTTTCTTAATTCTTCTTTCTCAGCTTTCTTGCGTTTTTTTTCTGCTTCAATCTCCTTTTCATGTTCCAGCCGTTTGTGATCATCTTCTTCTCGACGCATCTGGCGAATTGTTGACCGGATTTTTGATAACTGTTGCATTCTTAAATGCAATTCAAGTGGCCGAAATAAAACTATGAAAACCTAAGAAATTTATTTTACAAAAACCTAATAAAATAAAAATGTTGACAGTTTTTTTTTTAAATTTTAAAATACAATCAAAAAAACTATCGTTTCTTTCATGATTGTTTCGCTTTTTCTTACTGCATATTAAGAATAATTCTAGGACGCTAATTATGAGATACAGAATATCTAGTGCAAGTATCATGCATGGTATTACAATAATTGAAATAATTGGTCGGGGGGATTATGGGATTATACTAGCTTCAATCTTTTATTGTCGTATATTCACTTGGATAAAATAATTAACAATTTCATATATATATATATAAGCTCCTTTAAAACATTAGGTCATGTCCGATTTGTTTTAAAAACGTGAAATAATATTATTAAAAGTTAATCAGTTTGCTTTAATTAAACGCAATTATGACAATAATTATCTGTCAGGTGAAGCAAAATTTATGACATTCTATGAAACAAATCAAATTGAAATCTCATTTTATCTGAGAAATTCGCAATTAATTTGCTTTCTTGTTCATTTTAGACAATGAAAATCTTACTGCTACCTTTTAAAAAAATTTTAAAATATTTAACCAAATCTAGTTTGGAGAAATCGAAGATTTTCAATCATTCTTATAGGTCGTTTATAAAAGAATATTTTTGAAGCTACTATATAGCAAATTTTAATGTATTGGAAAATATTATTTCACAGATAAATGTAAAACTATGTGATTAAAATATTTATTTTAAAAAAATTTTAAGGATTTTTGATAAAAAAAAAACAGTTATTGTTCAGTGAGTGTAAAAATGGAAAATATTCTAATCGAATATTTATGACATTTGATATTGTGTGCAAGTGCACTATAGAGTTACACTTGTTTGATGAGTTGAACTGTGCAATTACTAATAACTATCAACAATTCGCTTCTTTCGACTCTAAAATTATAAGCAAGATGATATAATGAATATTATTTCAGTAGTAGCTATTTATTTTAATTATTTTTTGTTATTAAATGCCAATTAATCAATCTTTCTTTAAATCACACAAATTTTCAAAATATTTAAAAAATTAAATGGTTATTATTAAATATTGATTACGTCATTTTTATTAAATTTGTGTAGTCAAATTTTACAGTGTCTGTTGTGTAGAGCCATTAAATATTTACTAAATCATTTCATTTTATCAGTATACGGTGCTACCTCGCTTATCGGAACAATTAAAAACTGTGCTCGTTCGGATTTGCGTCTAAGACAAATATAATCAGATTACAATGGCCCATCAATTAATTTCATAAATAAATGAAGTAATTGATAAAAAAAGAAAAACTGCAATGTAATGTAAAACATAGAAAATAATATACATAATATTATATCTATTGGGGTATAATTTAATTAAAATAAATATTAAAATATTTTATTAAGTTGTCCGGAATAATATATAATAATTATAAATTATCTAACTTTTTTTATATAAATCGTAGTTCTTTATTTTAAAGTTCATTAGAAAGCACTTATTTCAACTTCATATATTAAGAAAGATTTATAATAATTTAATTACTATAAATTTCATTTTGAAATAGAAATATACAAGTTAGAAAATCATGACTTGAGACTTCTTTATTTACATGAGTGGAAATCGAAAAACAATTCAGTTGAGGCGGAGGATTATTTCAGCATTTTATTTTATTACCAATTTACTTTAGATTCTACCTGTAATATATTCTACAGCATTTGTTTGAATATCAAAATGTGAATACATTTAATCAATTTTGCATATTTTAAATTTCTTTTTTTCTATATCACCAGTGTAATCTTTTCTTAGTTTTAACCATGACACTCGAATTGTCTCAGGCTTCCTGGGTGATAGAAAACGTGAATATATAATAAATCAAAATATATCTACAATTTATCTGTACATCGATAGTATAGGAGAAAATAATGTACTGTATTAATCTTATTCTTTCAGTACCATAATTCAGGTCACTGGGTGGTTCGTGGGCTAAAGAGGTTCGTATTAGGAATCTATCACTGTATTTTAGAAAATTATGGCGTCCAAAATGTTTATTATTAGTTAAATTTAAACTCTAGTTTTTAATGCCATTAAGATATCCTAAGATCATTAGATAAGTTTCTTAACGTTAAAATTAATCCTAAAGGTCTTAATTCATTTTTTCTTTAATGCATTATAAATGTAGGAATATATAATTACCATGAGTTATGCTTAAACTGAGTTAATAATTTTAACATCATTTACTAGAATTAGTACTACTTTTAAGTAATAATGATTTACATTTATTTTCATCTCTTCACTTTAGTCAACTAATATTTCAGTTTTCTTTATGTATTTTGTCAAATATACCAAAAATAAATATTGAGATATTTTATTCCTTTTTTTCACACACATCTATTAAAGATTGGATCAAATTTTATTATTGGACCACTAAGTTATTATCAAGAGCTCTTAAATATGTGACGATGGAGAAAATGTAATTCTTGATGTATTTCTCAACTCATAGTAGAATTGTGTTTTCAGGATAAAAAAAATTATAAATTTACTTGTATTAAGTATTAAAAATGTAATGAATTGAAAACCGGTGTAATTAATATCGAATAATAATAAATAAAAAAAGGAATTTTCGATCAATGGTGAAAATTAAAAAGTTTAAGACATTTATTATTTTTTATTATTATAATTATTATTATTATTATTATTATTATTATTAGTATTATTATTATTATTATTATTATTATTATTATTATTATTATTATTATTATTATTATTATTATTATTATTATTATTATTATTATTATTATTATTATTATTATTATTATTAGTTTTATTATTATTAGTGTTATTATTAGTGTTATTATTAGTATTATTATTAGTGTTGTTATTATTGTTATTATTATTATTGCTATTATTATTGCTATTATTATTATTATTATTATTATTATTATTATTATTATTTATTATTATTTATTATTATTATTATTATTATTATTATTATTATTTATTATTATTATTATTATTATTATTATTATTATTATTTATTATTATTATTATTATTATTATTATTATTATTATTATTATTATTATTATTATTATTATTATTATTATTATTGCTATTATTATTGCTATTATTATTATTATTATTATTATTATTATTATTATTATTATTATTATTATTATTATTATTATTATTATTATTATTATTATTATTATTATTATTATTATTATTATTATTATTATTATTATTATTATTATTATTATTATTATTATTATTATTATTATTATTATTATTATTATTATTATTATTATTATTATTATTATTATTATTATTATTATTATTATTATTATTATTATTATTATTATTATTATTATTATTATTATTATTATTATTATTAAAAAGCTAGGTTATGGAAATGAAAAATTAAATTAAAATTTACATTTTCAACAATAATTCTAAATGAAACCCGTTCATCAAAAATTTCAACCAAATTAATATGAAAACCTTTAAAGAAAACTATTAAACAGCAAGCTAAAAAGGACATGGTGATTTAAAGAACAGAATGATAAAAAGATATTGAAATAATTAAATTATGCATATTTAAGTATAAAAAATTCTAGAATATTGGTTAAATCATAACAAAAAACAAAACTTCAAGCCCATATCATTATACTCAGTAAAATATAAACAAAATGTAATAGTTTCACTATAACAAATTTAATTGACATAAAAAATCAAAATCAAACAATGCGTATGAAGAATGTTTGTTTGCAAAAAGAATTGTAACAAAATATAATAATAAAACGTAATGCAAATGTGTATAATGCGTAAATGACGACTCCCAATTTCCACGCCAAACCTCATTTATTTAGTATATAATTATTTGACATATAATATGAGCTAAAATTTTAGGAGAAGCTTGTCTCTTGTATATATTATATATTTTTTTATTTCATCAAGATATGACTTTGATAGAATGAGATGCTCGGTAGAGATTGTACATCAGACGACGAAGCAAATTAACATCGCTTTCATTTAAATAAAATATACTTTTTTCAATTAAAGTAGATATTTTGTCATGTTTTGTAAAATTTAGACATACTTTTAACATGTTAAGTGCCGCAAAAACTTGAATGTAATTGAGAACAGTGTTTAAGGTCCAAAGTGGGAAAATGATCCGTGAGACAAACCCAGTCTAATAGGCCCTGAATTTTATTATATAAAAAAATACAGTAAATTATCGATAAGTGTCACATTCGATAAGTATGGACATTTTACTGAATAAATGAAGAACTCAAAAATCAAAAATTGAACAATTAACTTTTATTCAGAAATTTTTATGGGTTTATTAAAATTTGATTCACCCTTTGAGATACTTAACAAGAATTTACTATACCTACCTACCTTCTTTAATTGGCTGATAAAGGTATTCTTAAATACCGCTGCATATGGTATATAAAAAAATTTATACTAGTTTTCAGAGTTTGCAGGAAAAAACAATTTTTAGTAATAATAAATATGAAATAATGTAATATTTATGTGACATAAAGTTAAATTAAGTTAAAATTTAGGCAAAATAAGTAAAAAAATTAAGCAGTCGAAAACTGCTCAAAAATTTCAATTTGATTATTTTATTAGACAATTAAAACATTGTTTTAGGAATAGTTGCGTGTCAGGTTTTATTACGAATTGTTTTCAAGAATAAATAATTGAGCTGTTTATCTAACATTTTATAAAGCAAAGGTTTCTCAGTGTTCAATTCGTAAAATTAGATAATGTTTGGAAATGAATTTCCTAAAATACCGCCGATTGAATTAGTTAAATTTTGAGAGAAATATATATTGTTAGATTTTACAAACGAAGTATGGATTTTTCGTTGAATATTTATTATTGTTTTTTGCTAAAGCATTAGAAATATTATTTTCATAATATTTAATCTGTTCCATTTACAAGAAATAGAAAAATACACTTTGTTTATTTTAAAGATGTTTATTTTATTTACGTCTTTTTTATTAAGTCGAGGAGCCAAAAATAAATATGTTGAAAATAGGGGCACAACTTAAAAAGTTTGCGGAAGCCTGCAGTAGTTAATCAAGTTATACATTTTAAAGTGGTTGTGTTGAAAATGAATGAAGAATATCAAACTGTAACTGTTGTAGGTGTGCAACAATGGGTATAAAATACTTAGAAACACAAAATTCTGCTGAAAGTTTTATCGACTTCATCTTTTACTAAATGTTAAGTAAAAATACTACAGATATTTTATCACAATTTCCAATAATTTTCATTTTTACCATTACTTTTTCTGCAATATAATCTTTCGTAAGATCATTTGAACTTCGTCATTAATTTTAATCACTTTCATCAATATTTCCAATGTTTTCATTCTAGTTATCACTATATAAAAATTATTTGTCGCTTTTATCACAATAGTTTCGGCTCATTCAGTTTCTCGAGCTCTTTCACAATTTTTATTAAAATTTAGTTTTGTGATTTTCGAATTTTGTAAGAAAAAACCATTTCCCGACCAAATTAGGTTTGGAACCAATATGATTTTAATTGTGATGATTTTAATTAATTAGACAAATCGTGTTGTATTCGATAAATTTTAAAATATCAATTTATTTTTTTTAAAAAATAATAAATAAATTAATATTTCAATTTAAAAACGTTTTTTAACAAATTAGATTTTTAAAAAATAAATATAATTCTTACTAAACATTGAAAGCAAACAGCTGCTATCAAAATTATACAGCCTTTCCAAGTAACAATTTCAATTAATCTGGGAATTAATTGTCCATATAAAAATGTTCCACAACCACTTCCATAAAGAGCCAAACCAACAGCTATGGGCCGCTTTTCATGAAACCAATGTCCGACAATAGCAATAGCAGGAAGATAAATAAGGCTAAATCCAATTCCGCCCAAAACACCAAAAAATATTATAAATGCCAATAAATTGTTCATGAAAGAACTTAGTAATATTGCTATTCCAGATATAATTCCACCTGCCAGAGCTACCGGTCGAAAATCAAACTGATTACTCAAAGCACTAGCTACAGGACCTATCAAGATAATAATAATTTTAAGAAAATAAAATTAAAATAATTTTATATTTTTTGGTACAATTTGATTACGATTATCATTGGTTAATTTTTTTAAATTTTCTTATTTCCATTTAGTTATTGATAATTTAATATTTAACCTGAAGAAGACTGATAAACAGTCGAAAAATATAGCGAAATGTTTTATACAATATATAGTTGGCCTTTTTTAATTATTAAAACTTTGTCTTCTTTCTTTGAATAATGATGATAATGACAATAATAATGATGATGATGATGATAATGATAATGATAATAATAAAAATAATAATAATAATGATAATAATAATAATAATAATAATAATAATAATAATAATAATAATAATAATAATAATAATAATAATAATAATAATAATAATAATAATAATAATAATAATAATAATAATAATAATAATAATAATAATAATAATAATAATAATAATAATAATAATAATAATAATAATAATAATAATAATAATAATAATAATAAATGAAAAAGATGTTCAGTTGGAAAGTTTGCAATTGATTGAAAATTGTTATTTAATAATTGAAAATTCTCTTTGAACAAGATTTTATAACAAAGGCTCTAAAATTCTTTTATTTATTTAAGATATTTTATTTTCATAATAAGTCAATTTTAAAATTTTAAACAAATTAAAATACCAAGACTTTTTTTTAGGTTGTAATATTTAAATTATAAAACACTCAATAAATGACTTACCTTTTAATTATTATTTTGTTATAAAAAAATCAGCAATCGGAAAATCGATTTTAAAGTTTTTTAAAAATAAGTCAGTGCGAATATTATCGCCGAATAGCAAAAAATTTCAAAAAATCGAAAAAGTAAAAAATTTTTAAAAATTACATAAATTTATTTTGATTTATAATATTTCTTAAAAATTGATTTTTTTGAATTGAATTTTTAAAAAAATTTTCATTCGTTTTTATTGTCATATTTTCCTTATCATACCAATAAGAATTTTTATTTTAAAAAAATATATTAAATTTTCAGAAATGTCTAAAAATGGTAACTTGATGTAAAAAATTCAGTAATAATTTATGCAAAATGAAATGACAGAGAAAGAAATATTACCCATAGACATATAGAATCCGGCCAACAAACTCCCTGGCCACATGAATGACATAATATCATTTTCCTGGAAAGTTTCCATCATTTCAGGTACTAGCAATCCATAATTGAAACACGTTCCGTCGATAGTTATCATACAGAAAAATGACGCCAGCACAATTAACCATGCCCATCCTCCATCTGGTGGACCCATTGGTGCTGTTTCTAGAAAATTTAAAAACTTATTATTAATATTTTCTGATAATAAAAAAAGAATTGTAAAAATTTATCTCTTTATTGGAAGAATAAATGTGAAAAATTTTACATTTTTCATGAATATTTTCGATCGAATTTATTTAATTAAATTTTGACTCAGATCTCCGGATAAAAATTACCTTAATTACCATTTCCAAATATAGAGTTTTATTTACTTACAAATATTTTAGGCACGGTTTCTTCAAGTGTATATTGTAAATATATAGTAGTAAGAAAATCAGATTTGATTCTATAAATTGTGAAAAGTCGAATGCTAAGAGCAAAAAATTAAAATAGTGATAAATAGAACAAAATTTTTATTTTAATACACTACCCAGAATATTTTTGTGAAAGGTTTCATATTAGACATTTCGCTGTGTTGATTCCAAACAAATTGGTAATCTCATCCGTGAAGTTTAGAATCAACCGTGCAGTTTGAATAAATTCTAATGAATATGTTTAAAAATATCTTTTTTCTTTTCCTTTTTTCAATATTAAAATATCATTTTTTATGCTATGCATAACTTTAAATATATCATTCCAATTAATCTAAGGAAAATTTAATTTGTGCAGTTTTTTAAAGTGTAATCATATAAAAAAAAATTCATGCTGATTTTAAAAAGTGAAAAATAAACCTTAAACCAAAAAGTCAGTTAAATAACCATATTTCCCAATTTTTCATCGTATTTTATTGTTCCAATGCCGAACAGCCAAATGGACGTGAGCCATCAGTCTTTCAACGACTTGCATTTTATATGAATGTTCAATGATTCTTATGGTTTGATGGAATCATTCCCAATGCTGATCGCTTATTTTACCCAAATCTATAGAAAAAGTAATGACTTTATAAGAAATGATTCTTTAGAGACATTTTACATGCATCTCTCTGAAAACTACATCAAATTCCACAGCGATGTTTTAATATTTTGTTAAAAATTTAAAAAGTCAAATAACATCTTACATATCAATTAACCTAAAAATGCAAAAAACTGTGATAGTCATGTTTGACAGCACCTTCGATGTACCAAAAGAAATCATCATAATATCAAATTATCTTCAAAATTAGGCATTGTAGAATTTAGTATGAGTATATTTTTTTTAACTTTTAAAATGTCATAATTTTTGTTATAGAAGTTTGTAAAATAATATTCTCAATTCTAAATTCGTGAATACCTTAAATAAATCTGATTCATAGTCAAATTTTGTAGAAAATATTATGTCACTTAAAAAGAAATCAGAAGTGAAAAATAAAAAAGTCCTTATAAAATTCTAAATACTATTCTAAATTTAAAGTATGAACTAATGAATAAAAAGGAAATAAAATAAATTCTTTATTATTACTTGACAAAACTTAAAATTGTTTATTAACTTTATAAAAATTTTAAAGATTTAAAGATTGGGTAATATTTTCTTTGAATTGCAAAGACAAATTTTTATATTCTATTTAATATTTTATATGACCTTATTTTTTAGAACAACTTTTATAATAATATTCTTGAAATCTTTGAAAAATGTATTTACTTTGACTAGCACTTCACTGACAAAAATAGTGTTTCCAAGTAGGTCAATGTTTTTGCAACACTCACGTACTATGGAAATATTATATAAAACTCAGATAATTAGACATATGTCATGTTTTTTTTCGAAAAGTGGTACATGTTAGCAATTCAATTTTTCGACTTGTAATATACATCCAGCTGCTCTCAACATGTCCATCTTTTTAGATACATGTTGTGCCAACTAAAATATAATTAAATGAATTTTCGACGAATATTTTACATAAATCTAGAAAAATTTTATCTCAGTCTTAATATTGTTAATTTTAAATTTTGTCTTTTAAATTTTATCAGTAATTCTTACATAAATGTAAGTGTTGGGAAATAGATTGTTTTTTTTGTTAAAATTTTAATGAAATAACCTAAATCAACAAGATGTTTTAAGAAAATGTTCATGATTTTTTTCAGTAGAATTACATCAAAAAAATAGAAATAGTAATGAATAAAATAAATATAAACTTATCAATTAGAAAATACACAAATAAAAATATTTCTTTTAAATGTTAGTCACATTAAAGTATATTTTATTCATGAAAACCGCCAATAAGTTATCGTTTGGTTAAAGGATGAAAATAATTGGAAGTTTTTAAACCAATATTAGTGACATTCATCAGCATATTTTCCCGTTGAATTTGTAAATGGAAAAAATAATTTTGATATACTAATAAATATTTATAATAATTGTGCGAATATAACAGTTTGGAGGGTATGGATAATATTAATTAAAGTAATAGGTTGTTATACTATCAAATTTAGAATAATTAAATATTTGTTTCTGGAAATATTTCTGCGCACGTCGACGGTATTATCAAAATAAAATAAATCTTTATTCATAAATTTTATTAATCTATCCAAAAAAAACCAGGTTAAAATAGCAT
>CM039680.1:46851400-46891993 GCA_022537955.1 Schmidtea mediterranea
ATTAAATAATTACGCTAAGATTTCCACATTAAAAACCAGTTTATTGAGGAATTTTGGAATTCGTATATATAAATGGTGAGATTGTCCTTATGGGTCAAGTTAAGCACGGCATGACAAATGGGCAATACGAGGGCAAGGAAAATGCAATAAAATGGGATTTAAAGAGTTATTTGAAGAAAAGTGTATTTAAAGTAAATTTTAAAAATTAAAATAGTACTATATTAACAGACAATTAAAACTGAAATACCAAAAAATAGTTACAATCTAATAACGTGTAATAATGAGCCTGTTTAGCTCATAGAAATCAACTAGAAATAATTCAGTATACTGAAATAATACACTAAAACCAAAAGACTTAAAAACCGGAGTTTTTTGATATTTCGCTTTTTTACACTTTTTAAGATGAAAGAATTTTTCTCAATAATTACATATAGTCCCGACCAAAGTGGAATGCGCAGTTATTCAACTACTGCTAGTGATATCAGATCATAGACATCACAGAGATTGACAGTTTTTATTTTTGCAAACTGGAAGAATTTTTACTACTTTGTAATGAGAATGGATGTGCTTTTAGAAAATAAGTCGTTCAGGGGTATATTCGCAAATTTTCTTAAACCTTGGCATGTTATTAAAATTCCGGAACTAAATTCTAGCAGTCTTTAAATGTGCGATATTAGAAATAAACATTCGTTTACTGAGGTTGTGTTGAAACCAAAGATATGTCGTTCGGACGATGCTCCATGAAAACTGTTTGGAATATTATGTCAACTTAAAAAGTATAAAAGAGTGAGTGACCATGATTATTCTGACAACTTTTTTATTGTTTGTTAAACGCATATGAAAAGTTTCTGGTTATCTGGTGTTACTATAGATTAGTGGTCGGATTCCTATTTTACAAGTGGGTTATTTTTCAATTTTTTCACAAAAATGTTTGCTGGTGGGTCACATTACTTCTATTATAGATCACATTATCTTTAAGATCATTAAATAGAGAATTACAAATCTATAATTACAAACTAAAAGAAATCATAAAATGTTAGCAGAAAAGTAAATAAAATGAGTCTCTGTTGAATTAAGAGCGTTTAATCATTTTAATGACTTCGTTGATGCTGTTTCATTTTCCCTGTAAGATTTTAGACTGTTTGCTGGGACACTAAAATTTTCTCAGTTGATCCCTAAGTAACCCACGGGTCATTGGTTGCCGACCATTGCTATAGATTATTTTAAAAATGTAAGTGAATTTTCGTTATGGTCCCACTATATCGAAATGGATGCCTGTTGGATAGTTGATAATCTGTGAAATTTTATTGACGAATTATTTTGTTTTTTTTAACAATTAGCTCCCGGGGTTGTATGTTCTTAAACTGAGTTCGGCTAAATATTTTCAAGTTTTCCGTGAAGAAAAAAAATCAAAATAAAATTGAAGAAAAATTTCATTTTCAGTACTGTGGATTTCAGATTTTTTACCGCGTGGACCATAAAAGATTTAAGAACCACTATGTCTAAGTCAGTAGACTTACCACAAAAAAAAAACAATATTGTAAATAATTTTCTACTGTTTATTAAGTTTTCTTCATCTATAATTCCGCCGAAAGCATGAAAATTAACATCACAGGAAGTATGAGAAATCTGTGAATGTAAAACCTAATGTAATAGATGCAATGCTTTATTGTGTGTAATGGTCTATTAAAGGCTACTGAGAACTGTTAAGAACTATCATAAAGATTTACACTTTTTATTACTGAAAATTATTCAAATTATAATGAAAATTTAATTCTTTCATCATTGAAAAAATCCCAGAAAAATTTGGCCTAAAGAACCGTAATACAATTTTATATATCCAAATAATAAAAATTTCGTAGCATTCATGTCTTTAAATATTTAACAGAATAATCGTTTTGCTTGATTTCGGAATTATATTTTGATGCTTTGTATCATAAATGAGAATGGTTGTATATTTTTATAGAAAGTAAGGAGAAATTACCTTAGGTTATCGTGAGTTAAGAAGTATCTAAACAGTATGAATATCAACTGCTGAATAAATTGTGATCCTAAACGACATCCCATCAACAGCTGCTAGCTGAGTAATATTTCCTCTAGTTTTCTTAGCTGTGGTTGGGTAATTTAATATTTTTTGTTTCTGTTCTAGTTTCATCTTGTGATATTTTAATGTATTATTTTCATAAAATCATTTCTTATATTCAAATGTTAAGTCGTTTCTGATGTGGATCTCTCGACATTGGATAAACTATTGTCAGATTTATTGTAGTTAGATTTTGTTTGTTTTGATTGAAATTTTATAGAAAATTACAATTTAAAATTTCATTCTTTATTTGAATTTAACACAGCTATGAGATTAACCACTTGCGCTATATTGACGTGCCAGGCACGCCTTGATTTTTTTCAAAACCGCAAGTGACGCGTATACCACGTCGGTAGCATTTGTCGCAAAAACAAAAACGACGTGTGTGCAACGTTGGCTGACAGGCGTAACGTCATTATTCGAACTTATACGATACTTTACATATATAGTAGAGCGCGGCCCAGCTACCGAAAATTAAATCATAGCGCAAGTGGTTAATTAAATTTTATATATTTTTTAGTTAAATTTAATCATAAATTAGTACTCCCCCTACCGAATATTTGTAATAAAATTTTAATGAATCCCAATTTAACGTAATTAAATTAGTTTAATCATAAAATCCTACATTCACAAATTCATATATCGACTAATAAAACAAAAAAAATTTAATAAAGTTATTTCTTTTTAACTAATTGCTGTTGGTGTAAATAGGTTTTGGCTATGATTTGCTTTTATATTTTGAGTTATATATAGACAGCATTCGATCTGATACAAAACTATTACAACAATTTTATTGAACCTCTGTTATGGATATTTACACTCTGTGAAAAGATTATAATTTTGTGTTATTATCAGTTTTGGATTATCTGGATTATGTTTAAGCCGTAATAAAAAACTCTAGTTATAACAGCAAATTTCAATGTGTTTAGAATATTTTTTTATTGTTCAAATTTTAAAATGTGCTTGTAACGAAAATTTATCATTTATTGCATTATAAATTTGCTTAAAACAGACATAATTTCTGAAGTATGAAATTTATTTTTAAAAGGAAATTACTACATAAAAATCTTAGTGATTGTTGTTAATCGAAAATTTTGGCACATTTCAGAGGATCCTCTAACTTTGATAACATCTGCCTTAGGTTATTAACATTATTCTTACTGGGGTAAGCATAAAAAATCAAAAAGTCGAAAAATAAAATCAGATAACCACTTTATATTTTACTTATTAAAATTTATTTTCTTGCAATCTTTGAGTTTCAAGAAATTGAAATTGAAAATTCTTTAAGTTTTACAAAAATTGAATATAGCTAAAAATCATAAATGCGGATAGCTTTTCCTAATTCCTGTTATTTATTGGTAATAATTCAAACCAAATTTCTTGAGTATCACGAGTGGAAATTAAATTAATTACAATAAGAAATATTACTTTTACTATTTTTAATTAAAATGCATCTAAATTATTTCAACACCAAAATGTTATCGGGAAAACGAAAAATTTAGTTGAATATAATAATAGGTGGCAAATTCAACTATTAATTTATATAGCTCTATATATATGTGTGTGTGTTTTACTAATTTTTTGTTTATTTTTTATTTGATGTGTTTAACTCATTAGTGCTCATTGTACTCGCTTGAGTACAGGAAAACGATTATATTTATTTGCTGCTAGCGCCATCTACGATTTACTAGATATTTGTCCAGCGATTGCAAGTACCCGCAAAGCATGTAGAAAGCTGTTTTACTAATGATTATCTCTTTTTTACAGACCATAAATGTAAATAAATATCTAAGTACAGTTAGTTATGTGTGTTTTATTAATTTTATTGTAAAAAAAGTTCTTTGGCATTAATAGGTTAATAACCATTGAGTTAACATTATATTGATCATTTACACTACTTACTAACATTTAATTTTAATTACTGTCCTATTAATTGGCAGCTTATAATAAGTAATCATTCAAGTTATATCCTTTAAATTTCCAGTAGTGAAATGCTATTTAAATTATCATAAGAAACGAGGTGTTATTTAAAAATGTATTGTTAAACTGTATAACTTGCCCTATGGTGTTACAGGAACATAATATGTTCTTGAGAATATTATTTGCTTGAATATAATATATAAATATAAAATGAAATGTACTGGGAATTCGAAAAGTCATTCTATTAATAAAAAAAACTGAATGATACTGAATGAAATGACGTTCTGAAAAAGTGATGCAAGTTTTAAAAGAAACAATATATATTCTAAAAATAACAAAGATTTACTCAACAACGAATTTCATTGTTTAAATATCCTGTCTGAGAAAATTGGAAAGATAAAAATTTAAATGTATTGTTTAGGATGATTATGATTTTATGAATATCAAAGACGAATTATTCATTCAAAATTTTCTTGTAAGGAAAAAATTGAACAAATATTATTTCCTTCGTGACTAAATCTTAATTTGTTGTGTAAGAAATTTTAATTTAAGTTTTTTCGATTAGAGGAATGAGAATAAACTTTTATAAAAAATTGGTATTTATTATAGTAATTATTAATTACTTATTAATTAATTATTAATTAACTATTAATTAATTATTAAAATCGACGGCAAATATTATTTGTTGAAAAATTTAAGGATGACAAATAAAACTAGTAGTAAAGAAAAAAATAATTTACTGTTTTAATAACTGAGAAATGTTTAATTACCTAAATCAGGGCTTCTTAAACCATGGGTCGTTACCCCATTTGGGGTCGCGAGAGATAAAAATACAATTTAACAGAAAATGTTTTTAACTTGTAAAATTATTGTTATAAAGATAAAATAACAATTATCGTAGATAAAAATATCATAAAATCTTCTAGTTCGAAAAGATTGTTTGTACCTGCATTTCTATTAAGAGTATAGTAATAACTTGAATAACATTTACTATGAATTAGAAGATGTTATAGGAATTTTAAAAAAATATAAATTTATTTTTCTTTTATATTTGTATGGGGTCGTCAAGAAACTCGCAATCATACATCGGGTCGTGAATTACAAAAGTTTAAGAAGCTCTGACCTAAATCATTATATTCTTCAACCTATTTAGACAAATAAAACAACTTTTAATTTAATTAATAAAATTTCTTTAAATTTATTTGTCCAGAGTGATTTTTAGAAGTCAAATTTATTTATACGTTTAATATATTTAAAAAATAGAAATGATTTTTTAAAAATTGGTAATTGATTTATTTAAAATCTTTAAAAAATTTGTTTTGATTTTTAAAAATATATATTTGACTTTTTAAAAATATTATGAGTGACCATTAACAAAACATGTTTAATCTTTATAAAAAAAAGTATTTAATCTTTATAATATTAAATTTGCCATTTATAATTGAGATCTTTAAAAATGTGATTAAATCAATATTATATATACTGAATCGGGATATACTATCTCATTTAATTTTGGAAATTAGAGGTTCAGTGCTTTATTTTGTGGTTGGAAACCTTTGTGGATAAATGTATTTGTGCGTTTTTATAACCAACAAATGCAATTTAATGAAAACTATTTCATGCTTATCTTTAAAGTAAGTTCAATACTAGAAGGCTATATTTTTTAAAATATCACATTTAACATATGTATTTCAATTTTTATTCTAGAAGATCAACTTATCATTTCTAAAGATTATTAATTATTTTATTAGTTATCATTACTGTTTTTGAAATGTTTTCTAAATATACAATTAATCATGTACTATACAAAAAAATCCAATTTCATTTATAGTGTTCCAAATAATAAGCAAAGCGCATTCATGAGTTTAAAATTCCAAGTCGATTTTTTAATAGTAATGTTTAACAATCAAAAATATTTTTTAAAGAGTCTGTTAACTTTGTAAAGTACAATCTCTTTAAAGATATACTAAAGAATCAAGATTGATTAGTGTGTATACTTGAAAAACGAAACCAAGTTTTAAATGGCCTAATATATGATGAAAAAGTTATTCCTTAGAAGTCACTATCGTTATATCTTAAATGAGTATCTTTTTATTTAACTTTTAAAATAAATTTTTAAAAATTTACAAAAACCAAATAAAAACCATTCTATATAAAATGTACCCTTTTGTTGAATAAAAGAGTTAATTCGAGATGTTAAAAAAACAACGAAATTTAATAATGAAATTTAAAAAGTGGTTTTCGAGCTTTTAGGGACGCAAAAGAACTTTTCGATACGGAATAATCAAAAGTCCTTGCAATATCCAAATTAATGTTGAGTAGCGCCAGACAATTTACGCGATCCTGGACCATTGTTTATCGCGGCGCCAACCATAGTTATATTCGATTTTATAACAGGAAATTTTTTGTTGCCTTAAAATGTAGGGACTACATAAAAGCACGAAATTTTTTGATCATTGTTTATAATTAAAAGATAACGCCAATAAAAAACTTTTCGTACGATATATTTCGATAGCATAACTATCATCTTCAGGTACTCAAAACCAACTAAAAATATTATGAATTAACATTTAATTTAAACAAATTATTTTTTATTAATTTAATTTTGTAATAAATAAATATTTATAAAATATATTCAAATAACTTTTAATTAATTTAAAATTTCATTTATATTATAAATTTTTAAAAAAATTAATGTAATTTGAAATTTTAATTATTTTAATATTAAAAAAAATTTTTTTTTAAAACAATACATAAACATGATTTAACATACGTAAACTATTTAAAAACATTCAATACATTCGTAGTCACAGCACTTTGCACATTAATCTTTGGATCCAATGACCTTATCAACAATTCTTCACATATCACGCGTTCCCAATAATTATTAAAACTTTTCAACAAAATTCTAAAATCTGACATTCCAATTTCACTTTTACAGCCTCGAAACAAAAAGTTTTTTATTGGCGTTATCTTTTAATTAAATCGTTGCCAAATTTATTTAATTATTTATTGTTTATAATGTTGCTATATTTTGGAGGCCCCCGAATTCGGAGGTCCATGTCAAATGACCCTCCTAACCCCCCCCCTCTTCCAGTATATATATATATATATATGCATATAAATTTATAACAAGAAAAATATAGTTTCTTTGAATTTCCTGTATTTTCATTAATTACTGCAATTAGGGAAGTATTTTATTTACTCAAATTTACAAGTGCTTATTTCGATAAACATTCAATATGTGGATTACTAGCATTTATTTGTGGAAGAAGTTAGCAAATGAGTTACAAAATATGAATTCAATTGATGTTACAAGTGTTGATGGTCTCGACTTGGTCCCCTACATCAAAGAATGATTACTCATGCAAAATTGAAAATATTACATGAATATTTCAGTAAACCTTGGAGAAGTACCTGATAGTGAATGCTACTTAATCCGGTCAATCAATTTGTTACATCGACCATGGAGAATAAAAAACCTTTTTATTCATCAGTAACACCTGAAAGGATGAAACTCCACACTGGGATATCAATGATATCATAGTAAGGAAACGGTTACAACTTCTAAATGTGTTTAATGTATCATTTTGTAATATTATTATATGTTTTTTACAATGAAAAATAATTAATTATTTCTTGGACTTAATCATGAATATTTTTATCAAGAAGCAACTAATAAAATTTTATGTGAATTTTCACATAAACTTTTGATTTAAAAAGTATTTCCAGAACTGTTTTCAGCATTTAGTAACTGTTTTTAAAAAATTCAGCATACAATTATGCACTTACATAACTTATAATTTATATAATTTCTGTGAGAAATCGCTGTTCAAGAATAATAAAATAATAATAATTATTATTGCTGAATTAAAAAGTTTGCACCAATAACACTATCACTACTTGTAAAGGTTTATTTCTCAATGTAAGCAACACCAACCTCCCCGCATTTAGCCATCGTGACGATATGCTCAAAATGCCGTTTTCATGAAAGTTTCTGGGGTATAAAGTCAGCCAATCCGTGACATGCTACAATAAAACAAAGAATTTTCCTCACAAATCTTTCCTTCAGTCGAGATTATGTCACTTTGCTTTTTTTCTTTTCTTAGAATGGTATACAAACTATACAAACACGTTTATAATGTTTCTTCTTACGTTTTCTGAGTATAATTCTTCTCAATAAAATTCAATATAAATATAAAACCATTTAACCCAGATGTTTTCACTTTATTTCTGAAAATCGAATTTGTGTTAAGGTTTTGTATTCATTCTGCGTTAGACAAACATGTTGTGATATATATGGTCAATAAATAATGTTCACAAATACTTCAAGATCAATATTTCCTTTACCTTGTAGTTTCTATTTTTATTTGTGAAAGAAATAAAACTAGTTAGCTATAAAATATAATTTGTCAAATAGTATAGATAAAATGAAATATTTTCTAACTTATCATCCGCGCATTACAAAATGTGCCTAATGTAGTACAGCTCGCATTTTGATGATTTTACGCTTAGTTGTAACTACAGCTATTTAGATGTGGTTTGTCTAGAATTTGCTACTGTGTGTTTCTTTAAAACATTTTTCTTTAAATTCAATTTTTATTTATAAGTAGTGAAAAAAGCAAGATTGGCATTATTTGTGATTTTTCTTCTAGAAAGTTGGCAATTTTCAAAATCAAATCCATATAAAGTATCGAAAAATTGAAAAACTGTTTGGAATGGAGCTTTGTAAAAAGTAAAACCGTATTTAATTCTTTTAATAATTTTTTCAGAAAGAAAATTTTGATCCGTTCAATTCAATCTTAAGGCCTAAGACTAAATCCTAGATGAGCCACTGATATTAGAAAATGGAAAGATAAATCTATCCTGTTCAATTGAAGCATGATTCTATTAATATTTCAAAAATAAAACTTGTCTATCTTATATTAAAGATGAACGGAAGAATCAGAAATCTAATTGAAACCAAAATATAAAAACCTACAATAAACAGAGAATTATATAATTTAAATAAATAACTATAAGTCATTTCCGCATTGTTTATTCATAAAACATTTATTACGGTTACTTAGTGTTACTTAGTTATTTACCCCAATAAGTGAGTCTGATGAATCAAGTGGACGATGTAAGATGATATAGTTTGGAAATTCCAGTTAAAAAACCCACAATAAAACATGTGAACTCTTATAGAAGTTTCTTTTTGGTCATTTTTAAAGAATGCAACTCTAAAGTACCCTTTATTCATTGCGCCGTCCGAACATTTATGATAACATACCTGATAGTAGGTTCACTGGAAATACCAGAGTAAAACTTGCAAACAGAAATTGTGTCGATATTTATTCCTTAACATTCGCGGTGTTTATTCTATTGGCAAATTCCTTTAAAGTTTATCTAAACAGAAACTTAATGGCGAAATTCGATAGTAAATAAAATGTTGTGTGATTCAAGTCCAAGCGGAATTAGAAAAAAACAATTTCATGTTTCGTTACAACTTTGTTTTTGAATTAATTTAAAATTTGGTCGGGAAAACCTGTAATTGCCTGTCTTAAATTGAGCTTTGAAAATATATGTATATATTAATGGGAAATGGGAAAACATTTTGTTGATAAAAGTTCAAACGTCAATCATTTTGGTAAAACTGATGAAGAATCTCAACAAATTTATTCATAGCAAAATCCAGATGAGGAAAACTGTTGACCAGAAATTCGAATTAACAAAACAGATGTACTAACCCCATTCCCGTGTGGAAAATACCAGCGTGCGCATTTTCAACTGGGTAAATATAGGATAATTTATTTATTATAGTTATCAGTCGAATTAAACCACAGCTTCAATATTTAAGTCAAATATTGTAAAGTTCGATTCTAAAGGTGCTCTTTTCATTAAATGAAAAATAGAATGAAAAAGTTCAAATGACAAAAAAATCATTAGGTAAACAGAAGTTTAAAAAAGTGAATTTTGGTTTAAACGAGTGGTCTTCAAACTGTGATCCGCGGAACCTCTCTGGTGGTTTCGTGAGTCAAAATAAGAATTCTGAAAAAAACTAAGATATATTTTTGAATGATGGATAAGGATTTACCGAAAAAAAACCTTATAGTGCAATGGTAATTTTTTTAAACTGTATTTAAAAATTTAACATAAAAAGGAGACAAACTAATTCTCAAATCTATAATTTTTATTTGAAATTCAGGGTAAAATTATATTGAAAATTATAACGTTCATTTTATAAATTTTTTTAATTTATTATCATTAGATGAATCATCAAAAAAGTTTCAAAATGAAAAAGCAAATTGCAATATTTGTAAAATGTGGTTTACAAAGGTGGAACAACATCGACTTTGTTAAGTCATTTAAAAAGTCAGCATAACCTCAACCAAAAGTTGAAACAAAGGGACTGCCGATGTATATCCAAAAGCCGGACCTTCAAAAAAAATCTGTCTTCAGTCTAATATATTGTAGTTGGTACTACGACAAAGCTTTGAAGAAATTGTATCAAAATTAGCAGCTTTAGATGGTTTGTATATAAGGCAAATTACAATAAGTGCTCGTGGTTATAAGTGTTCCAAATTCGACAATACTGTAATGAACCTGATTTTAAATTTTGCTACAAAAATTGAAAATAAACTTAAGGAAAAAATCAAATCAAAACAATTCAATTAACATTAACTTTTGATGAGTGGACAAGCTTACGGGTTAGAAGATAGCTGGATCTGAATCTTTATAATTCCGATTTGAAATTGATAAATTTGGGCTAAATCCGCATACACGGAAGTTGTGATTCATATAAAACGAGGGAACTAATTAATCAACGACTTAATAAATTTGGATTGGTTTAGAAAAATGACATTGTGGCAACAACATGTGACGGAGCATCAGTAAATGTTAAATTGGGCAGAGAATCAGAAGCTGAAATTAATCTATGTGTGAACCACGGGTTACATCTTGGCGTTACAGACATTTTATATTAAAATTCATCCCAATTATTAGAAGCAACAATAGAAACAAATAAATTCGACGAATCTGATTGTGATATCCAATAATATGAGGAACTCGAAAATGAAGAATATTATGAAGTTGAATATTTTGACATTTCACATTTATAGAGTAATGTAATTTTTTCGAAGCAACCGGAAAAAGTACAAACAACTTAGAATTACTTTTCAATGCCTAATTACAGTAAAGCCAACCTCAACGGACTCAGAAAGAACCTTTTCTGTATCTTGGAATTTTTGCAGCAAAATTAGAAGTTGTTTTGGTGATGAGTCGATAAATGCTTTAGTATTTCTAAAATACTATTTTCTTTCGAAAAAAGAGAAAAATTTTTCATTCAATTTTTTTTACTCAGCTATATTTGTACTATTTTAATAAATTGTGCCTGGTTTTATTGATTTTTGTAATACGAAAATGAATTTTTCCATCTGAATTGTAATGAAAAATAATAACTAAGAAAGAATAATTTTAGTTACTGAAGTTTTGTAGCAAAGCAATACAATAAGGGCGATTTTATTACAAATTTAATTTTTTCATTAAAAACCCGGTTTTAACCGGGTTTTAGATTGGAAAAACCCGTAAAATCGGTTTTACAAGAAACACGGTTTTTTGCAAACCCTAAATCCATGCGTCAACAAAATTGGAAGACCAGCGGGTGTTTTTTACATGTAACGGGTGTAATACAGCATACATTGGAGAGACCTCTCGTCATCTCTGTGCTCGAGTTCTTGAGCATTGTCGATTTAAGGGTTTGAACAATATCAGTGATAATAATTACGTGCGAATCGTTGATAAAATCATGGAATTCGAAAAGTAAAATCGTTTGCGTGGTAAATTGAAGATATTTTGATAGTTTTTGTTGTTTTTCCAATGTATTAAATGGATAAATTGCTAAGTTAAATAACTTGGGATTTAAAATTTTTAAATTTATCGATTGATGATTAAAAATATTTTTGATGTGAATTAAGTATTATTTTTAAAATGTTTTTAAAAATAAAGTTTAAATTAAAAAAAATTTAATTTTAATTTTAAGAAATTTTAATAATAATTTCGTTATTTTTATCATTAAAATTTATTCACAGTCAAAAATTAATTTAATTTTTAATAAACTTAAATTTTTCAAAATTTCTATCGATTAATTTTAGGAAAATTATCCATTATATTTAAATATATTTTATTCCATACTTTCATTCACTCATGTCATTATCAAGTCAAAACGCAATAATTTATGCATTGTGTGCTCTTGCACTGGCCCAGGTCTCCAATCAAAAACTAGAAAGCTTTTGATAGATTTTATATATAATTACAAATTGATTAAAATATGAGATATTACTAAAGTATATAAAACAAATAAATTTGAAAAAAACTGAAAAATTTTAATTTTTCATTGACTTTTGACTTTATTGTTTAATCTTATCATGCCTTATCGTATGTTCTTTTTGGAATTTACTACCAATTCTTAGTTGAATGCTGAAATCAGTTCCGATTAGTTCCGGAAACCACTGTAAACTTAAGGAACTTTAGAATTACTTTGAGCGGTTATGTTGCTTCCATTAAATCCAAAATGGAATTATTAATCACGAGCGTATTTAGTATAGAATAATTGATGCGCTTTCTGTGGTTTCGAATTTGGGATTAATTATTACAGGAGGAACTAATAATGGTAACGTTGATCGGCGTGTATTTCCCAGGATTTTTCTCGTTCTACTTTCAGTGTTATGGAGACAATTGTGGGAAAAATCAGCTAGCAAAGCAGCATATTATTACTTTGTAAAAATTTAAATAGTGAAAACACATTAATTCACCAGCCAATAAATTCTATTGTAGTAGCATGCGTGAAATATTTTTGATAAATAGTTGAAATTTAGTTAAAAACGCGTATTTATTGCGGAATTCCAGCGAATACAATTCTGTCAGGACATAAACGGATATATTCCACTCACTATTAAAGCTTCTATTTATGTATCATACTTTATATCAATTTTTAGTAACCAAAAAATCTCACAAATTAAAATAATTCAAAAATTAAATTTTTTAATTGCATTTTTATAAATTACTTAGATTTTTAGCTAATTATCAAATTGCTTAGGAATTACTTAATTTATTATTTGTTTATAAACAAATACTTTCTCTTGTAGTTTGTATCCGGTATTATCAGACTTTAAATCAACATCAATGCTTCAAAAAATTTATACTAATGATAAAAATCTTAAATTACCAATAGTTGAAAATGAATCTATTTATATTTACTATATTTATATTTATTGCAAGGTTAAAAATAAAAATTTAGTTTGAAAGAAATATAGAATTTTAAATTACCTGAAGAAATTGTCTTAAGTCTTCACTTCTAGTTGTTTCTTCATTTGCTTCTCGCTGTCTGCGTTCGATTTCATTTTGGTCAAGCTCAGTCAAAACGTCTTCAGCTTCAGGATCTTTATTTTGATAAGTATTAATTAAATCATCCACTCCGTTAATATTTAGAATTTCAGATTTTTTCGCACAAGATTCATTTGATTCTTCATTGTGCGTTGGATAAGCTGTGACGTCGAAAATGTGAGACGAATCATATTTTGGATAGTTTGTATAGTGTAAAGTAGTTGAAACTTCTGTAGCCATTACAATGTATTCATCTACAACTAATTAATTACAATTTTCTAACAGTTTAAAAGTATTACGAAATAAATTTTCTTTAATTTTAAAATTTAATTAAAATTATCAAACTATTTTACATAAAATCAATTCTAAATTCAATATGTACTTAAAACATTATACTTATATTAAAAAATTAAATAATAAAAAAACACTTTTCAATTAAAGATAATATAAATACTTGTCTTAAACAAATTGTCTAAATGACATTGTCTTTAAGTTTTAAAATTCTTATCTCATTATTTTAGAAATAATAATGAATTAAGTAAGAAAGCTAATTTATTTTTTCAATTTAATTATTTTTTAAATAAAACTGTTTTTTTAATGTAAAAGTTTTACTCTTAAATTTTGTCATTATTGAGAAGTTACTAGGGGATTGTGAATATATTAATTCTACTAAATTGTAAAATGTAATAATCTTTTGTTGGACTGAAAACAAAAATTAGTAATAACAAGTAAGTATAATTAATAGGCTAAATACAACTTAATGCAAACAGTAAACAAAAATCTACTTAAGTCAAATAAAAGGTGTATAATTTGTGGGTTTCTGGGTGTTGAGATTTTTTAAAACTAAATGGTTGTTACCTAGACAACCCCATACAAATATCTTTTGCTTACCACTCGGCACTCATTGCTAAGCAACGTTGGAACTGTGTTTGAGTGGGTGGAACGTCTGCAAAAAGTGAGCGCTATTGCTAATGCTATAATTGACCTAACGATCCATGGGTCCAACGAGCTGCCTTTAGAAGGCCTGTGCTCGATTTCGATTTTTAGGTCCCATTATTCTCCTATCTCCTTCAAATGTTAACCTATACTCTCATATCATTTATCTTTATGTCTATTCCCATAGTCCTTCTTATCGTTTTCTGTGTTGATGATTTTTCTATGGCCTGTAAACCCTTCGTTATGTTAAATATCCACACCATATCTCTCTTACCCTTATCCCTATTATTACTACAATGTTCTTTATTATTGATACTAGCATTATCATTGTTACTATTATATGTATCATTCTAATCCATTATCACTTCTATTACTATTATTATTATCCTTATGATTAACATTACTATTATATTTATTATTATTATTATTATTATTATTATTATTATTATTATTATTATTATTATTATTATTATTATTATTATTATTATTATTATTATAGTTACCATTATCCTTACTATTTTCATTATTATTATCAAAATTTTTTGTAGGGATTCGTCCTTATTCCTAGCTTTATGAAAATATTTTACCGATATAAAAATTTAGCCGTAATCCATCCTCATTTTTCAGTTTTCGATGAAGGGTTTTCATTGATTCGGAAAATTTGAGCAGCGTTCTGCCCTTATTTTACAGTTTTATAAGAATATTATACTAACAATTGAACAACATTCCACTTTTTCTTTACTATTTTTGATAAGTATTTTAATTATTTCCGAAAATTTGCGCAGCGTTCTGCCCATATTTTCCGTCTCATATCAAATTAATTTATTTAATTATTAGATATTATTTAAAATTTTCTTTTCATAATTTTGGTCGTTTGGATTAATCTTTTGCCGATGGCTATTCATTTTAACTGTTGCAACGATTTCGCAATTTTTCCCACTACCCTTTCCTTTTCTTTGTCCTTATGATCTATGTATGTTCATATTACATTTAATGAGTGCCCACTGGACTACTCAATGTTAGTGATTTTTAGTCGATTGTTGTTAAATATTTTATGTCGATTTTATCGAAATTAAGTGCAAGAAAGCTGAGCCAAAAGACCTAATCTCAAGCTACTCTCTTTCGCTATTTAGTTCAGTGATTTGACGTTTGGGCTCCTGCGTTCTCATGCCGGAACCTTCACGGGCACGACTATTGGCGGATGAACCGCACTTACACAGTCGATTGGGGTGTGCGATTTTAATTACTTGCAGTTTGTTTGGCTGTGGGCCAAAAAATAAATATATAAATGTTACCGTACAAATCGGGTAAAAGTCTCGAATGCATAAAACCGTTTATTCATATAATTGTTGGAAGTTCATAAATGGGCATGGCCAGTTCACAGCATCATAATTTATTGTTCATAAATAACATTTTCAATCCGCATTATCATAATAAATAAACATTGTCAATTCATGGTTCATAACATTTTTAATAGCATTAGGTTATCGATCAATAAATTCATAATTATCAATGCGTTTAAAGTTAGTTGCAACACACACTAACCACAGTAAACTTGCTCAAAACAAGTCTCAAAGTGAGACTGAAAATCAATATTTCAATTAAGTTGAAAGTAATACTGCAAAGTAGTTGATAATTTGTGAAAACACATCAGCATATATACCTATAATTTGACCTTAACCTTGCTTGTTATGTTTATTGTGTTGGGCCAGAACGTAAACGGCCTTCAAAATGTTTAAATGGATCAGAAACACACACGCAAACACAACACGCAATTTAAATAAAACCCCCAAAACACCAATTAAACCATATAAAATCTGAGAAATAAAAGAATTAAATATAAAATAAGAAACATAAAAATAAATTAAAATAATAACAAAATGCACCAAGATCCGCACGATACCTACACAAATATAACAAGAAAACACGACAAATTCGACGAAATTGGAAAAATCAATTAAAGTTCATTAAAGCAAGATTTAAATCGGAAAATTTGAATTAGTAATAATTCAAATAAAATTCTAAATAAAAAAATTATAAAAATAAATCGAAAAATAATAAAAATAAATATTAGAATTTGCTAGAAAACAACAAGGTCGAATTTTGTTTTACTACATCAAATTTTACACACCAAAAATTTAGGTATATATACTGATCCATTTTCACATTAAAGTTAACCAAAAACCATTTTAACCAAAACTATTTTAACTAGTTTAAAACTATTTTTTCGGAATATTCCAAACTATTTGAATCGTTTTTAAACATTTAAATCTGTTCGAGATCATTGTTTTGAATTTTTTAGGAATTTTAGGTGAGAATCATTGATTTTGGAATCCTCCTTCCACGCCCCGTACCTTGCATCTCTATAGAGCTCTGCTCGGACGTCGGCGTGGGAAGAGAGACATTTGGTTTATTGTATGAATTTAATAAACATTATTATACATAATTTGTCTCATATATAATTCATTTTATATGTTTAAAAGATGTCGAAATTTTTCCGGCCCACAGCCGAAACCTAACGCAAGATAGTAAAATCAACATAGTGCAGATGCATGTAAGAGCGTGGACAATCGCCAATGATATGCACCCGTGAAGACTCAGCGTGCGCAACGCAGCGGTCGTAACGTAAATATCTATCCCTATAGCTGAAGCGAGGAATAAGGAAGAAGTCTCTGGCTGCTTCCTCGTTTCTCAATTCAGAAAAATCGACCTAAAATCACATTACACACGGCTTAAACTTATCACACCGAGTAGTCCAGTGGGCACTCAATAAATATAACGTAAACACAAATGCGCCTAGGATCTATTAAAGGGAAAAGGTACGGGGATAAACTAAACTAAAGTCATTGATAGAGTTAACCTGAATTAACAATTTGAATTAACTTGATCATTAGTGTAATAAATTGAATCTATTTTCGAAATAACTATCATTAACTTAAATCACCTTATGTATAAATTGATTAGAATTAAATTAAATTATGGATTCAAAAAATAAATTAATTACAATTATCTCATAGAGTAAATTAAATTAAGTTACGGATAAAAATAAAAATTAGTTACAAATAATTTTCGATCGAATTAAATGATAGAGTAAAGGTAAACTAATTATAAATGTACCATTCGGTGACTTGAACTAATGTTGAAAAACAATTTAATTAATAGTACGCCAAATTACATTTGAAAATAGAATATTGTAAGCAACTCAGTGAGTCCCTTAAACTGATTTTATCTATCAAGTTAAAAAGTTTTCATTAAAAGTAAATATTTCCTTAATTTAAGTGGATTTAAATAAAAATGATGGTTAAAGAATTTATGTGACTCACGGGTTTAACTTAGATCAAGTCCTTGATTAACAATTAAAGCAGCTCGTGTAGTAATAAAATAAACTTGGATGTAAGGGAAAGTAAAACTTAGAATTGTTAAGTCAAACGTTGGAAATAGTTTATTAAACTTGATTAACCTATCTATTGATTTAACCTAAGTTAACGATAAAGAAAATCTCTAAGGTAATTAGTAAGGAAAACTCAGGATGACCGATCGGAAAATTTGATCCAATAAATTGCAAAAAATCAAACCAAATTTCACTAAATAGTAAAGTAATCCACCAATAAAAATCAAAACAGATTAGGGGAAAGTAAGATGAATTCACGTTTTAAATTAAGATGTTGGCTGAAGTAATGAAAGGCTCCACTAGTCAAATGTTTAGTAATTTAAGTTAAAGGAATTAAAACGATGCAATCTGTTTATACTTCTAACCGAAATAATAATAATACCTTTCAAATCTCCACATAAATTGCCCAGCGAGGAGTTTGGTACAATAACCCGGATCCCACACCGAGTACCAAATATCCGAATGGCGGTGAGTAAAGCGTAACCGGAAGAATGCGCGGCCAAAAGACGCCATGGCTTGAGAGTCAGTGTGAGGCCTCAAATATACCCAAAAGTCACTGATGAGCTCAAGTCCGGTGAAACAATGAGAGATAATATGAATAAGATGAATATGCATATGAGTAAAGATGAAATCGATAGGATATGACTATGATTAGATTAAACAGTAAAGATGAGATATGATTACGATTAGATATTAGAGGCCATAGAGTGCCAGATGAGATACAATTATGATTAGATATTAGAGGCCATAGAGTGCCAGATGAGATATAACTATGATTAGAGGCCATAAAGTGCCAGATAAGATATGATACGAATAAAGATGAAATATGAATAGGAATAGATATTAAGGTCACAGATGACCAGTAAACGAGTTAAAGCCGAAGGCCGAAGAGCCAACGGAAATTATAGAGGGCATAGAGCGCCAGCGATTGAGGATTAAGTAAATGAATTTTTGGGGAGACATAGGAAAAATAATTAATGGATTGAATGAGAGTGTGAATATGATGATTTTATTATTGATATTATGATATAGATAATTGATACGACTATATAGATAATTGATAAGACCATATAGATAATTGATACGAGATTAATAGATAATTATTACGAGGTATAGATAATTAAAAATAGACTTAAAATGAGGGGGGTGAGTCAGATGAAGAAGACCACCACGATAAATGCGAACAAGGGATAATAACGTATATAGTATGATAAATGGAGGAGAAATTGGTATAGAGTATAGAATATTGGAGTGTTATTTATTTTTAGGAATCAATAGTCAAACAAAGCAATCCAAGCCAAGTGCAAAGCAAAGCAAAGGAGAAAATATTTCAGAGCAAACGACAAAGCAAAGTGATAACAAAGAAACTTGAATAAACGAGCAGAAAAGAATTTGGAATAAACGTCAGAGTAGCCACGAGTAATAAGCAACCAGAAGTTCAAAGCAACCAAAGCAAGAGAAGAGAAACCAGTCAAGCAAACGAATAACCGTAAACATTGATAGCATCAGCAACTATACGAGAAGCAAAAGCCAAGAGAATAGAGAAAAAAGTTTATTAAAAACAGAAGAAAAGAAAAAAGTTCGTTACAGCAGAAGCGTCAACACCAGAGTATCAACTACAGCAGCAACAGGAACCGGCACAGATAGTGGATTAACCGACGTCGAATTCAACAGTAGCGAAGAAAACGAAATAAACGATACAGAAAACCGGTTGCCAATAATAGAATCAGAAAACGAAGAAGAGAGATTAAAAAACTTAAACCCAAACATAGCAAATTCCACAAATTCCAACATGACTTCAACTCCGGATGCAAATGCAATGTTAAATAACAACAATGTGATGATAGGAGAATTCAGAGAAAAATTTAGAGGAGAACCGTTTGACGGGAGTCTCAACAAATTGGATACATTTATAAAAGAATTCGAAGTGTATAAAAATATCTGTCACTGGACAGATCAAAAAGTAAAAGAGCGACTACCCTTATATTTGAAAGGGAGCGCACAGGATGTATTTGTGGAAGAAGCAAGAGATATAACGAAACTGACAACGTGGACAGAGATTAAAGAGTTCTTAATAAAAATATTCGGAATAGAGAAAAAGGGAAATAGGAAGATATTAGACTTCCTGCATCGAAAACAAAGACGAGACGAATCAAATGCAGTATACGCATGCGAACTAAAGAAATTGTGTAAAGAAGCCTTCGGAGAACATGATTTGCCCGAAGATAAAATGGTAGACGTCTTCATAAGAGGAATCAAAAGAGAAGACATACGAGCCAACCTTGGATGCCTGGCACCAGAAACGTTAGATAAAGCAGTAGCAATCGCAAATAGATGTGAAGCCCATCTGGGACTGGGATATCAAGTGGCAGTCTTGGCCACAGAACCAACAACATCGACAGTCAATGCCAACAATCAAAACAACAATATCAATCCAGCCATGAATCAATTCATACCCAGAGCACAACAGATGTTCAAGCCACCAGCAACAAGAAATCCAGAAGATAGAGGTAATAACCAAGTAAGCTATAATAATAATTTCAGGAACAAACCAAACGCAAACGAACAATGCTCCACATGTCAAAAAATGGGACATCGATCAGAAAATTGTTTCCGGAATTACAACTGCCAGATATGTGGTAAACGAGGGCATACTGAGAGAATATGTCAACAACTTAACAGCAAAGCGTGCTATAATTGTGGTCAACAAGGGCACATCGCAAGGCGATGCAACATAAGAGGAGAGTCAAATCAATCAAGACCAAACAATAATCCTACAAGAAATCCACAAATTAACGTGATACAAGAAATAGACATGTTACGGGAAACATTACAACGAATGCCCATGGAATTAAAAGAGATGATGCAACAGATGCCCGCCAATATACAACAACAACGAATCAATGTAATGAGAAGCAATGAGGAGATTCAAGAGCTGCGAACTAGAGAATATCAAGAGCAACAACAAGCTGAATGGCAAAGACTACAAACAGAAGAAGCCCAGGAAATCCAGCAAAGATGGGAAAATCGAAAACAAACCCCGAAAAGAATTAATATGATGAGGATGGAAATTCCAGATGAAATTCACACTGCGGAGCAGTGTGTTGAGAACGAAGGGGGGAGGAAATATGATAACTGATAACGAGAAAACAGTTGAATTGAATACGATGGAGAAAATAGAGGCCATCAAAGAATTTACAGAGGAGGAAAAACAGAGACGTCGACAACTAAAAGAAATGACAACTGAGAAATCAGACGAACCAGAAACTCAAGAAAGTAATCGAGCAGAGAGGATGATAACGGAGGATCAAAACAAGGAAACATTGATGTACGAGATAGACGAACTCGAAGATGAAATTATAACGCAAACAATAGATAATGCACTCGAGAAAATAAAGCAAGAGGAAGCTTTAGAACAAGAGGAGGATCAACTAAAAGAAAAAGAAGCAATCCTAAACCAAGAGAAAGCGGAACTAAGAAAGAAGGCACTAATATTAAAAATAGACGGAGCGTTAAAACATCTAGAGCAAGAACAAGCACTAGATCAAAAAATAGAAGTGATGGCAAAGAAAGCGCTAGCTCAAGAAATGGAGGAGCCAAAATTGGAACTACAAAAAGATGAGCAAGAAGCATCAACGTCACAAGGAAAAGAAAAGATATCAGATCCAATAATAACAAAAAATCGAATCCAGAGGATACTGCTACAAAAAATAGAAACAAGAATCAGAAAAGAAAAGCCCACGTGGAGTGAAGCTCAAATCGAGAACAGAATAAAAGAGATATGGTTCCAAACAAAAGGGCCAACAAAGATAATGAAAGAAGAGGAACAACTACATATTAATATGTTGAGACAAATACCAGACGATCAAACAGATGAAGATGAAAGTGAAATAAGCAGTCTGGGCGGAGAAATATTTCAATCATGTGAGGAAAACAAACCGTATAAAGATGAAGCAAAATCCGAACTAGAGGAAATGGAAACAAACGTGCCAAGAGAAGATGAAACCGAGATATTAAAAGAAATCAACGAGATTGTAGAAGAAGTAGATCGAAACCAAATGTTCCTAAACCTCAGAGATACAACCGCATACAGCAGAATAATGAAACTAATTGCGAAAGGATATCAACAGGATAATGATACATTTACGGCATCATGGAAAGATATGATAAAAAAGTACCAAGAGAATCTGAAAGAATATGATAGAGAAGAGTATCAGGTAATTATTGATTTTCCAGAGATACCTAGACAGATAATAGCAACAAGAGGCGAAAGTACAAACGAGCTGTACGATTGGGTAGTGAAGAAGCTAGGACCCAGTTATAAAAATAAACCTTTATATTATCAAGGAAGAAAAATAAAGCGAGATATACACCTAGCGGATGCTCTAATATGGCCAAAAGGAATAAATGTGGTAACGTTAAACAAAAATGAAAGCGAAGAAACGACAGCAGAAATATGGCAGAAAATTCAAATATTGTATACCAAAGAAATAAAACCTGGATTAGAAAAAGAGAGACAAAAGATAATGAGGCAAAACCAGATAAAAATGACAGAACAAGCAATAGATCAAGCCAGAAAATATATTAACCGATTATCGTTAACCAGACCAATTTCAATGAAAATATTCGTAGAAGCTGTACGGGATACAGACATAATGAGATTCAATAATGAGAAAACAGATGAGTTGATAGCCAAATATGGAGAGCACCAAAGAGATATGAGGGGAGATGAACCAATAAAGATAAAAATAAAGCTACCTAATGATGAAATAAAGGAAATATTGGTGGACCCCGATTGCCAAATGCATGAATTGTACCGACGAATAAACCGAGAAATTATACAACCGATAATCGAAAGTAGTGATGACGGTATGGTAGAAGACGTGGCTATAATGTATCACAAACGGCAAATAAGTCCGCGAGAACGAACCCCGATATACGAATTAGGTATATGGGAAGACGGACAAACTATTAATATCATAGCCATGGATGAACCAGAGAGAAAAAATACAACAAAAAAGGAACAACAGATCCAAGAGTTTCAAGAGGAAATGAAAAGAAAAATGGACCAAATATTAACCATCTACCAGTTATGGAGACAAGATGCGAAGTTGAGCACAAAATTGCAACCTATAGACGACTCGAGATGCCGATCAACACCATGGAAGAAGGCGTATGATGAAAAGACGAAGGAATGGAAATGGAAAATGGAGAGAACCGAACCAAAGTGGAGAAAATACGTACCAGGAGAAGCGCCGGAAGACGCAGCTAACGAAATAACCTTAGAGTTATATGAAGATGAACCATATGAAAATTTACCAGAGGAAATGATAAACGAAATGGAATGGCAACCAGAAGAAGACGAGGAAATAAACGATAGAGCTCGACTAGCGCCATACACATGGAAAATAGGTGGATGGGCTGAAAAAGTAAAATCGGCTGAAGAAGAGAAAATCATCGGTATCACTAGTCATCAATTCTATACAGAGATCGGAGGATACCGAATGAAATTGAGAGTATACCCAAACGGAGATGGGGTAGGAAAAGGAAAATACCTCTCAGTGTATTTTCTATTAGCAAGAGGCAGATATGACGGCAAGTTAGAATGGCCATTTAATCGAAAAGTCACAATTTCAATCGCTAAACCCGGAAAATGGGAAGGGCGACATAGCGAAAAATTGGGAGTAGACCCAAGATCTATGATAAGTCAAAAGCCAAAATCCACTGAAAATGTTGCAGGAGGAGTACCACAATTTCTACTGAAAAAATATGTAACACCCCAATTCGTAAAGGATGATACGATATATATTACAATCGAAGTAGAAACGGAACGGGAAATGAAATTGCGAATTCAACAAGAACAAGCGAGACCACGAATTAGCGTACTCGAGAAACGAATTCCAGGAATAAAATATTTGCCCACAGATATAGATGATCCTGTGGAAGAAGGATTAACAAGATTAACAGAAACACAAAAGTGTAGAGAGTTAGCAGCAATATTGAGAACCGGAGCAAAGAATCAAAGACGAACTGTAACAGATTTAGCAAAATGGATAATCGATTCTTGTAACAGAGTGGAGAACCTGCGAAATATCGTAAAGGAAATAGAGGAATATCGGAGAATGTACGCGTGGTACCCAGAACAATTTCGAGAAATTATCCGAAAATGGAAACATACCGAATGGGCAGCCGAAGCAATAGAAAAGTATAGTTTAAAAATTATGACGCCAGATTTCGAACCAATCGAAAGAGAATTTTATATCACTGCCAAGGTGAGTGAAGTGAAAAAGAGAATACCGTATGAACCGCCATTTCATTTACAATACCAAGGACGATCATTAGACGACGATCTCGAAATCGGAGTTACGCAAATGCAATTGGGATTAATAAATATATTAACAGTAGCAAAGATCGCGGGTAGAGAACTCAATAAAAGAGAAATCAAAACGAAAACGCCAATAGGACGACAGGAAAGTCTAAATACGCCAGAAGTTCCACCTGCAGCAGATGAAGTAATCGTCATCACAACAGGAGACGAAGAGATACTGAATGATCTAAATGATATTGTGGATGAAGAAACAACCAGGAGAATACCGGAATCAAGAGATTTGTTCATGACAGAAGATGAAAACGATATGATAACAGATGAACCAGACGAGCTAGTATGTGGCCAAAGACAACCAGTCGAGATTATAGAGCCAGATACCGAAGAGGAAAATAAGAAGAAAGAGAGAAGACGCCGAAGCTCGACAGGAGACGAATGGGATAATTGGATAAATGAACGAGGAGCTACAACATCCAGAGAAACAGCAGACGAACAACCCAAACGAAAAGAAACAGGTACGGCAATGGAAAAGAAATCCAGAGGACGACCAAAAATTGATAAACCAGCTCCAGAAAGGAAAACTAAAGAACAAATGCAGATGGATCAATTGACAACGAAATTAAACAAGCTTAGCCAAGTAACGAAACAGTTACAAGGAAAACTAAAAGGTCAGGAACAAGGAGCAAAGTGGATCAACAGATTAATAACTGATATGCTGGGATTAGCAAATCCAGAAATAAAGAGAAATTTGAAACTTAATAATATCGGAGCAGAAGCGAAACAGCTTTGGGGCAGCAATAAAACCAATAATAAATAAAATAATGGATAATAAAGTACGAACCACAACTAAAGATCCAGAGGAATTATTGTTGATAATAAATCACTTAACGAAACGATCTGATGACCCAAATAGATATTTGGTAGGAATGGCCTACCTAATGTACAATACGATAGTGATATACAGAAAGCGAACTCCAAGATACAACCCAAACGGATATGAATTTGCAATAACAGACATTATCAGGAAAGTAATTGAACCATTCATCCTAACTCAAGGTGGATGGCAAGCTTTTATAAATCTGGTAAGTAAAGATGATCAAACCGAAATAATGCAGACAAAGTTGAAAGAGTTATTAACGGAATTCGAAACAACAATTAATGCAAGCGACCCAAAGACAGCCAGAAAAGGAATGAATGCGATAATCACTACAATACTCATATGGATGATGTGCGTAAAAGGAGTAGAACCGTTTGTAGTATATGATTGCGATAATATAAAGATTGGTGATAAATATTCACTAAAAGAAACGGAAGAGTGCAAAGCTGCAAACCCCGGTAAATTGCAGACGACGGCAACAGCAGTATCATATAATGTATACCAAGAAGTAGATTTCATAAAAACGGAAATCAAGGAATGTTCAGTAACAAGGAAAATCGTAGCATTTCATTGCGGACATCACTCGCATTCAACAATTATAGAAGCGGGAACGGAAACAACAGTGGTATCAGTAACGCGGAGCGAATGTGAAGAAGGATTCACGACAGGACGCATCTCAATAGCTGGACGAGTAAATGTAGCAGCTGAGGAAGGAAAAATAAAAACTACCCGAGTATATGCTGCGGGGAGAATAACGGCTGGAGACGGGACATGCCAAGGAGGAGAGTACACCCTATTGAATCAATTAGTCAAAGGAGTAGTAGTGATTGAAAGCTATCAAGTAAAGTTGGAAAAATATCAAGGATATTTTGATCCGGACACACAAGCGATGAAAAAGTATCCCCAATGTCTAGCAACAGATAGATCATGTAATACGGGAATGTCAACGATCGTATATCACGCCGATACCAGAACTTGCAGACTCACCTTATTGAAAAGCGCAATATTTGACGAAGTGCAAGGACGAGTGCACAGTGAAACAGAAACTAACACGCAAAAGAGCGCACTAGATGAATTACGGAGAACCGGAAGAATCGGAAAACCAACGATAACCACAACTATCGGATCAGAGGTCACGCCAACGGTAGTAATATCAACAGATACAACAATTGGAATGAGATTCATAAAGGGGCGAATGGTAAGTAAATGTGATGAAATGGTAGCCAGTACCAATTATAAAGGAATATTTTTATCACGAACAGCAATACCGAACGCAAAAGCGCAAATAGACCCCAAAGATGTGAAACTATATCTGTATATAAATAACAAGATGGATTTCTTATATCATAAAGGACTGGCATCAACGGAAAAAATATACTATGATTTAGTTAAAAATGACTGTATCTTGAACAGAGAAATACTAAAAAACAAAATTAGCAATGGCAATCACAAATCCAGATAATGCAATCCCGCTATTACCACTCCAAGAAGGATATTTTGGGAGAATTGTTGGAGAGGTTATGTATACATACAAATGTGAAAAGACAATTGCGAAACTACCAGAGAACTCAACGATTCCAAGAGATAAATGCATAAACGAATTAGAGATAATGCACAAAGGAAAAATCAGATTCGCTCAACCAGTAACAAGGATGATAAATCCTGAGAAATTCGTACCCAATATGTTTAGTTGTAGTAATGTATATGGACCGTTATTTGAAATAAGAGATGGAAGTTGGTTACAATTTCCAACTCGAGTAATAGTAGCACCACCAAAAATATTTGGACTTACAGAATTGGCTAGCGAAGCAGAATTCAAACCAGTTGATATATCACAGAGTGGAATATACCAAACGAAAGATCTAGAACGAGCCAGAGAACATTTATTATTCCCAGCGCAAAGGCAAGCAATATTATCCAATATTGTAACTATAACGGGAGGTAACAACTATGGAGAAAAACCCAACTACGAACTGCTATTATCACCAGATCATTTTCAACATGCTACAGCAAATATGATGAAAGCCATGTGGGGAAGATTCTTAATCTTCGGACAAATGATGGCAGGAATTTTAGGAATAATCCTCATCATTCAAATCATAAGAGTGATCCTAACACAAATGTTAGCATGTTTCGATATTTACAAAAGAGAAAGGAAAATCAACTGGAAAATGGCAATTGGATTCTTACCGTTTTTAGCTAAGACAATGGTATTACATGGACACTCAAAAGATATTCACAAGATAAAAAGGTTAGTAGGAATTCTAACTAAAATGAATGGTACTGATGAAGAAGTCGGACGAAAATTTAAAGCAATAATGAGACTAGAAGCCGAGAAAACCAGAATGAAGCGACGAAAAACGAGCAACTGGAAACGATGGATAAATTTCAGAGATGATAGCAGTAATAACAGCGACAATGATGAAAACCAAGGAGGAACGCAGATGCTAACTCAAGAGCAACTCAAACAATGGGAAAATCGAAAGACAAGACATAGTGGACATTATAATCATCCACCACCAGTATATGAATGTCTAAAGAAAACAACAAAATCAGTAGAACGAAACGTACCGATACCAAGACCAACAACATTACGAAATATTTATCCAGTACCATACGAACCAAATTGGGCAGACTTAGTACCAAGGACCAGCCAAAGATCGAGAAGTGTGGATCAGGATCCAGAAACTCGAACTATCGCTATGTTACAAACATTAGCTGGACCAACATTAACGGTACCCATAGAGATAAACGGGGTGGAAATAAAAGCAATGATCGATACCGGAGCAAACATTTCAGCAATAAAAATGGATAAAATACCCGGAAGACTATGGCCATGTATAGAAGAAGCTAACATGGATGTAATAACTTGCAGTAAAGAATCGGTCGCAGTCATCGGAAAAATCTGGTCAATAATCGAATATAAAAATGTGAAAATCAATACGTATCTAGCGGTTATCAGGAGATTGAGTGCGGATTGTATAATTGGAACGGACCTCATGCCAGAATTGTTAAAAGAGATAATAATAGATCTAGGATCGATGGAGCTGAGAGATAAAACTGGACGAATATGTATGCTGAAATCAGAAGTAAGATGCTCAGAGAAAATAGTAGTGCCAGGGCGCACACAAATGATTTGTTACGTAAAAGTGAATGAAGAAACTAGAGGCGAAATGATTTTCGAACCTAATCACAAATTTGAGAAAAAGAAAGAACTGCCATTAGCCAGAGAGATAGTATACGTAAACGATAACAGTGAAATTCCGATCAACATTACAAATTTTGATGAGGAAGATAAAGTCATTTACGAAAACGAAAGATTGGGAAAATTAACACCGATGATGGATATCGAACTTCCAACAACAAAAACCGAAGGAACTGAGGAAGAATTATGGACTATTGACAGTCAGCTACTAAACGAAAACGAGAAAGAACAACTACATAAACTGCTTATGGAATTTAAAGATATATTTGCAGCATCTGACTTAGATCTCGGTACAAGCGATGTAACGCAACATACGATACCATTAACAGATGATACCCCCAATAACACTACGGCCATATCGATTGGCAGAAGCCCAAAAACCAGAAGCAGAAAAAGAAGTGCAAAAGATGTTGGACGCGGGAGTGATCGAACCAAGTTGCTCGCCATGGCAATTCCCAGTAGTCATGGTAAAGAAAAAAGACGGAACACAACGGTTCTGTATAGATTATCGACGACTCAACGCAGTAACAAAACGGGATACATACCCGCTACCAGACATAAATGAAATGTTACAAACTCTACACGGAGCAGCTTATTTTACATCGCTAGATTTAAAAAGTGGTTACTGGCAGATAAAGGTCAAAGAGGAAGACAGAGAGAAAACTGCTTTTACAATCGGAAAAGATCTATATCAATTTAAGAAAATGCCTTTCGGATTAACCAACGCACCAGCCTCATTCCAGAGATGCATGAACTTCGTAACTCATGGCATCAAACAATGTATGGTATATATTGATGATTTATTAATTTATTCTAGCACCTTCGAGCAACATTTAAAAGATATCCGTAATGTATTCGTTCGACTGAGACAATGGAAATTGAAATTGAAACCATCTAAATGCGATTGGGCAAAAGAAAAAGTTACCTTCTTAGGACATATTGTGTCAGCAAAAAAGGCAAAGAACCAGATCCAAGAAACATCGAAAAGATAAAGAATTGCCCAGTACCCAAAACAGTCACGCAAGTGCAAGAATTCTTAGGCTTATGTGGATATTATCGAAAGTTCATCAAGAATTACGCAACTATTGCGAAACCCATACAAGAGTTAACCAAAAAAGATACCCCGTTTATATGGGAAAAGGAACAACAAACAGCCTTCGAAACACTCAGAGATAAACTGATATCAGCACCAATACTCGTACACCCAGATTTTAAGAAACCGTTTTTATTAGCGACAGACGCAAGTGGATATGCATCTGGAGCAGTCCTAGGACAATGGGATGACGAGAAAAGAGAGCGAGTTATTGGATATTACAGTCGAACATTCAAGAAACATGAAAAGAATTACTCTGTGACTGAAAGAGAGGCATTAGCAATAATCCAAGCTATTAAACATTTCAAATATTTATTATGGGGTCACGAGATATATACCACGACCGATCACCAACCATTAGTATGGTTGGGCCAACACAAAGAAGCCTCGAGTAGATTGATGAGATGGGCGATGCAGTTGCAAGAATACTCGCCGTATATAAAATTCAAATCAGGAAAAGCCAACGCTAACGCAGACTGCATGTCAAGATTCGTGTTTGAGGAACTGATGGATCATGATGTAAGACGAATATGCATGATCATCGCAGAAGATATAGATTTTACAAAACTGAGAAATGAGCAGAAAGAAGACGATGAGTTGAAAACAATAATCGAATTTATGAAAACGAACGATATGAAAAAATCTTCGACAACAACAGCAAATTAAAAGAGCATATGGAAAAACACAGACATCGATATACCATAGAGAAGGGATGGCTATTATTAATGGATGGCGAGAAAAGACTTATGTGCTTACCAGAAAGTAGACGAAAAGAAGTATTGATGCAATACCATGATGGAAAACTTGGAGGACACATGTCGGCAAAAAAGACGGAAGCAAGATTACGTCAAAAATATTATTGGCCAAATATCGGAGAAGACGTGAAAGGATGGATAAAGAATTGTCTGATATGTGCAACGAGGAAAAGTACAGGAAGTAAACTAAAAGCACCGTTAAAGCCAATGCCAATCCCACCAGAGCCAATGACAATGATCGCAATGGATGTAGTAGGACCATTACCCGAAACTAACGATGGAAATATTTACATATTAGTAGTAACAGATTATTTATCAAAATTCCCGGAAGCATTCGCAATACCAGATCAAAAAGCCAGAACAATAGCGAGAATCCTAGTAGAGGAAATATGCTGTAGATACGGAACACCCAAACAGATCCTGACTGATCAAGGAACCAACTTCATGAGCGAAATCATAGAAGAAGTAACGAACTACTTCAGAATTGCGAAATTGAGAACATCGCCTTACCACCCACAAACAAATGGTCAAACCGAACGATTCAACGGCATATTAATTGAAATGATGTCAAATTACGTAAGCAGACACCAAAAGGATTGGGATAGATATATAAATCTATGCCTTATGGCCTATAGGATGTCAATACATTCAGCAACAAAAATGAGTCCATTTAAATTAATGTACGGCAGAGAATGTAACATGCCGATCGACTTAGAGTATCAACCGCCAATATCACAGTATATGGAAATTGATGATTATGTAACAGGATTCAAAGAGCGGATGCAAGAGATCTGGAAAACGGCAGGTATGAATATTAGATTTAATCAAGAAAGTTATAAAGAATTGCACGATAAAAAGCGAGACGTACGCGAACATAACTTTCAGGTTGGAGATTGGGTAATAATCGCAACACCAGAAATTATCCCAGGAGTAGCCAGAAAATTACAAAGATGTGGTAAAGGACCATACGAGATAATGTATGTAAACGAGAACAATGCTCGAGTTAAATTGGTCAATAACCCACTCACCAGACCTATTTACGTAAACGTAAGCAGATGTAAAGCGATACCTAGAACAATAACAAGAGAACCAGAAAATCGAGGTATGCAAACCAGATCACAAACTCAACAGTTGAGTATAAACGGACTAACGATGAGTCGAAAAATAGAAACGACACCAAATAATACCGTAGAGGAACCGAAACCAGATAAAATCCCAAATAACTCTGAACGCGACCCAAGATAATGTAGATAAGATGGATATAATAGTAAAAGCCATCAGAGAAATTATGCCAGAATGGGTCGAAGGGAAAGGATGGATGAGAATAGTAAACAAAGCAGGAAAAATCGCAATGGATTACGCTAAAGGAGCTAGAAGCCCACCAGAAATGGACCGTATTAAAGAGAGTATACCCATGATCTTCACTATGGCAGATGTAGAAGGAAACGTACCTTTACATATTGCAGTACAACACAGAAATACTCAAAGGATAATAGACATAATCCAACTTATGCAGAAATGCGGACACGCCTCAAATATACCAAACGAAGAGGGACAAACACCACTAATGTTCGCAGTTGCAGCAGACGCCTCTACAACAGTCCTGAGAGAATTACTAAGAACCGGATCATCGTTTAAAGAAAAAGATAATGGAGAAAATAATGTACTACACTATGCACTGAAATCGAGACAAGCAAGTGCAATAAAATTTATAACCAGTAACGCGACAACCGGAGAGAGAGAAATGATGGGTAAAACAATCCAAACATTATGGGAAGCTATCGACGCTAAACAGGACGAAGCAACAGCCAATCTGATGAAATGGACCTACGAGGGTTCACCACTCAAAGTATTCAATGTAAATTATATGGTAAGACAGAACGTTCTATTAAAGGAACATATTGCTCACTACCCATTTCCAAGACAATAAAACAATGCTGAAATGGGAGAATGAAATTCACCCAATCATTCCAAAAGAAACTAATCGGCAATTGAGATGGAAAGGAACGTTATTGATGATAATACACAGATTGCATCGAAAGCAATAAGATTCAGCGAGCAAACAGAGATAAAGAGATGGACGAATTAAAGCCAGATATAAAAGTTATACGAGGGAAATAATTGAAATAATAAATGTCGAGGGACGAATTTTTCAAGGAAACCCGGATGGAGATATATATATGAGGGGAAGGGGGTACCGCAGCAAAAACCAGGAAATCAAATACTGGGCGAAAATAAATCGCTCAACAGGAGAAAAAGGGAATCATCCAAAAGGACGTCAAGAACGAGCAACGCATAACTGGGAAAACGAAACAAAAGGATAATTGTTATTACAACAAAGAAAAATCAAAAAACCGACGACCCTGCTACAAAAAATAATTGATATTGTTACAGTCCATCAAGTTAACGGGAGGTGACGAAATTCCGAAAGAATGAGATCGTTCAAGAATACGAACATAACGATAGGATTTCGAGCAAAGGAATATGCTATACAACTGCAAGTGAATCAGCATAAGTTTCATTCGATTCAATAGGGAAAACCAGAAGATGGAATACGATTCGAAACTCTCAGCATGTCAAACACCAAAGGAGTATGTAGAGATGCTACAAAAGTAGAAACGTAAAATCCAAATAGAGCCATGGGTAGGCAAAATTACGAATAATAAACGAGGGAATAGAAAACAATTGAACAATTTATGTATACAAACAAAATTATCGATTGTTGGAAAATGAATATGAGCAGGAAGAATGTTGAATGGGATAGCTAGAAGGAATGCGGAATATATTATTGTTGCCAACATGATTATAATAACTTGCACATTGGCCAAACCCTGGAGAACTCCAACACCAAAGAAGAGCCTTATCAACGTCGAGCACGGAAATAAGGAAATAATAATAAGTAGAATCAGATTCCAAAGGAGTTGAGAAGAGAATATCGAATACGGGTAAAGAACCTATCACAAAGTTTGCATATTCGAAACTAAAAAGAACGGAACGATAAACGAGAGAATCAAATGTCAATCAAATGATGATATCAAAAATCAAAAATATCATATTCCAACAAAAGAAAATATGGAAAGTATATAGTACATGTTCAGAGAGGAAGAGATGATTACTGGAAATCAATACCAGAAAACTACTAGAATCAATTACGACAAAACGTCCGGAAAAGAAACAAAAGAAGAAACGTACCAACGACAGATCAGAGAAAGTAAGCAGTAATAATAACCATAGAATCCAAAGCGGCAAACGAGAAGAAATATTAATTTGAACACAGGTGAAAAACCCATCACGAATTTCTGCGTATACGAACCTAAGAAACGAACAGTAAACAAAAGAATCCAATGCGAAACAAGCAAAACTATAACGAATCGAAAGTATCGCATACCGACGAAAAGAAAACTCGGAAAATATGTAATAAATATCCAAAAGGGAACTCATGAGCATTGGAGAACGATAACAAGGAAACCACTCAAGTCAAATGCGACAGCTTCAACCTATAATTCAACCATTTGAAGGAAAAACGAAAAACTTGGAAAAAAGGAATGATCATGGACGACAGCCATCTCTCAATTCCTAAGCATTACCAACTCCAGAAAGCACTCAAAAATGTACAACCAAAAGAAGGAATAATGGAGACAACCAATGCAAGAGAAAATACGACCGTACAGCCTAACGAAAAGAACTACATGATTACAATGATCTGGATAACAACAGCGGTAATAAGTAGCGTAGTGATGCTGATAGTAATTCAATTAGTAAGAACTACCAAATGTAGAAGAAGCGGCGAAGAGATTATGGCCAGCAGTGGAAAAAATTCAACTATGATATCGAATTGGGACAATCGATGTGAAGAACTGAGGATATGAAATCATAGGAAATTCTAGCACGGCGGATTGGTTAAAGAACCGCCCATTTCGAGCAACAACGATGGTCAACGCATCTGATGTGATACCAGTAATGAATGAGAATATGGGGAATATACGGACAATGCGTTATAGAGGCCCCGGAGCGATGGTGTAAGACAAAGAACGGCGATGTATATCAGTGTAAAATATTATGTTAGTATTAATAGTAGTCAGTTAAATGTATATATAAATATTGTACAAATGTGTTCCAGATTGTGGGCAAACAGAATGATGCGATGATTAATGAATGCTTATAACAACAGATGAATCCGAATAATGCAGACAACAAATCAAGCTTAGAATACACCTAGTAGAGTATACAAACAGCAGCTGCAAGTACCTATAGAGATCGTAGAATTAAATCATAGGAATATACCAAGATCAAGAGTCGAAGGCTCGTGGAGACGACATGTGGAATTACTGACATTATAACGAATAATGCGCAACTCAGTGGACAAATACTCACCTAGTATTAACAGAAAGCCGTGACGAGGTCTACAACAAGCTATAGATGGAAGGCAACAAGAACAATTTACAATTGCAGAGAATGATGAACAATTAGCAGGATCGAAGTTAGCAGGCAAGCTGACGAAATTAGAGGATTTACGTAGCACCACAGCACCGTAGATCCAGCAAGTTGGGGAATGGGATAGCATCAATGCCAGAATTCACCCCGGAACCGGATTCAACAGTAGAGTATAAAGGTACCTTGTAAAATATGTATAAATAAAAACGTGAAGTTAAGCAACGTCAAGTAGTTAATCGAAAATTTTTTGTGATATGCAGACAATTATCGGAGAGATTAGAGGGAAGCGAGAATCCATTCAGAAAACTACGAGGCGATAATGAAAGGACAAAGTTAGAGTGCGTGAACGATATAAAGAAAGATTGAAATGTTGTAAATTGTAAAGAATACTGGATTGGAACGGCAGACGAATGCGGATGCAGGAATATTGTACGGACTGTACGCGATAGAGTGATAGAAACAAAACAAAAATGTCCTGATGCGCGGACGATGGAAAGAGATGAGTCCTCAACAATGGATTAAAGCCCCAACAAAGAGTCAATAATCTATTAGTTTCAATGCCGAGTTAAAGATGTGAACTGAAAGGACTAATGAAGGAGGCAGAGTCCACGCAAATGATGCGAGTATACAGATATTATGCGAACAATGTCAAATTCATTCACACAAAAGACTATGAAAGGAACTCACAAAGTGTGCAGCAGAGAGAGGAAAATGCGAATTCTGGGAGTCATCGACGAATGGATAAAAATGCAATGGAACACCGGATCCAAAAGAGGAACAAATATGCGATCTATATTGAAGGGTAGTGCGAAAAATAACTGCGACAGGAATGATAAGGTCAATTAAAAGACATTGGAACGAATGCATCGGGCAAAACCGATAAATGTCATTAGAATTATTCAATTGCCAACACAACTACCAGTGGCGGAATGCAAAGCACATGATAGAAAAAAGCATCGGCTACCGAATTACTAATGAAAACGATAGGGAATGTTGGCATGGGAAATAAAAAGCCTACGAACAGAAAATGATGCACCAAAAGCAATAATAGAGAAAATTTGGAATTCAGAGGATTTCGAGAGAGCCAAGGAGAACACACTCAAGGAAAATGTCGAAATGAAAAGAAATGAACAGATGACCAACGAATTAATAGAACTAGAAAACACAACAGCTACGAATAGCCAAAAAACATTCCTTACGCACCATTTTATATGGAAAATACCCGAATTCGCAGAAAGGTTCAGAGAGCCAAAGATGGCACAAGAGATTCATAGATATCCTACCAATATACAGTTTGGGGAAATGACGATACAAATTGGGCAATTAGTTATATCCAAATTGGAAGCGGGATGCAACAGGCCCCACATTCAGTGTCTTTCATCAGAGTAAGAAAAAAGGAGATTACGAGGCTATTAAGCAATGGGCCGTTTAAACAAACATGGTAATTACAATGAAAGGATATGAGGACTACCCAGCAACCAATCAGAACAGAATGAACCCAGATGGGGAAGACAACACCGACTGGGATACAGCCAATTGGTAACACGTTTCTATTCCACAAACACGATTGCAGAGGAGAAGGATTCTTACAGAGAAGATTACCTGTATATATAAAATTAGAAGTGGAGAAGCCAGACATACGTTTAAGAAAAGAAATTGTAAAATAAAATGATAATAAAATAATTAACAAATCACATAAAAATTCAAAAATGACCTACACTAACCAGAAATATCAGAAAACAAAATTCAAAAATAAATAGACGTATTTAGATGGCAAGCGGAATCAGGAAGAATAAACGTACAGAGAGAGAGGACCGCGATTCGATAATGGAGAGCATATGGAAAAAACCAGAGGAGAGGAAAAATTAAACCTTAGTAATCGCATTCGCATTATACAGTTTCGCACACACCGGAGGACATTGGAAATTAGGAGGTCATTTACTCGAAGAGAAAAGAGACCGAGGAGTTGAGGAAGAGCGAACAGAGATATTTAACGTTCAACGTTAATAAATATTCCTACCGACAAGAGAAGAGATTGGCAGCCAGGATTTCTTCTTCATCAGGGACCCCGACACTCACAGGATGAAGGTCACTGTATTTACCTGTCAAGCGAAGACATCCATTTCGCATTGAGGAAAAAGGAGAACAAGCAAACGAGAACACCTGAGGAAAATTTCACCTGCCCCATTTAGAATAAACAATTGACGTCCGGGAACAGCGATAACAGACTGGAAGGACTCCGGCATCACGAAGTTGACAAAGATGAAAAGGGGGTGAGAAAACGATAACGAATATAAGGGTTTCGAAAGATCCAGCCGAATATATCTGGGAAAAGGAAAACTATAAATAGAACATTCGAAGAAGAATTAAAACCTTTCAAAGGACCAGAAGCAGACGGAATTTTGCGAAGTTCAAGGGTATTGTCAACAGCCAGAGGAAATAATGTGCGAAGGAATGTAAACATCAACAACCAGTCCAGACTACAGACACGTCAAACTTAAACATAAGGACAAATGTGATGTATAACAAGAAAAGAGTCAAAGAATATCGGAAATAAATAATTACACCAGACAAATAGAGAATCTTAGAATCGGCAAAACGAGGAACATCAATGTTATATCAGGGTGGATACTCAAATGAGGAAAATAATCCAGGAAAGATTAGCCAATATTTTGGAATGGTACGATCGAACAAGCAGTAATACCGAGCAATCAAAGCGAATATCAAGAGACACCTAAGAGAAATCGCAGACAAACAATAATAAAAGAAGCTATTTTGGAGGCAGTATCAAGTGTGACATGTGGGCAAAAACATTTAGAAATAATTCTACTTCCTTTGTGGACATCATGGTCACATGTGAAGCATGCGGGGTTAAAGTCGATAATATGATTCCCAGGCATATAGTCAGGAAAGCGATCACAACGAGCGGAGTACAAGAGATTCCGTTTCGATGATCAGTATTAGAACTGGGCTAATGATGATAAAGTGTACATAAAGATAAACGTAAAAAACAAAAATATAAAAACTTTAAAAACCACAAAATAGAAGATGAATGTAAACATATTGATAAATTCTTTGAGATGATTGAAAAGAGAGAAATAAGCGTTATTATAATTTAGAAAACAATCACAATGAGGCTAAACGGACAAAAGAAGTGTGGAAGAGACTGAAAGAAAGTCAAAAACAACATTCACAGTCAATTCAAAATCAATAAAGTAACAAGTGAGGGAAGTAGACTTATTGGAAGACCAAGAAACGTATTACAATTAAAAGAAATGCTACTAATCGTAGAGGGAGGAAATTAGCACAGAAACTCTTTAAAACGAAGATGAAGAAAGTGAGGAAAAACAACTAGAACAAAAAGCAACCTACCCAGAAGAAAAGGAAACGTACCAAGAACGAGGGAGAGGAAATGATGAAAGAAGCTACTGCGAACCACAACTAGATTATAACCAAAAGAAGGAGATCAGATGTTAGAGCAGGAGAGAAGCAGGGATCACGCAAAGCGAATCAGAAAGGTTGCGGGAAGTGATAACGCATAAGAAGCAGAAGATACGAGAAGAAGGAGAGAGAGACGATAAAAATTCAGCAAAGATGACAGGAGGAATTGGGCAAATTAGCACCCAATATCGAATAGAAAAACAAAGAGGACCCTTTGGACAAGCCAAGAATGGGCAAAGACAAGCGCGATATTGGAAATCAATGGAGAGATAGAGAACAATCAGACAGTTAATGGGATCGCGGATCGACAATTACTTATTACAGCAAAATAGCCGAGAGAAAAAAATAGAACAGAGCGCTTTACAAGCTAACATGGGAGAGCCAAGATCGAGTCAATAACTGGAAATCAAAGGGCCAAAACCATCAAAGAAAGCTAGAGAGCCCAACGACGATAGAAGAAAGAATGCTATGAGACTGATAAAACTGATCAGGAAGGAAAATGAGCGAATAGAATCAAAATATGGGGGGAACGACACACGCCAAAAAACAATCATGCATATATAAGCGAAAATTAGAAGACGGGAAGTATTGAAGTACCAAACAAACCAGAAGTAAAAGATGCAAAATCGAAGGACAGAACGAAGACATCACCAAAAACAAAAAAACAAACGATGGAAACGGAGATCAAAGGAAAAGCAATAAAGAAGAAGGCGAAAAAATGAAAGAGCACACTGTTCAAGAGCCAAGAAAAGAGATAAGATTGTTACCCAAAGGATACTAAATACTGGAAGAATTGGAACTATTGGAACAGTCGAACGTACAGAACCGAAACAAATCGAAAGAAACTAATACGAGCAGAGTCCAAAACTTAGAATTCAGGGAAACAAATCAGGCAAGCACAATCAAGAGGCTCAGGAGACACAGAAAGGATACGACAACAATCTTCAAAAAAAACGAATGTACAAGATAATCAAGCAGAAGACAAGAAATCAACTTACAGAACGAAAAGGACCAAAACCAACATATAAACAGAGGAGAATAACAGAAACTCCAGCAGAGCAGTGTGAAACGAGACCACCGCAGGAGTTGTGCTATTTAAGGAATTCCAGCTTGACGACAATCAACTACGAAGTCAACGATCAGTTTGAAAAAGAACAAGTGGAAGCGAGAAGATAAAAGGCAAATAAAGCAGGATATGAGGAAATGAACCAGAATCTTGAGAAAAGAGAATTAGAGAAAGTTAAAAAAGCTTTTGGAAATCGGCAAATCGATCATGGAACGCAAGTGGAAGAATAACGGGAAAAAATACAGAATACTCTGCCTATCTCATTGACAGAAGAGATACAACATATCAAATACCTATGCGTTGAAGAAAAATAATACCTTTGGAAAACCGACCACCAATCCTGCTTATCCGTTATATCCGACGGAAATGCTAACTCAGTACCCGCCGAAAAAAACCCCCCGAATAGGGATTCGGGGAGAACGACGAACGATAGCCGTAAATTTTAAAAGAGGGGAAAATTGTAAAAAGTTGTAAAAGAATTAAAACAATAAAAATTATAAAATTGTAGCCAATGATTATTTTAACTGAATCCAATGAAATAGAAATTCCGAAACTGATACTAGAAGACGAGGAATACCTACCAAGACCCAATCAATTAAAGAAATAGAACCATCGAGACAAGAACCACTGAAGATATTACAGTAAAAGAATGAGAGAGCCGAAAAGAAAAAGAATGGCAAGAAATTAAGTGGAGGAGCAAAGAATCAAGAAATCGCCCGGATTAAAAATCAACAGCTAATACGTCAAAACAGCTAGTCCAATATAAGATAAACACGAAATCAGTTAAACATTAGCATGGAGAGAACAGAAGATCAAAAGAGAGAAAATGAAACGATTAGGGGACGAAAGAATTAGCCGAAATAAACAACCCGATGAATATCCTAGAGATTAATTGAGAAAAACACGAAGCAGAGAGAAATGAGAAAACAGATAAGACAAAGACGAAACAAAGGAATACGTGTACAACTAGCAAAGACAGATGTTAGAAGCTAGAGAAAAATAAAAAGAAGTACACAAACAAGCATAGGACGAAAATTAAAACATTAACCAGATCAGCTCAGGAGGCATGAACGAACAGAGCTGGAAAAACCAAACAACCAAGCGTGTCAACATATAAACGTACAACTTAAAAAGAAACAACAACAAGAAAGAAATACATCTCAAATGAAAATTCAATAATTCAACAAGAAATAATCAAAGAAGGATAAAAGAACGATTAAAAGAAACTCCCAAATTAACGAGCGATTATAAAGCCAAGTCCTGAGTAATGAGATTTTCAGAAAATAAAAATATAAGAAAGAAGTGCGAGAGACAGCTCAGACCAGAAAAAGGCAAGTAAAAGGCATACTCCACTGTTATAGTGAATAAATTGTAGAATAGACGTAAAAAATTGATGATATATCATTAGAAATGACCAATGACCCACCAGTTATTGGAATCCACAATGCATATGATGATAAATGATAAGAAGGGATAAATACTAGAACCCATTAGAAATTGCGGAGAAGATCCCAACCCTTACAGAAGAGAGGAAGCACATGAACGCGTATTTCCAAAGAAATTATGTAGCAATCACGACCTGAAGAACTGTCAGCAATAAACCTCACAATGTATACAATGCCCCACAAAAAAACAAGGACGAGATAAACAAAATATCGAAAGAACCCCAATAATGGTACACCCTATTGAAAAATCTCTCTCTAG